>CM042162.1:2570542-2628042 GCA_023376005.1 Doryteuthis pealeii
GGGATGAATAGAGAAAGAGGGGGTAAGTTATATCATTAAGCATTACCTATAAGAAATAGAATGAGATATGGTAAGGGAGAAATACACACAGCGTACGGAGCCCACACACACACACACCCCAGGATGAACCAGCACAGTATATTTTATATATATATTAATTATATTATGTATATACGCTTGTCGGCTGAAAAATAGAATAAAAGTTGTGTTTTACTATATTATAATATAATATGTGATTATATACTATATAGTATAATTCCTGACGTATCTATACTGTATAATAGGTATAAGTAAGTAAAGTCAACGGGGCGGCCTAAGTCCCCGGTAATGGCACCAGTCAGACGAGCGGGAGTCTATCGGTCCACTTTGTCAATAGCGCTAGACCCAAGAGAGATTGTTTTTTAGCATCCTGAGGTGGCGGCCGCCACACTACTCAGCTCCGTTAAACTTCTACCGCACGAGATCCCTGTGCTTCACGATCATACGACGTCGAGTTGGCGGGGGACTCGCAATCGAGAACTAAGGAACTCGGATTTGTGGATGATATGAGCTATAGCACCGAAAACGTTCTCCATACGAATGTGGCCGAGTGAGATATATAATAGGTACTGTTATATATATATATATATACTTAGGTATATATTGATATATCTGTGTGTGTGTGTGTGTGTGTGTGCTAAAAGGGCATGAAAAACACAATTGTTGTTAAAATGAAATATTTTTAATATTCTTCATCATCATTATTGCATAAAAATCATCATCATCACCATCAAGCATTTGGAAAAACAATGCTTACAGTTTGGAATTAAGGATTATTTTCTGCTTCTCTCTTGAAGGAATCCGGATTAAAAACATTTAAATCTAAAAACGGACCTAATTATCATTATGCTCTGATAATGATTTTTAATAAATCGAAATATTGTCCATATCAGCAATGAAAAATGACATAAAAATATATTCATTTTAACAACATTGTGTGTTTTTCATACCCTTTTATCTATAATAATACCGTCGGATTTTTTCCTTTCTCTTAACTCACGTTATATATAATATACCATCAGCTCCTTACTTTACGACACAGATCCCTGTGCTACTCATACGCTGAGTTGGCGAGGGCCGGTATCGAACTAGGAACCTTTTAGTTTATCTAAAAAGTATAATAATCTTCATTTAACTATCTTTCACCCTTTTTTCTATCTTTCCTTCATTTCATATTTTCATTATGTTCGATTGAAACAAATTAGCATTGTCGCTTCCGCGTGCTCACACCCTCTCTTTATCTTTTGCCTACTCTCTTTCTTTTTTTCTTTCTTTCTTTTTTCTTATATTTTTCTGTGTAGTATGTCCTTTTTTCCCCTTTCTTTCTTTATGATGAAAACGGAATGGTCCATTATTAAGCTGAGGAGATGACACTCATAAGAAATAAGAATTCAGGGGATAAGCAACACCAGATAATCATGATTTACATTTTTTCATTTCATCTTTGACGATTTGGTTGGTCTCATTTTTAACCAGAGGATGTTGCAAGATGATAACGGTCGGAATATTAAAGAATGTTAAGATAGATAGATATCAACAACAGTGACATTAGCATTACCGTTGCAGAAATAGATAGATAGATAGATAGATAGATAGATAGATATGAAAACAATTTAGATAGATAGATAGGAAAAGATGTATTTCAATAGATAAGTACAGACTGAGATACACACACACACACACACACACACACACAGATATATATATATATATATATATATATTATATTATATATATATATATATATATATATATAGAGTGAGAGAAGAGAGAGAGAGAGAGAGATATCAACACGGTCACATTGGCATTACCTATGCAGAAATAGATAGATAGATAGATAGATAGATATGAACAGAGTAAGATAGATGGATGGATGGATAGATAGATAGATAGATATGTTAATACAGATAATAACAGAATAAGCTAGCTAGCTAGATAGATAGATCAAACTTATTATTTTGTTTTTCAATATACCAAATTATACATTTTTGTCGAAATTATAAAATGCAATAGAAATATGAGATGAGGTAATAAAAAAGAAAATAAGTTTTCTTTTCTTTTAAAAAGACAGCGTTCCATATTTATCCCGAAACTTTGAAGGCTCATTAAACATTGTAAATATTTGGGGTCATCGTTTGACCTTTGACATTTTTTCATTTTCAACTTTTCTACTCAGCAAACGAACCGATGGCCGGCGTCACCTTGACGCAATTTCCAATTTCCAGTCGCACAAAAGAGAAACGGCGAGGAACCCTAAACGAAAAGGTATCTTTTAGGGGTTGAAGGTTTTTAGGGACAGATAAGGGTTAATAAAGACTAAGCAAAGAGACTCGTCGATCCTTCTTTGTCGTTTCTCCCCTACCCCCGCCTACCCCCCACAAAGATGTGTCCCAAAATTTGATTGAAGAGATAATAATAAGAATAGTTGGGGCTAATTTTGCGATCGAGTGCCGCCGAAAAAGTGGGATTAGGTCAAAGTTAATTATTCGGTATGGGCAAAACAGGAAGAAGAAGAAGAATTATTAATAGGGGATTGTTGAAGGGGTTTTTGTAAGGGTGATATGAAGTGGAGAATAGAACAGTAGAGTGGGAAAGAAAGGATGAAAGAAATAATAGAAGACAGAGAAGGATAAAAGAAAGAAAGAAAGAAGACAAAGAAGAAAGACTAAAGTGAATGAAGAAGAACGAAGATAAAGAAGAAAAAATTGAAAGAAAGAAAGAAGACAGAAAAGAAAGAAAGAAAGAAATAATAGAAGACAGAGAAGGATAAAATAAATAAATAAATAAAGAAAGAAAGAAAGAAAGAAAGAAAGAAAGTAAACAAAGAAGAAAGACAAAAGTGAATGAAGAAGAACGAAGATAAAGAAGAAAAAATTGAAAGAAAGAAAGAAGACAGAAAAGAAAGAAAGAAAGAAATAGTGAAAGAATAGTAGAAGAAAGAAAAGAAGAAAGAAAGAACAGAAGACAGAGAATAAAGAAAGAAAGAAGATAGAAAAAGAAGGAAAAAAAAAAGAAAGAATAGAAGACAGACAAGAACGACTAGAAGGAATGAAGAAAGAAAGAACGAAGATAAAGAAAAAAAAGAATTGAAAGAAAGAAAGACAGAAAGAAAGAAAGATGACGCAAAAGGAAGAAAGAAAGAGAGAAAAAGGAGAGAAAGAATAGAAGAAAGAAAAGAAGAAAGAAAGAAGAAAGAAAGAAAGAAAAAAGAGAGAGAAAAAGAAAGAAAGAAAGAAAGAAAAAGAAAGAAAGAAAGAAAGAGAAAGAAAGAAAGAAAGAACAAAAGAAAGAAAGAACATAGAAGAGAAGAAAAATGTAAAAACATTAAGAACATTAGAAGAACAAATTAAATGAAAGAAAATAAAGAAGAAAAGAAAAACAGTGACGGTGACCCAAAAGTATCTACTTTATATATATAATATATATATATATATATATATATGTGTGTGTGTGTGTGTGTGTGTTGTGTGTGTTGTGTTCGAGCTTAGTTTTGGATTGGTCTTGTTTGGTTTGGTTTCTTTGTTTAATGGCATATCAATTCTCGTGGGTTATTTAATGCCAAAGCCATCTTTGTAGAAACCGGATCAGAAAGACTGGAGAGTAATGTCAGTGAAGGGTTACCCCGCACTCCCCAGAACTCAAGAACTGGAGACTCACCACCAGATGTAGTTCATTGATATGTTTATAATTTTAAAAAAATACAAATTAATCAAATTTCGGCGTTAAATAACCTATAAGGAGTTGATATGCCGTAAAACAAGGTCCTTAATAAAACTAATCACCGTCTGAAAACTTTGTCTAATACTCTCTGACGAAACCATATAAACTATTATTGGTATTAGATAGGAATACTTGAAACCATATAACAAACAAATCATTATTATAGACCAGTGGTTCCCAATCTATGTGTCGCGACACACTGGTGTGTCGCGAGATGTCATGAGGTGTGTCGCGGGAAAGTATTCAGTATTTAAGGTATAAACAGAATTATTATTTCAACAAAGTCTGACTTATATATTATATATATTGATGTAGGAGAAACTGCAATATAGTAGGAAAAAACTTCACTGTAACGATGTAGGGCGATATGAAAAACGCCTCGGTGAGGATTAGAACCGAAGACCAATATATGTACGCAGAATTTCAATGCAGGACGTTGCTCACTGTTCCAGTAGATCCTATCTTAGTGCATGAAATATGTCCTATAGGTTGAATCCACAACAACACAGTAGTGTCTAGTGTTGTAACACTACATTCACTTTTATTAAAATTAGCTAAACTTGGTAAAATCCACAAATATTCCAGCGATTAAATTGTACTTGCGCATTATTTGAAATGAAGTTAACTGTTAGTAAAAACAGTTTTTATGTTATTTTCGAGTTAAAACATGCGGTTGCATTGAAAATACCAATCTTGCAAATGTAATAAAATTAATAACTATGAATAATGAATATTTTCGTATTCTTTCATTCTTGGATCTCTAGAATGTGTTCCTTTCATGGGTGTGCCGCGAAAATGTTAAACAGCTCATTGGTGTATCGCCATACAAAAATGTTTCGGAACCACTGTTATAGACAAATCAAAAAAATACAATAGGACATTTAAAATATGAATAGTTATGATAGTGATCAAATATTTACAAATGAATTTAATTTCGGCATTAAATACCCCATATGTGATAGATATGACATTAAATAAACTAAATGAAATCCTGAAATGACTCAAAAGACATTAATAGTGAATTAATACTCCCAGAATAATCCAAAAATCCATGTCCTTAACCAAAAAATCACCGCTTGAACATTTCAGCAAATACTTCCCATCAATAGGAATACTTGAAACCATACAATTATGTGCAAATTATTGGCATTAGATAGGAATACTTGAAACCATACAACTATGTGCAAATTATTGGTATTAGATAGGAATACTTGAAACCATGCAATTATGTGCCAATTATTGGTTTTAGATAGGAATACTTGAAACCATACAATTATGTTCAAATTATTGGTATTAGATAGGAATACTCAAAACCATACAATTATGTGCAAATTATTGGTTTTAGATAGGAATACTTGAAACCATACAATTATGTGCAAATTATTGGCATTAGACAGGATTACTTGAAACCATACAATTATGTGCAAATTATTGGCATTAGACAGGAATACTTGAAACCATACAATTATGTGCAAATTATATATGAATTATAGTAAAATATTTATATGATATGAAAATATAAATACTGAAATATATTTTTATGAATTATATTTTAATATTTATATGATATGAAAATACAAATACAGAAATGTATTTTTTAAGAATTATATTAAAATATTTATGAGATAAAACAAAAATAGGGATTTGGTTTATTTTGTTTTACGGCATATCAACCTCAGTGGGTCATTTAATGCCGATAAGGTTTTGAAATAAATTCATTCTTAATGGATACACAATTTTTTTATAAATACATTTTTCTATTTAACCCATAGATGAGACCCTAACAGGTATTATCACTCCGGGTCAGAGTGGACCAGGGAGCAATGGTAATGAAGGGGTGCTCCACATTCCCCAAACCTCCAAACTGGAACCTCACCATCAGATAGAGTTTAACATCATTCCCAGGACATGTAGACCCGCAGCCACCGCCTTCTAGCACCCATATGATAAAAAAGGGTTGGGGCTTGCCATAAGGACAATAGGGTTTGGGAAATCCTATAGGTGCTAGGGCTTGACGTGACCAACCGATTGATCTGAGGGAGCCTAAATAAGGGACTAAGTGGAGTGTTGCAGGTCATGGACTGCTCGTCCACCAAGACTCCATCCTTAAGCATCATGGGTCGCCACCTACGGCCAACAGGTGGCCCCATTTGGGGGAGTCAACCCCTCTGCAAAGGTGCAGTCGGTGCATTCTATCGCCCCAGCCGACAGCATAAATCTTGAAATATATTTTAATGAAGTATATTGATATATTTAAAATCATGCTAAAGTCTTTTTTCTTTTTTTTTCTGTTTTCTTGTTTTTTTGGGTTTTTTCAAATTTCTTGTTTTTTGTTTGTTTTTCTTTATTAGTATTGAACAATACAAGACCTGTATTTTCTTTCATGAATAAATAATTTAATTTTCAAAAATTGCAATGGCTCTTCTTCTTCTTCTTCTTTCTTCTTCTTCTTCTTCTTCTCTTTCTTTCTTTCTTTCTTTCTTTCTTTCTTTCTTTCTTTATTCTTTCTTTTTTTCTCTATCTTCATTCTTTCTTTCTTTCTTATACTTTTCTGTATAGTATGTTCTTTTTACTGTTTCTTTCTTTATGATGACAACGGGATGGTCCATTATTAAGCTGAGGAGACGACACTCATAAGAAATAAGAATTAAGTAAATAAGCAACACCAGATAATCTTCTTCTTCTTCTTCTTCTTCTTCTTCTTCTTCTTCTTACTTCTTTCTTTTTCTTCTTTCTTTCTTATTTTCTCTATCTTCATTCTTTTCTTTCTTTCTATTCTTATACTTTTCTGTATAGTATTTCTTTTTAAACCGTTTCTTTCTTTATGATGACAACGGAATGTCCTTATTAAGCTGGGAACGACACTCATAAGAAATAAGAATTCGGGGGATAAGCAACACCAGATAATTCTTTCTTCTTCTTCTTCTTCTTCTTCTTCTTCTTCTTCTTCTTCTTCTTCTTCTTCTTTATATATTGATACGCTCGTTCCTAAATCTTCCAGCTGTTATCATCTTGCAACCCCCTCTGTTTCAAAATGAGACTGTCCAAAATTGTTCAAGATGCAATGATGGTAAACGCAAAGAGGAGACAGCCATTAAATAATGTAACAATGTAACAATGCTGCCTTTTGTAAAGGTCTCTTTGCATCTCCTTCTATTCGCGAGATCAGCAAAGGTGACACAACAAAATGTGTCACAGAAAGCAGAGAGGTGTCACCAGAAATCCAGATTTAATGTTTTTCATCCTTGGACATAAAACGAGAAGAAGTGAATAAGGGACAAGGAAGGACGACCACCGACGGACAGGGGCAAAAAAGTTAACGCTTAACGGTGGTATTATTATTATTATTATTACTATTATTATTATTATTATTATTATTATTATTATTATTATTATTATTTGAAGAAGAAGAAGAAGAAGAAGAAGAAGAAGAAGAAGAAGAAGAAATGGGGATTGTTGGAAAGGTTTTGTAAAGGGCAATGTGAAAATGGGGGACAGAAGAATAGAGAAGAGAACAAGACAGAAAGGAATAAAACAGAAAGAAAGAAAGAAAGAAAGAAAGAAAGAAAGAAAGAAAGAAATAAGACAAAGAAGAAAAAAGACCGAAAGAAAGAAAGAAAGAATAGAAGGAAGGAAGGAAGAAAAGAAAGAACAGAAGAAGAAAAAGCAACTGAAATAAATAAACAAACAAACAAAGATGAAAAGAAAGAAAGAACAGAGAAAGACAAAAAAGAAAAAAACAACTGAAAGAAAGAAAAAAAGAAAGAAAGAACAGAAAAAGAAAAAATAATTAATTAAAAAAGAAAGAAAGAATGAACAGAAGAAGAAAAAGAAGAAAAACAACTGAAAGAAAGAAAGAACAGAAGACAAGAAGGAATAAACAGCTGAAAGAAAGAAAAACGAAAGAACAGAAGAAGAAAAAAAAATGGAAGAAAGAAAGAAAGAAAGAAAGAAAGAAAGAAAGAAAAGAAAAAGAAAAAAAAGAAAAAAGAAAGAAAGGAAGGAAGGAAGAGAGAACATAAGAAGAAAAAGAAAAACTGGAAGAAAGAAAAAAAGAAAAAGAAAGAAAAGAAAAAGAACAAAAAAGAGAAAGAACAAAAAGAAAAAGAAAGAAAGCAAGAAAGAATGGAAGGAGGAGAGAACATAAGAGAAAAAGAAAAACTGGAAGAAAGAAAAAAAAGAAAGAAGAAAAAGAAAAAAGAAAAAAAAAGAAACAAAAAAGAGAAGAACAAAAAAGAAAAAGAAAGAAAGCAAGAAGAATGGAAGGAGGAGAGAACATAAAGAAAAAGAAAAAGACTAAAGGAAAGAAATAAAAAGAAGAACATAAGAAGACAAAGAAGAAGAAAAATAACTGAAAGAAAGAAGAAAGAAAGAAAAGAAAGAAAGAGAAAGAAAGAAAGACGACCACTGGTGGCTGAGGTGAAAAAGTCAACGCTTAACGCGGAGTAGAATATTTCGAAGAAAGAAAAAGAGAAAAAGTAGTAAAAACCTTGACCGGAAGGAAATGGGCGAAAATCACGTGACGTGACATCATCCAGCCATCACCCGCACCGTCCATAGATGTGTGTACTTTATCGTTAGTAATTAAATTATTTCGTTTGGATATAGACAAAAAAAATCTTGTAAAATCAGCGAAGCCCAACTGATTCAAGGGGAGGTCACTGATGATAAAGAAATGGATGGAGACAATGCATCGGATGAAGGGGGGTCAGAATTGTTTGAGGTCAAGACGATGGCGGCGGGAGCGGCGGAAGTGTCATGGCGTCGAGCGGATTTTGGCAGAGCTGTAAAATTTGAATCAGATGTCAGGCTGTCATATTTTAATGGCTGTTCCATTGGCGTCGAAGACGATGACGACGAACTGGTGAAAAAGGAGGTAAAATGGAGCAAAGGAGAAAGAAGAGAAATGAAAAGAGATAAGATTATAGGAAGGGACAAATATGTAATAGATAGATAGATAGATAGATAGATAAATTGCTTGGAACACAATGAAGATAGATAGATAGATAGATAGATAGATAAATTGCTTGGAACACAATGAGATAGATAGATAGATAGATAGATAGATTGCTTGGAACACAATGAGATAGATAGATAGATAGATAGATATGAAGAGACTGAGACAGATAGATAGATAGATAGATATGAACAGACTAAGATAGATAGATAGATAGATAGATATGAACAGACTGAAGAGATAGATAGATAGATAGATAGATAGATAGATAGATAGATATATAAATTGCTTGGAACACAATGAGATAGATATAGATAGATAGATAAATTGCTTGGAACACAATGAGATAGATAGATAGATAGATAGATAGATATGAAGAGACTGAGATAGATAGCTAGATAGATAGATAGATAGATAGATAGATATAAACAGACTGAAGAGATAGATAGATAGATAGATAGATAGATAGATAGATAGATAGATAAATTGCTTGGAACACAATGGGATAGATAGATAGATAGATATGAAAAGACTGAGATAGATAGTTATATAGATAGATATGAACAGACTGTGATAGATAGATAGATAGATAGATAGATAGATATGAACAGACTGAGATAGATAGTTATATAGATAGATATGAACAGACTGGGATAGATAGATAGATAGATAGATAGATAGATAGATAGATGGATAGATTTGAATACAATGATAGATATATATATAGATATGAACAGATTGAAAAGATAGATGGATAGATACATAGATACATATATTTGAACACAATGAGATAGATTGATAGATAGATATGAATTGACTAAGAAAATAGATAGATACATTTAAACACAATGATATATATATATATATATATATAATATATATATATATATATTATATGTTGTGTGTGTGTGTGTGTGTGTGTGTGTGTGTAGATTTAGATAGATAGATAGATAGATAGATATTAATTAGACCGAGGTAGATAGATAGATAGATAGATATAAAGAAACTGAAAAGAAATATATATAATGGTATACACAGGAATAACCTGCTCGAGTTTCACCATGAGGATCTTCAGAGTTAAATTCACTGAATTAATCTAGATATTGATTAATTGCAGCCGATTCTACAATTAATCTGCAATTAATCAATATTTTTGTAGAGACGTAGTTGATAAATAAGATTTATTCTATGTATTAACGATTTTGACTATAAATTAAATACTCTTTGATAAACTTAGTTAATTCCTGAGGGCATTGTGTTGTAAACAGTAAAGTCGTTTCGGTTACAGGTGGACAAACACTGAATCTCCATTATAACAAGATATGACTACAGTAATTCATATCCCATTTTATGCGTTCGTATCTTTTAACCTACCGTAGAGATAGAGAGATGTGGTGAGAGCGGAAGCGATAACGTTATTCTGTTTCAATCAAACATAATGAAAAGATGAAAAGATGGAAAGAAAAAGAATTAAATCAAGATTATTATACTTTTTACATATTGAACTAGGTAGCAATAGCTCTTTGATAAACATATCAAACCTTAGTATTATTTGGATTATTCGGACTATTGTCCTCATCTTCATTGTTATCTGTACAACGTTTCGGTCGATGTACTCTCCGGCCATCTTCATGTATTTCTTGTCGGACTCAGGAACTTTCTCAGACTCGGGAACCTTCTTTTCCGACTCGGGAACCTTCTTGTCTTAATCGTGACCCATCACGGAACTTTGAACCTAACCCTTTATTCAGTCCACGGGGGTATCCTGTTCTCATTCCGCTAACCATAGCTTGAGTACAGGTGTTAAGCTGTGTTAATTATTATTCTATGTTACTGCTGCCCTTGACCAGGATTGAACCTGCAGTCTAGAGGTAACTGTCACTTAGGACTGTCTTAACATAACTCCTTTATCCACTAGGCTATCCAAAATTCCGAGAAATAATATCAAACGTTGTAATAATTAAATCATCATACTGTGGTATGTCCACAGGTACTGCTAGTACAATAATAATGCATTATATACATATCAAATTCTAGTATTATCTGCGTTATTCTGACTATTGTCCCCATCTTCATTGTTACTTGTACAACGTTTCGGTCGATATGCCCTCCGGCCTTCTTCAGGTATTTCTTGTCGGAGTCGGGAACCTTCTCGGAGTCGGGAACCTTCTTTTCGAACTCGGGAACTTTCTTGTATTCGGGAGCCATCACGGAACTTTGAAACTAACCCTTTATTTATTCCACCGGGGTATCCTGTTCTCATTCCGCTAACCATAGCTGGGGTAGGAGTTGTGTTAATTAATGATTTTTCTAACTGCTTTCACTCAGGATTGATTTACAAGTAACAATGAAGATGGGGACAATAGTCCGAATAATGCAGATAATACTAATCTTCCAGCTACATCTCAAACATTCAGAGAAATAATATCAAATTCTGGTAAGTAATTCATCCAATAGTTCCCAAAAAATGACCTCTTAATTTATTTATTTTACCATTATTTCTAAATTCATTCAATTCCATATATTAGTGTATTTGATCTGAATAGGCAATTCCCCCTAAAAGATATATTACTCTACTAGCAGCGGCTATCCGGCGTCTCCTGTGTAGAGTTGTTTTTTTAGTTAGTCCCGCAGATCCATTATCACTAAATCGTGAGTTGAATCCTCGTAGGATGCCCCATTTAAATCCCTATGTAAAAAAAAATAGACCTTGCATTCATCCAGCTACTCAAAAAAGAAATGTTAATGTCTACTATCTGAAATATTAAATGAAAAAAAAATCCATGCTGTTATCATTTAATTTTTTTTAATTATCTTCATGTATATAAATCAAATCTCTATTATTTTTGCCCAAAAACCAAGCCCTGGTGATATTTAACGTGTATATATATTTACTTTGTCGTTAATTGTTTTATTTTCGAAGTTTCCTCCGGACATACATACAAACAAATGCCCTATATATATGTCGAGAAAACCAAGTCCTGGTGATATTTAATGTGTATATATATATATTTATTATGTCGTTAATTGTTTTATTTTCGAAGTTTCCTCCGGACATACATACACACAACTGCCCTTTACATATGTATAGATAGATTAGCAAAAAAATCCAATTAGTTAATAGACTTAGTTTATTCAAATCTCCCTTGTCAGTAAATTTCTAGTTGGATGGAAAATGGATATAAAGGGTAGGTCGGTTCTCTCCACTTGAAGAATTCACGCTGACACGTTTAACCCGACCATGAACCAACTTATTAAACATTTCTATTGAACGAGATTTGAAGAAATCTATATAAATGATTTTATGAAAAGAATTTTAAAAAGAAGAAAAAAAATATCTACAAAGAAAATATTTTCGGAAATGTTTTCTTAAAAGGAAAAGAAAAAGAATTTCGTGTCTTCAATAGAAAATTCTTTTTAAGGTTTGAATAGAAAAATTTTCATAAGTTGAAAAAAGGAATTTTGTCTCATTTTCTCCATGTTACAGTTGGGATATTCCATTGCACTTCCGGTTTTGATTCTTTGTGCTTATATGGGCATGTACACACCCACCCACACACACATGTGTACATATTTCGAACGTCTCTCTCTCTCTCTCTCTCTCTCTCTCTCTCTCTCTCTCTCTCTCTCTCTCTCTCTCTCTAGCGATGTAACTATATATATATATATATATATATATATATATATATATATATATATATATATCACACGCACACCACTGACCTGACACAACTGTCCATTGCATATATATCACACACTTCCTTCTTTTTTCTCTCACTTTCTCTCCTCCCCTCTCTCTCTCTCTCTCTCTCTCTCTTCTCTCTCTCTCTCTCTCTCTCTGTCTCGTCTGTCTCTCTCTCTGTCTCTGTCTCTCTCTCTCTCTCTAGCTATCTAGCTATATATATATATATATATATATCACACGCACACCACTGACCTTCTGACACAACTGGTCCATTGCATATATATCACACACTTCCTTCTTTTTCTTTCACTCTTTTTCTCCTCTCCCCCCTTCTCTCTCTCTCTCGCTCCTCCTTCTCTTCTCTCTACTACCTACCTACCTACCTACCTATCTATCTATTTGTGTGCGTTTGTCTCACCACTGATCTTCCGACACAACAATCTCCATTCATGTACATCAACAAACGGTCTCCTCATTCTCTTTCTCTTTCTTTCTTTCTCTCTCTCTCTCTCTCTCTCTCTCTCTCTCTCTCTCTCTCGTCTCTCTCTATCTCTATTGATATATATATATATATATATGTATATATATATTATATATATTATATATATATATATAATATATATAATTATTCGCAATACACACACACACGCGCGTACTACTGATCTTACAACACAACATTATCCATTGCATGGGCTTCTCTCTCTCTCTCTCTCTCGTCTCTCTCTCTCTCTTTCTCTCTCTCTCTTCTCTCTCTCTCTATATATATATATAATATATAATAATATATATATATAATATAGCTGTCTGTCTCTAGACTACACCACTGATTTTCCGACACAAACACTCTCCATTACATATACATCAGCAAACACTCCCCCCACTCCCTCTCTCCACCCCCCGCTCTCTCTCTCTCTCTCTCTCTTCTCAACACACAACACACACACCACACACACACACACATAAACAACGCCACTGATCTTCCGACACGACACTCCCATTAGTTTCAACTTATTTGTTTTTTCCTCCCGTAATTTTCTTCTCCTCCTCCCCCCCCTTCGCCTCATCTGCACCTTCCTTGAAAATTTACACACGCCTTCAATCGTTAGCCACCTCCTCCGCCTCCACCACCCCCTTTTTATCCCCCCCTTCCTTTGCTCTCTTTCCCCCCCCCTCCCCCCTCCCACCAAAGCTGTTTCTTGAAAGACATTTATGAGTCTTCGATCAGAACGGCGCTAGCTATTAACGTGATCTCGTGCTTTCTCGCGTTATTGGCTAAAGAAGTTTACAAGACGCGCGAAGTTAGAATCCCCGCCCACACCTCCTCCTCTTCTTTCGAGTTTCTTTATTCCTTCCATTCTTTCTTTCCTTTTTCTTCTCTCTTTCTTTCTTTCTTTTTCCTTCCTCTCTTTCTTCTTTTTTTCCTCTTTCTTTCTTTCTTTTTCCCCTTCTCTCTTCTTTCTTTTCCTTTCCTCTCTTCTTTTTTCCTTTTTCCTTCCTCCCTTTCTTTTTATTCTTTTTTTACTTTCTCTCTTTTTCTTTCTCTTTTTTTTTAAATCCTTTCTGTCTTTCTTTTTTTTCTACCGTTCTTCTTCTTTCTTCCTCCCTTCTTATCTTTCTTTCTTTCTTTCATCCTTCACTTTTTCTTTCTTTCTTCCTTCTTGCTTTCTTTTTTTTTTTGCCTTCCCCTTTTTCTTCATTCTTTCTTTCTTTTTCCGCCTTTCTTTCTTTCCTTTCGTCTTTTTTCCCTTCTTTTTTTACTTTTTTTTCTTCTTTCTTTCTTTTCTTCCATTCTTCTTCTTTCTATCGTTCTGTCTTCTTTCCAGAACTTTTCTTTTTCTTTCTCTTCCTTTCCTTTCTTTTTATCTTTCTTTCTCTGATCTATTTATACGTCTCTAATTTTTCCATCGCCCCGCTCTTTCTTTTCCTATCATATTTCTCTCTGTCCACCCTCTCTCTCTTTCTCTCTCTCTCTCTCTCTCTCTCTCTCTCTCTCTCCTCTCTCTCTCTCTCTCTCGTTCCATCTCTCATTTTCTCTATTATTCCTATTCTCTCAATTCCTCCTCTCATCTTTTTCTTTATACTCTTACTCATACTCTCTTTTTCCTCAATATTTTCCTCTCACGCTCTCTCTCCCTCTCTCTCTCTCTTCTCTCTCTCTTCTCTCTCTCTTTTCTATCCTCTATTATCTATCCTATCTATCTATCTATTTATCTATCTTACTGTGTTTACTTTTTCAATTGTTTTTTCTTCTATTTTTCTAAGTTTTTCGTTTAAACTTTTCCCTCTTGAAATTTTCACTTCATCTCTCTCTCTCTCTCTCTCATCTCTCTCTTCCTCTCTCTCGTCTCTCTCTCTCTCATACTTATTTCTATCGTTCATCGCTCCCGGCAATTCCACAGTATGGCATCCCAGTGTCCGTGCAGAGGCTGATGAATGTAAGTTTTTGTCTGTCTAGCACTGATGTGTATATGTATAGGTGTCAAAAAAAGAACGTCACTCATGAGTTCGTTCTTACTACACCAGCATTTTCCAACTTGACTTGGATAGTTTGTGTGATAGGAGGTATGTGGCCGTACAACTGCTTTTTGTGGGATGCTGCATCCAGGATTTGTCCAATGTGTAGTTCCTATCTAGCCTTTTCTCCAAACATTTCGTTTAAGTCCAAGTGGTGCAGCCATACAGTAGTACCGAAACGGCTACAGTTTGCAAAAATTCTCTCTTTATCTTATCAGAGAGATCGGTTTCCCTATGATCGATAATCTATCAATATCAGCCCATGCCTTTCCCACGCACATATTTACATCGCTTTCTGTAGATGAGATATTACTACCTAGGTATGTTAACTGTTCTACTAATTTAAGAGGTTTGTCATCCAGATGTGGAGATGTCTCCGAGTTGTTTAAAACGAATTAATTCTGTTTTATCTGAAATTAATGCCTGTTGCTGCCTTCTTTAGGCTATGCAGCAGTGAATCGTGTATTTGCGAAAAGCGCTAGATCATCTGCGTAGTTTCTTGCTTTTTTTTATTCCTTCATTAGATCCAATTCCATTCGTCGTACGTAGTCTAGGCAGATTATAAATAGAAATGGGTTCATACCTTTCCCAAGGGTATTAGTCCGAAAGTGAATGAAATTGCGGGACTGGGGTTCGAACTTGCTTACTACACGTTGCAGTCCAATACGTTAACTACTACGCACTCTTCACCCCCCCCACACACACACACACTGATATCAACACGAAAAGAAATTTATGAAAAATTTTGGTCTATGTTCTCCTTGTCTACATTAGGACTCGTTTTCTCTTTACTGGGTCTCTTTTTGTTTTTTTTCTATATTCCCTCTTCATCTATCCACTCCACCTCTCTCTCCCTCTCTCCCTCTCTCTCTCTCTCTCTCTCTCTCTCATATATATATATAATTATATATATTATATATATCACTTCTTGTTTTCTCCTCTTTCTCCTTTTTCGCCTTTTCTTCCTCTCTCTCTCTCCTCTCCCTCTCCCTCTCTTCTCTCTTTATCTATCTATCTACTCTCTTCTCATTTATCATCTATTATCTTTCCTATCTATCTATCTCTCCTCTCCTCTCTCTCTCTCTCTATAATATATATATATATATATATTATATAAATAATATATATATATATAGACTTCTTAATTTCTCTTCTTTCTTTTTTTCACCTTTTCTCTTTCATAATATTTTGTTTTATTTCACTCTCCTATCTCTCTTCTCTCTCTCCTCCACACACACACACACACTCCTCTCTCTCTCTCTCTCTCTCCTCTTCTCTCTCTCTTCGCTTATTTCTTTCCCACTTTCTTCCTCTCTCTCTCTCTTCCTCTCTCTCCTCTCTCTCCTCAATCCCTCTTATTTTCTCCTCTTTTTTCTTTCTCCCCTTTTTCTCGTTCCTTATATTTTAGGTTTATTTCACTCTTTCTTTCTTCTCTCTTTCTCTCTCTCTCCCCTCTCCCCCTCCCTCCTCTCTCCCCTCTCTCCTTACTTTTATTATCTTCTCCTCAACGGAGATATTAAACGACCGTAAAATGCCCACTGTTCATATTCTCGTTTTCCAATATCTCCTCTCTCTCTCTCTCTTCTCCTCTCTTCTCTCTTTAAAATTTGATTTGCCCATTGAATCAATTTTATTTTGCTATACAATCTGAACCTGGATTTTATATGGAAAATCCGCGGAAGAAAAAGATTACGGAATCTGTGACGCGGAACTATTTCATGTCCAGAGGAAGATTTATTGAATGGTTGGCCACCTGACCCACTGTAACCCGGACCTGATGGCTGAACTCCCACCTGATTTATGATGACGTGTATGAAGGCTATCAATTGCTGTCGTCCTTTCTTCATTGCCTCCTACTCCACCCTGTAGTGTCCAATCACCCACTTCTTCCAACGTCAAATCTTCGCCGCACACCTCCCCACACCCCTCTCTCTCTCTCTCTCTCTCTCTCTCTCCTCTCTCTCTCTCTCTCTCTCATTTTTCATCTTTATGAGAAATTACCACTTAGACTTTTTTTTTTGTTTTTTTTTTGTTTGTTTGAAGGTTTCTTTTAACTGTTATTTCCTTTCTTCCTATCTATCTATCTATCTATCTATCTATCTATCAGGCTAGCTGGTTAGATAACTATCACTTAATAAAATGAGTGATAGAAATATAATATATATATATATAATATATATATAGATAATAGATAATAGAGAGAGAAGTGAGAGAGAGAAGAGAGAGATAGTCTTAAGATAAAAAAAATATAGATAGATTGATGAATAGAGAGATATGAACAATCTTAATAGATAGGTGATAGATAAGAATAGCTAGTGAGGTAACTTCTATTCCACATTATCCCTCCTCTGCCGCTCTCCTCTCTCTCCTCCCTCTTCTCTCCTCTCTCTCTCCTTCTCTCTCTCTCTCTCATATTTTTCATCTTATGAAATTTACACTTTACACACTTTTTGTTTTTGTTTATGTTTTGTTTGATGGTTTCTTCTCTGTTTTATCCTTTCTTCCATCTTATCTATCTATCTTGGTAGCTGGTTAGATGAACTATTCAGTAATAAAAGGAGGGTGATAGATAATTAATTAATATTAGAATAATAGAATAATAAAAATATAATGAGATAGGTAGATAATAGATAATGAATAAATAAAATAAATAATAAATATAGAAGATAGATAGATAGTTCTTAGATAAAAAAATTTTGAGATAGAGGATAAATAAAGAGAGACATCTTAGAATTAATAAGTAGTATATAGATAATAAGAACACTAGTGATGTAACTTCATCCAATATATATATATATATTATAATATAATATATATATATATATATACATAGAGAGGAGAGAGAGAGAGAGAGAGAGAGAGAAGAACTGAAAAGATAAATTAGGTAATACCTGTCTTACATAGTCTAAGATAGAATAAAATAGATAGATACATTGAACAGTCAGATAGATTTAGATAGATAGATAGATAGATAATAGGCCCCCAAAAAGAATTGCAGTGAAATTCTGTTCCATCCACATCTACTTGTAGCAATCTATCCTAAGGTTATCCATATCTATTAATTATCTATAGATCGATATATATATGAACAGACTGAATAGATAGAATAGAAAGCAAAAAGATAAATAGAATAGGAAAGAAAGAAAGGAAGGAGAAAGAAAATATGGACAAATGATTACTGAAATTGAATAGATAGATGGACGATATAATTAAGAGTGAAGGCAGCAGAACTGGAAGAAGATAGAAGATAGAAAGAAAGAAGAAACAGACTTAAGATAGATGAGATAGTATAGATTGAGATTAATATAAACAGACTGGATAGATGATGAACAGACTAGATAGATATGAACAGACTGAGAATATAAAAATAGATATAGATAGAAAGGATAGATAGAGAATAGATAGAATGAAAGAGAAAAAAAAAAGGAACAAGAAAGAAGAAAATAGATAGATTAGAATTAGATAGAACTAGATAGATATGAACAGACTAAATAAAGGTAGGATAGATAGAAAGGTAGAGTAGATAGATAATAGATCTATAAAACAGACTGGGGATAGATATAACAGACTGAGATAGAATATTGACAGACTTAGAGGATTAGATAGATTAATGATAAATAGATAGATAGATAAGACAAAGAAAAGAAGAAAAGAAAGAAAGAAAGAAAGATAGATAGAAGTAGTAGATATAGATAGATAGATAATAGATTATGAAACAGAAGAGACTAAATAAGAAGAAGAAAGAATAAATAGATGATATAAAAACAGACTGAGATAGTATGACCAGAGGATAATAGATAGATAGAAGATAGATAGAATTTAGAAAGGAGATTTTAGAAAGAAAGTAGATAATAGATAGTAGATAGATAATAGATAGAATTTCATATCAATCATCTATCTCAGTGTTGTTGAATCCCAACAAAAACAATCCACATCGTATCCCTAGTTCATTTTTTCCATTATTTTTTTCTTTCCATTTAAAAATTTAAATTCTATATATCTAATTTTAAAAAATCATCAATTTAAATTTTAATAACAATAAAATATCTTTTTTATTTTATATCATCTCCTCTTTTTCTGATCTGTTTTGTTCTGTTTACTTATATTTTAAATCTTCGTTATTCTCTTTCTCTTTAGAAAGTCTGTTCGAACTTTTGTGGAGGTTGGTTTAAATGGTATATAAAACACGTTGTCGGAATCAGTTTTCGAGAACAACCGTGGCAGAAATCCTTTTTTTATTTTTTGCATGACTGATCTCTTCATTTCTCATTTGTTTGCAAATTTTATATCCCAGCCCATCCCCCATCTTTCTTTTTTTTTTCCCTTCAAATAATATTTAATAAATCGGAACGATTTGTAGAAGACGAAATTAAATTTTTTTTTAAAGAAAAATTTATCGATTGTACCAAAAGGAAAAAGGGAAAAAAAAAAAAAAAGAGAAAAAGAAGAGGAAAAAAAGGAAGAAAATGCGGAAAAAAGAAAAAGAAAAGAAAGACAGAGGAAAAGAAGGAAAGAGGAGGAGGAAAAAGGGAAAAAAAAGAGAAAGAACAGGGAAAAAAAAAAAGAGAAGGAAAAGAAAAAGAAAGGGAAAAAAGGAAGAAGAAAAGGAAAAAAAAAAAAAAAAGAGGGAAAAAGGAAAAAAAAGAAGAGGAAAAAGAAAAGGGAAAAAAAGAAGAGGAAAAAGGGGAGAAAAAAGAATGAGGAGGAAAAAAAGAAAAAGAAAAAAGAGGAAAAAGGAAGAAAAAAAGGAAAGAGGAAAGGAAAAAAGAAAAAAGGGAAAAGAAGAAAGATGGAAAAAAAAAAAAGAAAAAGAAAAAGAGGAGGAAAAAAGAAAAAGAACTGAGGGAGAAAAAAGAAAAGGGAAAAAAAGAAGAGGAAAAAAGGAAAAAAAAAAAAAAAGAAAGGAAAAAAAAAAGGAGAAAAAAGAAGAGAAAAAAAGAAAAAGAGAGGGAAAAAGAAAAAAAGGGAAAAAAAGAAAGGAAGAAAAAGAAAAAAGAAAGAGGAAGAAAAAAAAAAAAAAGAAAAAAAGAAAAAAGAAAAGAAGGGGGAGAGAAAAAGAAAAAAGAAAAAGGAAAAAGGAAAAAGAGAAAAGAAAAAAGAAACAAATTAAATGAGAAAGAAAAAAACATAAAAAAAAAGAAAAAAATAAACAAGAGAAGAAAAAAGGGAAGAGAAAGAACAAAGAAGTAGAGAAGAAAAGAAAAGAAATAGAAAAAAAAATTAAAAACAAAAAGAAAGAAAAAAAAAAACAAACGTATTATAACAGAAAGGAAGAAGAAAGAAAAAGATTATAAAAGAAAGAAAAAAGAAAGAAAAAAGAAAAAAAAAAAAAAAGAAAAAGAAAGAAGAAAAGAACAAAACAGAAAAACAAGGAAAAGGGAAAGGAAAAAGAAACGAGGAAAAAAATTGAAGCAAGAAATTTAAAGAAAAAGATAAAAGAAAAAAGGGGAAAAAAGAAAAAAAATGAAGAGAAAGAAAACATAAAAAAAACAAAAAAAGAAAAACAAAGAAGAAAAGAAGGAAGGAAGAAGAAAAAAAAGAAAAATAAACAAAAAGAGAAACAAGAAAAAGAAAAAGAAGGAAATAGAAAAAATAAACAAAAACAAAAGAAAAAAACAAAACGTATTAAATAAACAAGAAGAAAGAAAAAAAGGAATAAAAGAAAAAGAACGAAAGAAAAAAAAAAAAAAAAGAAAAACAAAAAGAAAGGAGGAGGAAAGAAAGAAAGAGAAACAAAACAGGAATAAACAAGGAAAGGGGAAAACAAAAAAGAAACGAGGGAAACAAAAAAAGAAAAGAGAAAAGGAACTAAGAAAAAAAAAAAATATAGACAAGGAAATAATGAAAGGAAAAAGAAAAAACATAACACAAACAAACAAACCAACAAGGAATAGAAAGAAAAAGAAAAAAGAAAAGAAAAAAAAAAAAAAAAAAAAAAAAAAAAAAAAAAAAAAAAAAAAAAAAAGAAAAAAAAAAAAAGAAAAAAAAAAAGAAAAAACAAAAAAGAGAAAGAAAAAAAAAGAAGAAAAAAAAAAAGACAAACAAAAATTACACAAAACGAAGAAAGAATGAAAAAAGAAAAAAAAACATATGAACGAATAAAAAATGAACAAGAAAAAAATGGAAAAGAAAATGCAATAAGAAAGAAAGAAAGAAAGAAAATACAGAAAGAAAGGAAGAAGAAATACCAAAACAAAACAAGAAGAAAAGAAAGAAAAAAAAAAAAAGAAAGAAAGTGAAATAAAACAAAAAAACTAATAAGGAAAAAAAATATAGAAATAAAAAACAATTTGAAAACATATTAACAGATTAAGAGTAGTAAAGAATGAAAAGAAAAAAAGAAAAAAGAGGAAAAAAAAGAGAAGGACAAGAAAGAAATTAATTAAAGAAAAAAAAGATAATTGCTAGAATAAACAAGAAGAAAACATACAAGAAAGAAAAAAAAAAACATGAGACAACAATACGATAAACGAACAGGACTCTGAAATTAGATTAAAATTTAAAAAACGTATAAGAAAAAAAGAAACAAAAGACAACGGAAGACCGAAAGAGAGAAAGAAAAAAGAAAGAAAGAAAAAAAAAAGAAAAAAGAAAGAAGAGGAAAGAGAGGAGAAAAAGGACCCTATTAGACAAGGGAAAAAGAATGAAAAAAAAAAAAATCAAAAAAAAGAAAAAAAGGAGAGAAAAATGATAGAAATAAAAAAAATTGAAATCTACCAAGAAAAGAAAATAAATAAGAAGAACAAAATATACAAGATCATGAACAGAACTGAAAAATAATTATAAAAGAAAGGAAAGAGAGAAAGAAAGAAAGAAAGGAAAGAAAGAAGAAAACGAAAGAAGAAAGAAATTAACAGACTGGAAAGAAAAGAAAAGAAAAAAAAAGAAAAAGAAAAGGAAAAAAAGGAAAAAAAAGAAAAAAAAAAGAAAAAAAAAAGAAAAAAAGAAAAGAAAAAAAACGAAGAAATTAACAGACTGAGAAAAAAAAAGAAGGAAAGAAAGAAAGAAAAAAAACGAAAAAGAAAGAAAAAAAAAGAGAAAAAGAGAAATTAACAGACTGGAAAGAAGAAAGAATGAAAGAAGAAAGAAAGAAAGAAAAGAAAGAAAAAAAAAAAGAAAGAAAGAAAGAAAAAAAAAAGAAAAAAAAAAATGAAGAAATTAACTGACTGAGAAAGAAAGAAAGAAAAAAAGAAAGAAAGAAAGAAAGAAAGAAAAAAACGAAGAAATTAACGAATTGGAAAGAAAGAAAGAAAGAAAGAAAGACAGAAAAGAAAGAAAGAAGCGATAGACAAGAAAGAATGAAAAAAAATAAAGAAAGAATGATAGAATAAACAATGAATCTACAAGAAAAAGATAGTAACAATATTACATAGATATGAACAGACTGAAAAAATTACATAAAAGAAAGAAAGAAAGAAAAAAAGAAAGAAAGAAAAAAAAAAGAAAGAAAGAAGAAAAGAAAGAAAGAAAGAAAGAGAGAAAGAACATGAAAATGAAAAGGAATGAAAAAAAAAAGATGAAGCGACCGAAGAAAAAACCGAACGAAAATCAGAAGAGCCATGTTTGTTTGTATCATGTCGGTACCGACAGGCGCCGCGCCCATCTCAATTTCCCGCCAATTTGTTGTCGGCATCCTCCTCCTCCTCCCTTTCCCACAACCACCACCACCACTTTGCCTCACTGTCTTAATTACCGTGTTTGCCTTTATGACTGCCAAACCGCCATCCCTTCTCCACCCCACCCACCCAGCCACTACTCCCGTGCCAACCCCTCCCACTCCCGCATCAAGCCGCCACAAGCTTCTAACGTCAATGGTTAGACTCGGATTTATGTAGCGGAAATCGGAGTGCAACAACACACAAACTGCTCGCTTATGGACGACGCCTCTTCCTCCTCGTCAACGTCGTCCCTATCTCTACGTCTTCCTCACACTTTTTCGCACCAAATACCAAACCGTCGCCATCTTTGGAAGCCATATTGTTTCAGACATTATTCTCTTCCTTTTCTTTTCTGTTTTATTTTGTTTTTTTTTACCTTTTTTCTCTTCTTTCCGAGTTATTGATAGGCTTGTTGCTGTTGTTGTGGTTTTTGTTGCTGTTGTTGAAGGCTAGGGAAAGGTGAGTGGGGAGGGCGTATCTTCAAATAAGCATCGGTGTGGAGTGTAGCGATTAGGTACCCTGGGTTGGGTAGGAGACCTACCTGCACTAACCTTTAGTTTTTAGGCCGCAATCTGTTTTCTCTTTTCAGTAACAAGGAAATGGAAATAGTGTGTTAGCACACACACACATACACACACACATACATACACACGCACACATTCGCTCACATACACATTCGCACACACTTTATATATATATATATATATATATATATATATATATATATATATATATATATATTAATATTTATATTTTTGCTTGAAGGCAATTACAATGCGCATATCGCATAAATTCGATAATTATAGAAGATAATGATGACATGTGAATTTCGCAAAGAATTACTCGGTGTGTAGAATATCGTACAGGCTGTTTCAACTTTTCATATCATCAGTGATATATACTAACGATTTCCCTCCGACAGAAATCGAAACCGGGACTTCAGCAGGATAGTCAGAAACTATACTGTTTCGGCCACGATACAGCCCCGAGAAATTCCTGCGAAATTAACCTGTCAATGATACTGAGACATCTCTACCATATGAGGCAAGGGGGCGCTGAGTGAACAATAACAAACAAATCCGGAGCCTTATGCTCTTCGGCGAAGGAAATAAGATTTTTTGGATGTTTGTTTGTTTTTTAGAAGCATTGTTGATAAAGTATATATATTAATATTTATATTTTTGCTTGAAGGCAATTACAATGCGCATATCGCATAAATTCGATAATTATAAAAGATATTCTTCTACTGCTATTCCCACATTATTTCAGTAGTAGCATTAGTAGTGAATCCAAAAAGTGCTCAATGTATTTCGTTTTTCGTTTGGTTCGTTTTGTGTTACGGCATATCAACCTCAGTGGGTCATTTAATGCCAACAAAGTTTTGAAATGAATTCATTTTTAATGAATACTCAATTTTTTATAAACACATTTTTCTATTTAACCCATAGATGGGACCCTAACAGGTACTACCTCTCCGGGTCAGAGTAAGCCTGGGAGTAATGGTGATGAAAGAGTGCTCCACATTCCCTAGACCTCCAGAACTGGAACCTCACCATCAGATAGAGTTTAACGTCATTCCCGACATTATGTATTTCGTAAAATACAGAGCATTAATAGTTATAAAAAATAATAGTCTAGACTGGGCTGTTATTATTTTGGTTATTTTTTCATAGGCTTTAATTTCTAAATTTTGTCAGTGTGATCCATTATTTAGCATTATTTTACTTATAAGAAATAGGAATTCGGCGGATAAGCAACACCAGATAATCAGTATTTACATTTTTGCATTTCATCTTGGACGATTTCGACGGTCTCATTTTTAACCAGAGGGTGTTGCAAGAGGATAACGTTCGAAAGATTAAAGAACACGTGTATTAATAGATTCTGTGAGAGGCACGCTTGGCGTAACAGTTATCGTCTAAGGAAAGAGAATCAGAGGCCCGAGTTCAAATCCTTGATAAGGCTTTTTGCATTTCACTCGATACTTAGGGAAGGCATGGATCCATCTGTTCTCCCTGCAGCTATGGGTAAATGGTAGGACATACTTGTTTTTTTTTTTTGTCTTGGCAACGCAACCAGTATCGGAGAAGGAAATTATGAATTAAAACCAGCTGTATTCCGCTTAAAATTGGCCTTGTATCACATCCTGGTTGGGAGTTACGACCAGATGAACTGTATGTCAGGGGCGCTGATCAGTATGGACGGTTGAAGAGAGAAAGGGGGAGAGAGGGAGGAGAGAGAGAGAGAGAGAGAGAGAGAGTTATGGGAATCCGTACATTCAGCGTGACCTGGTGATATATATATATATATTATATATATATATACAAGATGTGTCAAAAAAGTATCGAGATTTTTGTTGTTTTTAACACACCTAGTATTCTGAAAAAAATAATGTTCCATTCATTGTTCATTTTTATCATGGTAAATACAGCTTTAAACTCGGCACTTTTATGACACACCTTGTATTCTAAAAAAATGAACATTCCACTCATTGTTCATTTCTATCTTGGTAAATACCACTTCAAACTCGGCACTTTTTGACACACCTTGTATTCTAAAAAAAAATTAACGTTCCACTCATTGTTCATTTCTTTCTTGGTTAATGCAGCTTCAATCTCGATACTTTTATGACACACCTTGAATATATATATATATATATATATATATATATATATTGGGAGAATATGTGCTTAATTGAAGTCATACCTAATTTGAAAATTAATTATGATTAATTAATTAATGAATTAGGCGAATATATCTGTTTAAATGTGAAGCGTAAACAAATCGAGAAAAAGTCATTCTCTGAATGTACATTTCGGCCTATTATGCCTCATCAGCAGAGTTATAGACTGGAAACCGCTTTGTGTGTGATTCGAACCCTAACTGTCGTGTAGCAAGTCTCCAAAAATGTAGGATATATGAGTTTATAAACAAAATGAGAAATCTGTAAAGACCTGCTAGTGTAACGGTTAGAATCTCCAACTGTCAGCCATGCAGTTAGGGTTCGAATCACACGCAAATAGTATTCTAGGCAATTGCAGTAGTCTGGATGTCCTCAATTCTTCCTCTGATTTCCAGATCCTCCAGTCTTTTTTCCAAATTTCTTTGGACCGTTCCAAGTGTACCAACTACAAATGGTATCACTTTGACACTCATATTCCACAGCTTTTTCAGTTCTCTGGCAAGATCCAGGTATTTATCCATCTTTTCGTTTTCCTTCAACTTCACCCTGTGATCTTCTGGAACCACAAAATTATTATTATTATTATTATTATTATTATTATTATTATTATTATTAACAAGACTTAAAACAAATATGTGGTTTTATTTTTGACAGGTTAATGGGGCCCACCTGTTAATATGCTTTTACCTACGTGTGTCAAGCCCTGTCGTCACCTCAGATAAATGATAGAACCTTCTATTTTGAACATTATGTTTTGCTCTTCCTTCTATCTCTATCTTTCAACCACAATCTTTTATTTTCTTTCTTTTTCTTTCCTCGCAAAAAATAGATAGATAGAAGGAAGAATCCGTTTTGATTATGAGGAAAGAAAGGGAAGAAAAAGAACATGCAACAAATTATAAAGAAAAAGAAAATATAATAAGAGAGAAAGGGAAAGAATGAGGAGATGACAAGAATGCTAATCATGTGTATTGACTTTTCCAATGAAATGGATAGGAGAGAGAAGAAAAAAAGAGAAAGATAGTTAAATCAAGATTATCATACTTTTAACATATTGAACTAAGCAATAGCTCTTAACTAAATATATTAAACGTTGTAATAATTAAATTATCATGCTGTGATATATCCACAGGTAAGCTAGTGTTAACATAATGAAAAGATGAAAAGAAGGAAAGTAAGGAAAAAAGAGTGAAAGAGTTCAATCAAGATCATTATACTTTTTACATATTGAACTATTTAGCAATAGCTCTTAAATAAACATATCAAACGCTGTAATAGTTGAATCATCACATTTGTATATTGATGGATCCCTAGTTAAGCTAAGTAGACCAGGTGGCATTTATGGGATAATAATGCAAAGAGATGATATTTACAAGAAAGAAAGAAAGAAAGTAAGAGGGGTTGAGCGCGCGGAAGCGATAACGCTAATCTGTTTTAATTGAACATAATGAAAAGATGAAAAGAGGGAAAGAAAGAAAAAAAGTGAGAGAGAGAGTTATATGAAGATTATTATACTGTTATACAAGAAAGACAGAAAGAAAGAAAGAAAGAAAGAAAGAAAGAAAGATAGATAGAGAAAGGGGTTGAGCGCGGGAAGTGATAACGCTAACCTGTTTTAATTGAACATAATGAAAAGATGAAAAGAGGGAAAGAAAGAAAAAAATAGTGAGAGAGAGAGAGTAATATGAAGATTATCATACTGTTTACATATTGAACTATTATGTAATAGCTCTTAAGTAAACATATAAAATTGATTGTTGTAATAATTAAATTATCATATTCATTCTCATTCTTATCATCATATGCAGTTATTGTTTTTTTTTTTTTGGGGGGGGGGTCTTACATATTCTGAACTTCGCTAAGATTTGGCACAAGCGAGGATCGAACTCACCACTCAATCGTAATTAGAAAGACATAACGTTTCGGTCTATATGCCCTCCGGCCTTCTTCGGGTGTTTCTTGTCAAACTTGAGAACCTTCTCGTCGAACATGGAAACCTTCTCGTGGAACTCTAGAAACTTCTTGTTGAACTTCATGGAGCTTCGAAATAAACCCTTTATTCAATCCACCTGGATAGACTGTTCTCATTCCGTTAACCATAAAATTAAATACGAACACAAAAAAGATTACACTTATTTTTCTTTTATTCTAATTGATTTCAATATAAAATTAGGCATAGGATTGCTTTTAATGCGTTTGAGAATAAAACCATAATATTAGAAATCAATAACACCAACTAATTATTTATTAAACATGGTATGTAAATTATTCACACCATATTCTATGTAAACATTTATTTCTTAACACACATCGCAAGATTTTAAACACATTAATAACATGGGCTCTTCGAGGCCTGTGTTTGTTAATGTAAATTAACAGCGTTGATCACATGGGTTATCTCCCCAGGCAACACCTGCCCCTTTGATTTAAAGGGGGGTTGGGTTTATTGCCCAGTGCCTGAGGCGCTCCCCTTGAGGGGGAATGCCGACAGATTCAATCCACCTGGATAGACTGTTCTTATTCCGTTAACCATGACCAGGGACAAGTGTTAAGTATTCCATGGTATTTTTATATCATATTTTTTGCGCCATGTGTCCAACTGGAAATCGGCCGAAAAGCTGTGCATATAACAATAAAGTAAAATCTAAATTATTGAGACAAATAATAAAGATGAGGACAACAGTCCGAAAAATCTATAAAATACAAATTATTAAGCCTCATTTTAAAAAATTCAGACGAATAATAAAGATGAGGACAACAGTCCGAAAAATCTAACTAATACAAATTATTAAGCCTCATTTTTAAAAAATTCAGACGAATAATAAAGATGAGGACAACAGTCCGAAAAATCTAAATAATACAAATTATTAAGCCTCATTTTTAAAAATTCAGACGAATAATAAAGATGAGGACAACAGTCTGAAAAATCTAAATAATACAAATTATTAAGCCTCATTTTAAAAAATTCAGACGAATAATAAAGATGAGGACAACAGTCCGAAAAATCTAAATAATACAAATTATCAAGCCTGATCTCAAACATTCAGACGAATAATAAAGATGAGGACAACAGTCCGAAAAATCTAAATAATACAAATTATCAAGTCTCATCTCAAAAATTCAGACGAATAATAAAGATGAGGACAACAGTCCGAAAAATCTAACTAATACAAATTATTAAGCCTCATTTTTAAAAATTCAGACGAATAATAAAGTTGAGGACAACAGTCCGAAAAATCTAAATAATACAAATTACTAAGCCTCATTTAAAAATTCAGACGAATAATAAAGTTGAGGACAACAGTCCGAAAAATCTATATAATACAAATCATTAGGCCTCATTTTAAAAAATTCAGACGAATAATAAAGATGAGGACAAAAGTCCGAAAAATCTAAATAATACAAATTATTAAGACTCATTTTTTAAAATTCAGACGAATAATAAAGATGAGGACAACAGTCCGAAAAATCTAAATAATACAAATTATTAAGCCTCATTTTTAAAAATTCAGACGAATAATAAAGATGAGGACCACAGTCCGAAAAATCTAAATAATACAAATTATTTAAGAATTATTTTAAAAAAATCAGACGAATAATAAAGATGAGGACAACAGTCCGAAAAATCTAACTAATACAAAATTATTAAGCCTCATTTTAAAAAATTCAGACGAATAATAAAGATGAGACAACAGTCCGAAAAATCTAACTAATACAAATTATTAAGACTCATTTTTAAAATTAAGACGAATAATAAAGATGAGGACAACAGTCCGAAAAATCTAAATAATACAAATTATTAAGCCTCATTTTTAAAAATTCAGACGAATAATAAAGATGAGGACAACAGTCCGAAAAATCTAACTAATACAAATTATTAAGCCTCATTTTTAAAAATTCAGACGAATAATAAAGATGAGGACAACAATCCGTACAATTCAGACAAAAAATAAATTTTCGTTACTTTTGTGCTTAGTGTAGATCCGATCCCGAATAAAATTCCCCGACCCCTCACTCCCCGACAAGCCCCCCCCCCCCAAAAAAAATCTGACTGTGAAGTAGGAGAAAGGCGCCCTTTGTTAATTTGAATCGTGGTATTTGCTTTCATCGGTAGCCGTACGGATTGGGGTGGCGCTACATCACTGCCCGAGACGCCGTCCGGTAGTAAGATAGAAATGAAAAATGACACTGGGACAAGCGACAACGTGACGATGACGGAAACTGATTCGAACCTTGACGCATTTCAGATTTTAAAAAAGAAACCAAAACCTCTCTCTCTCTCTCTCTCTCTCTCTCTCCTCCTCCATCTTCTCTCTCTCTCTGTGTGTGTGTGTGTGTGTGTAGTATATATATAGTAATATATAATAAAAAGGGTAAAATAAAATGTAAAAAAACAATTTTTTTTGCGATGAAACAAAGAAAATACAAGTGCCTCAATCACAGTTTTTGTAAGTAGCTAATATTTATTTATTTTACAATGTTTTCAACGAATCAATGGTTCATTATTAACAGCGACCCACGGTTTCACTGCTAAATAGCAATCATCGGCTTGTCGAGCAGATCCTATGGTGGGTTTGTTGGAGTTCTTTACTCAATGTCACATTTTGGATTGTAAATAACGTCGGTTAGTTTTGCGGACGTCTGTTAATGAGATAATATACTATATATATATAATATATATATATAGATAATGTTAGTCTATTCTTATCTATTTATGTAAGTCTGTTCCTATCTATCTATTTTATCTATCTTAATGTTCGTATCCATCTAATCTCTACTATTTAATCTCTATCTATCAATCTATCTAATCTTCATAATCTATTCCCCTGTCTATGTAATGTAAGGGGGGGGGGGGGGGGGGGGGGGGGGGGGGGGGGGGGGGGTGTATCTATTTATTTATTTATTCTTTGTATTATCTATATCCTATGCTATGTATCTATCTATGTCAGTCTTCCTATCTAATTTATCTCTGATCTATCTATCTATCTACCTCTGCTATCAATCTAGTTCAATAAACTAATCTATCTCTCATGAGTAAAGGATCACACGGAGTTGTGAGGGACGAAACAGAGATCTGTAAAATAAGTGCGTTATTGCTATCTATCAATCTATCTATCTAATTCTATCTATCGTCTGTTCTATCTATCATCTTAATCTATCACTGTTCTATCTATCTATCTATCTAATCTAATTTTCCTATTCTATCTCTGTCATTCAGTTCCTGTCAGTCTGTCCCTATCTATCTATCTATCTATCTATCTATCTATCTATCTATCTATCACTGTTCCCAGCTATCTATTATTCTACTAATTATTTTTTTCTATCAATCTATGAACAGTCAGTTCCTGTCAGAAACTGTTCCTATCTATCTATCTGTCTTATCTATCTATCTATCTATCTAGTCTATATATTATATATATATAATATATATAATTATAAATATAATATATATAATAATGATATATATCTTTCCCTATATCTATAAAATATTTCTTCTATCTATCTATTATGTTCATTATCTATCGATCTATCAATCTATCTATCTAGGTCGTATCTTATTTATTGTCCTAATCTATCTATCTATCTCTGTCCTTATCTTATCTATCTCTGTTCCTATCTATCTATCTATCTATCTATCTCAGTTTCTATCTCTCTCTCCCTATCTATCTATCTATCTATCTATCTTCTGTTCCTATCTCCTCTCTCTATCTTTCCCTATGCTCCTGCCCCTCTCTCTCTCTCTCTCCCGCCTCTCTCTCTCTACTCTCTCTCTCTCTCTCTCTCCTCTCTCTCTCTTCCTATCTATCTATCTATCTATATTTTGAGACTGACCGACGACGACAACAGAAACTGATTGAGGCCTTGAACGCAATTCACGTTAAGAAAAGGTAATGATCTACAGTGAAGGTAATTACACTGAAACGTGAGAAAGGAAACGAACAGACCGGGCAATTCGATTCCCGGCTCGTGTAATTATGGTGGCGCTTGGATCTTATAAAACATGGTGCCTGGTGTGGGGGGTGGGGGGGGCGGTAACGAATTATCCGGAAGTGAAATTATAAGTGGTCCCAAAATATCAAAGGGACACGCCTTATCTATCTCTTTGTATACTTATCTCAATCTATCCATTCAATCCTTTCTATCTATCTATCTATCTATCTATCTATCTATCTATCTCATTCGCTCACATCTATCTATCTATCTTCTATCCCAATGGTTGTTCATATCTATCTTTCTATCTATGCTATCCTAATCTATCTATCTATATTTGGTCCTTTTTTATATCTATCTATCTATTATTATTATAAAAGCGGGTCCTTTCATATCGACCTATCAATCGCAATCTGCTCAAATCTATCTATCTATCTTCTATCTATGCTATATTTCAATTGTTCATAAGTATAATCTATCTATCTATCTAATCTTATCTATCCTATTTATATGCGGTCTTATTCATATCTATCTATCTATCTATATTATATAATCAATTATAGTATCGATATCGGTCTTTTCATAATCTATCTATCAATTACAATCTTGCCCCTCCATTAATATATAAAAATATAGAGTTTAATATATATATACTTTAGTAAATATATATCTATATATTACTATCCAATTTGGTTCATATCTATCTACCTATAATCGGTCTTCCATACTATTATATCATCTATCTATCTTATTCTCAATTTGGTTTCATATCTAATCTAATCCTACTATTTAATCTATCTATCATCGGGTCTTTCATATCTATCTAATCTATCTATCTACTATCTGATCCAGCGGTCCTTTTCCTATCATCCTATCATCACAATGCTGGCTTCCATATCTAGATCCTATCAATCTATCTAATCTCAATTTGTTCATATCTATCTATCTATTCTATCTTCCTATTATATATTCTGGTCTTTTCCATATCATATGCTATCTTATATATATCATCGCGGCTCTTTTCATATCTATCTTTCATTCACCAATCATGCTCCACTATCTATCTAATCTATCTATCTTCAATTTGGTTCATGATCTAATGCTATGCTATTCGTATTCTATCTGTATCGCATGCTGTAAGGTCGGTCCATGGCTCATGCAATCTATTCTAATCTTAAGGTGCTAGCAGTTGCTCGGTGCTTTTCCCTATCTATCTATTCGAAAATCACAGTCTGCTCATGACACTATCTAATCTATCCTACTACGTACATGACTATCATTGTGTACTCGAATTTGTTTTCATATCCCATCTATCCTATCTATCTATATCGGTCTTCGATGCACATATCTTATTCTATCCATCTTTGATAAGCGGGTCTTTTGCATATCGGACCTAATGCCACATTACAATCACTGCTCAATATCTATCTGTCGTATCTATTCGTATTCTATCTATCTCAATGTTGATTTCCATATCTATCTTCTAATCTTATCTGTCCCTTAACTATCTATCCTAATCTATCTATCTTACTAGTATCGGTCAGTTTCATATCTATCTATCTGATCTATCTATCCTATCTATCTCAATTTGTTCATCATCTACTATCTACTATCTATCCTATCGCGGGTCTTTTTCGCTATCTATCCTATCAATCACAATCTGTATCATTCTACTACTCTTCTATTCCCTATCTTCCATCCTATATCCGGGTCTGTTCACATCTATCTATCTATTCTATTTATTCGCGTCCTTTTTCCTATTATCTATCAATCACAATCTGCCATGATCTATCTATCTATCTATGCTATTCTATCTCAATTTGTTCAAAATATTATCTATCTATTATCTATACCAATCTATATCGGTCTGTTATCATTCTAATCTATCTATTCTATCCTAATTCTGATAGCGGTCCTTTTATATCTATTCTATCAATCACAATCTGCTCATATCTATCTTATCTATCTCCAATTTGTTTCATATATATCTATCCTATCTATCTATTCCATCTTATCGGATCTGTTCATTATCTATCTATCTACTATCTATAGCGGTCTTTTTCATATCGTATCTATCATCACAGTCTGCTCCATATCCTATCTATCTATCTCAATTTGTTCATCTATCTATCTAGTTCATTTATCTATCTATCGCTAATCGGGTCCTTCATATTACTCATCCATATCGAATCTTTTTTCAATATCGAATCTATCCAATCACAATCTGCTCATTCCATCTATCCTATATATGCTATCTAAGCTAATCGATATATGCCTGTTTTCATCTAACACCTCTATCTATACGGGAAGTGTCCCCTGGTGTAGTGCTAACGTACTGGAGCCGCCGAATAGTGTGGTAAGCGAGTTCCCAACTCTACATGTGATAAGTCTGTTTCTTTCTATTCTATCTATTATCTATTCCTATCTTCAAGACTGTTCATGATCTAATATTTAGTTCATCTATATAAGTCTGGCTCACACTCTAGCAGGGGCCGGATTAAGCTCCCTGTTCGGTAGAACACTATACCAAAGGTTCCTGGTTTGATATGGCCCTCAGCCACTCAGAGCCGATATGAGTACACAAGGAACTTGCAGTAAGTGGGATGAGCTGATGGTAGGTTGTGACACAAACAACAAGTCCTCTTTGGCTAGTTACTTGGTGAAAATGGGATAGACTCCCTTCCGCTGGTCTGGTTGATACCAAGACAGATTAGGCACCCCGGTAGACTTTACTTTTTTATACTATCTACCGCGGCCTGCGCTTTAAAAGATATCTGCCGAGAGGACATGAAAACGACATCGCCCCATGGCATGCTGACGATCGACGACATGCAACCACATGGGCGAGGACCTTGTGGAAAGAAGACCGTACGACCTGGGGCCTCATCCTCGTCAAATAACAAGGAACGAAAAGGAGTGAAAAAAATGAAAAGGAAAGAAGCGCCGCAGAAAAAGAGAGCCATATCTCAAAGGAAGGAGTAGAACCATACCGCAGCTTCCCCAGCAAGCATCAACCAATTCCGGTTTCGCAAAAAACTGACGACCAAGATTGCCATGAATTGAAAAACATGGTTCCTTGTTCATGCACTCGCGGGCAGTTGCAGATAATTTTAAACCAAGTACATCCTATGCATCCTGTATTGTAGATGGAGGTGTCCCAACATACAACAAATCTATATCCGTTCCTATCTATCTAACAATCTATCTATCTATATCCGTTCCTTAATCTATCTAACGGTCTAATCTTAACCTATCTATCTATCCTATATCCGTTCCTATCTATCTAACAGTCTATCTATGCTAATCTATATATCTATCTATCTATCCGACAATATATATTATATATATAAATATATATATATATATATAATATATAGTCCGTTTCCTATCTAAAATCTATACGAGTCTATCTATCTGAACAGTCTATCTATCTATGCTATCTATTATCCTACTATTCCGTTCTATAATCCTATCTACAGTCTTATTATCTACTATTCTATCTATCATCTATCTTATTACCGTTTCCTATCTATCTAACTCCATTTATCTATTCTATATATCTATCTATCCTCCGTTTTATCTATTATAGTCCTATCTATCTACTCGTAACAGCTATCGTATTTCTATCAATCTATCTGGGTGAAATCTCATCGGTGTAGGGCTAAATGTTTTAAGTTAGGGTAATTCGAATAGCCCAGTTGTGAACTGTCACATGGCTTGAGTTAAGTACGGTTAGGCGTAATTTCGTCAACTAGCCACGCGCTCCGAGTTTCGCCACTACGTTCTTGTTTTTCAAATTACATTACTCTATATATCTATCCTATCTATCTAATGTCTGTTTCCCTACATATATCTGTTCTAGAGATACCCAAATTGGGTCGGCTGCTGCCTTTTTTAAAGAACTAAATTAAATGTAATTGAAATCTATTGATTTTATGTCAACCATTTTGTCTAAATGATTAAAGTAGTAACATAACCTGAACCATGCATTTAAAAGAAATAAAACATATCATTACATATGTCAGTTTATTTTAATACAACACATTAGATTTAAAAACAATTAGTGTTGTGGTCATTTTTTCGAACCGAGTCGGGCGCCATCCACCTCTTTTTTCAAAGTGGTTAATCCGCGCTTGGTTTACAATTTTTTAGACGTAACATGTGTGGGATGGCGAAAACCTCTTTTACCAAATCAGACGTAATTATCGCCGCATTTTTTAAATTGAATTATTTCTAGTGGCATATTTGGAATGATGCAACAATATAATGAAGGTTTATCTTGAGCGCCTACACCGGATAGGCATTCAGTATACAGCTGTTATTTTATTTTACAACTGTTAATATATAGTATTTATTGCTCTCATCTGGAAGCAAAATAGTAATGCTTGGAGCGGTCGGGAATAAGTAGGTACATTCATTGTAGCAGTATGTGGAAAGCCAGATGTTCAAGGATTACAAAAATGTTATTTTTTCGATTCTAGAGAATCACATTCTCTACTTAATCGCAACCTTAGATTTTTTTCGGAAAAAAAAGTATAACGTTTTTGAAGAAAAACTCTTTTAAGCAGAAGAAATTCGATGGTATATTTTTTCTTTATAATACAAGAACCAGATTATGCCTACCAAACAAATGCTGTGAGTAATCCGATTGATATACACACAAAGAGTCAAGCAGATTCGTGGGTCCACTTCACGATGATAGACGGTTAAATATCACACTAGGTTATTTGATTATATTTTTACAACATTCTGTATAGAAGTTGATTTTCCGATGTGTTCGGTGTACTTTAAGAATTCGGAGATCTGTGAGAAAGCCACCGTCACTTAATTTTTTTTCTGTGGTTTTCTAATAACTTTCTGTCGCTGAGAGAAATTTTTATTGGAATCTCAGTTAGGGTCGGTTAGCGTCAGAATAGAAGAAGGGGCGTTCGGCTGAAAGACACGATCAGATGTCAGGAGAGGTTCATCTCTATGTTCAAGTAACCCTACCCGCCCGGATCGAATAGGATGTACAGTGTGAGAATGGGTATTGACGTATGCCTGAAGGACTGGGATTGGCGATGGGAGTGGCCAGCTACTCCGCGAGAGCCAGGGTACGATGGACAGTGTGAGTGAGGACAAGGGGGATATGTGCCAGTAGTTGAAGCTTGATGGTCCGCAGGCGTGTGGTGCTGACGCCCTACAATCAACGCTAAACTCAACAAGAAGATTACTGGACAGAGCGCCGGGATCCCGGCAATCAGCGTATATCCCGTCTCCGCCTCTCGGTTTCACTAGCCTGGTGTATACCCTGTCTCAGCGTAGAGGCGACCGGTGCTGATACGCATGTCCCGAACTAAAAGGGCGATAACTAAGACCTACCCGGCCGATTGGCGGGCTTGCATCAGGGATAGGACTGAAGCTTGGTTATCCGGATCGCATTACTAGTGGAGTACGTCGCTAACCTAACTGGACGTACTTTTATGACTTACTTAGAAAAAAGCGCGTGCTAAAGAAGAGATGCCCCACGGATGACTTGAAAGAAAAAAAAGTTAACACACCAACATAAGGGGGGGGTCAAACAAATAAAGTGACCTGAAAAAAATGAAACAAAGATTTTGCACATATAAAAAATAAAGATGAGAAATGCATAAAAGCTCAGCTGTAGGGCGGAAAAGATCGAGATTTCATTGGGTACTATAAACACTGAAATGTGTGAATTTCATTAATCCGTGTATTCCTGATTTTTGGTAATATTTTCCCGGGGGGGGGGGCTTAATGGTCATTTCATATGTCGGAATCAAAAAATGCCAACTTGTGAGTTCTCTCGCATGCGCGTAGAGGGTGGGTCCAAATCGACTAATGCGGCCCTGATCGTCGTACCCCTGGAGCGAGGACAGATCAAGTTAAATCCTGGGGAAGTACCTCTATGATGTGTAAGTAGGTAACCCGTGCTGAGAACTGCATCATTGTAAGTGAGTGAGTTGGAAGACTCCAAGTCATGTTATGTATGTTACACTTTACGACCCTATGGTTTAAGATGTATGAACTTCTTCTTTCGGCACGCTATGGTTACCACATAGTAACCAACTACTGTATAGGATGGCTTTGAGCACTTTGGACAAAATAACATAACATGAGTTATGTAATAAAACAAAAAATAACCACGGCGCCTCCTGGTCTCTCTCTCTTCTCTGTCCGTCCTTTATGTTCTCATCTCTCTTCTCTCATCGCCTCTTCTCCTCATTCGCGCGCTCTCATCGCTCGTTGTTCTTTTCCTCTCTTTATAATCTATCCTATAGTATGACATTAGTATTATATCTAATAGTTTTGTGTGTGTGTGGTGTTGTGTGAAAGAGGAAAATGGACAAAGTGAAATCCGACGGTTATGTGTAACTTGAGTAACATTAGTTGTAGAAACAAGAGGTTTAAAAAACGAAGTGGTAATACTAGGCAACGCTGCCATAATGCTGTTATTCCATCTGTTTAGAGTAAGCAGTCTTCCGTTCAGGGCTTGTTAGTTGATGATTAAGGGATGCATGGACTCGACAGAAGAGTAAATAAATAGTCACAGACAACAGTAAGCCCGAAAGAGATGGATCCTACAAGACACCACACAACACAGACACACGGACCAATTGCGGGATGCCTGACACACACACACACAAACCAAATCACATCATATAATAATAATATATATATATATGATCATATATTATATCAAGTATAGCTAGATAGTAACTTCTCTAGAAAATGTACCGGAATTCATATAGAAAGGCATTTGTTCGCCGCAAAAATTACCGTGACACACACAGAAAATATTCCAGTAGCTTGTTTCACGGAGTATGGTGCGAGGTCCGTATACCCATTCGCAGAAATACATTTTTAATTAACTCTTCGACTGAAGAAAACAACAGAAAACTCAACCATCTTACAAGAGGTAGATCTGTTTCCGAAGTGGTATATTTAACTATGAACACCAGACCGCACGAGGGTGACACGCGGATCAAATAACCGAAGGAACGCTATTCACTGGAACCGGTATATTTACATTTGGATGCCATTTACAAGACGATTTGTTCTGAAGATAGCGGAATAATGGATTTGAAACCAGCGGTAAATAAATCAGCCCATTACATGTATAGATAATCATTGTCAAATTTATTCATATCTAGTCTAATCTAGTTTAGTCGTTTCCTTAATCTGCCGGATACCTGTTCCTAGGTATCTATCTATCTATCTATCGCATCTGTTCCTTAATCTATCTATCTATCTATCGCTACTATCTTCTACTCCGGGCTGTTCCTTATCTTAAATGCTATCTATCCTATCTATCTATATATATATATACTTATAGTATATATATAGTAATATATAATGAGTAATATAATTCAGGGCTTGTTCATTATCTATCTATCTATCTATCTTCTTATTCGTCTTGTTCCTATCATCTGATTTATTTTTCAATCCTATTTATCTATGCTGCCAGTGCCGATTCTGTCCTATCATCTATCTCCTCAGTCTGTTCCTTATCTTAGTATCTAATCTATCTATCTAAATCTATCTATCCATATCTTATCTATCTAGTGTTAGTCTTGATTCCTTATCTGCCCCAGACTGTTTCAATTTATCTATCTTATATCATCTATCTTAAGTCGTATCTTATCTATCTATCTATCTCAGTCTTTCTTTATCTATCTTATTCCTATCTATCACTCAGGCTGTTCCTTATCTATCTATCTATCTAATCTATCTATCCTATCTATCTTTCTAGGTGTCCTTATGCCAGTCTATCTAACCTAATCTAATTCTATCTATCTAATCTCAAAGCCTTGTTCCTTATTTCTATCTATCTACTCTATCTCTGTCCCATGTCCTTATCTATTTATCTATCTTCTGCGAGTGCTGCAATCCTATCTATCTATCTATCTATCTATCTATCTTCCTCAGCACTGCTTCCCTATTCTATCTATCTATCTAATCTAGTCATCTAATTATCTAGGCTGTTTCTTATTTATTATCTATCTAGTTAGTCCTGTGTTCCTTCTATTTATCTATATTTATCTATCTATCTGCCAGTATGATCCTAATCTATCTATCAATCCTTCTATCATCAGTCTTGTTCCTTATCTATCTATCTATCCATAGTATCTATCCCTAATCTCAGTCCTGCTCCCTTATCTATCTCTCCTCTCTATATATATCTGTTATATCAAATCCTATCTATCTATCTCAGTCTGCTTCCTATCACTATCTATCCTATCTATCTATCTTCTATCCTATCTATCTATCTATCTGTGTCTGTTTCCTGTCTATCTAGTAGATAGATTTATCTTAGATAATTTTTCCTAACAATATAAATAAAATGGTTAAATTGCAACTATATGTTAACCAGTAATTTTTAATTCACTTTGAAAAATAATCAAAGATAATTCTAAACTTCATGCCTTCAAATAATTGATTCTTTAAATAATGATTTTTTACAATATGAAGCGAAGTTAATAAACACAAAATATACCGAGTTAATTTCTATACGGAAAGAAGGTCGAATAAACTGAATAATAATTAATATTTAAAATATTTACTTGAGAATTATTACTAAATTTACCTGAACATCTGTGGGCTAACTCAATACATTGAGTTGGCGAGGGTTGGTATCGACTCAGAACTAAACTAAACGGCCCTATTCATAGAAAATGACAAAAAATCTATTAATAAGAGATTCGCTTCTGGGTTTTTTCGTACAAAAAATATGCTTACTGCTTACGACTCACATTACCCAAGATCGTCATAACATAGCATGGAGATACAGACTCAGAATTTGAACATGCCAGCATAGACAAGTCTCGATTGTTTTTTTAAACGAAGTTTTAATGAAATACACTGACTAGGATATTAAATTATCTATAATAGGTTTGTTTATTTAATAACATATTTAAGTTTACGATTCAATTGTTTTATTTTTTAATCCTTTATGAATTTGATTGATTTTCTACTTACTTAGGGTACAAAGCCGTCTGACATTGAATTTTTACTCCACCCTCAGGCAATAAATGTTTCAAGAAATCTATTTTTACAGTCGCCCGGAGGGTGGTTTTTATTTGTATAAGTATTTAAGCAAAATCGGTTGACCAATTATTAATTCGACCCAACCTCCTCGCCGCATGATAGGATGCGACACAAAGTTTCAATTTTTTTAAGTGAAAGTTCAACAGTTTGAATTCCAGAGGTTTTCCTCTTATCCCCTGTGAACTAGTTGACACACCAAGTTAAAGAGGTCAGTTGCTGGACCTACTGATTTACCCATAGGATGGGTGAGAATGTTGGATGTCGTAACAATTCCGTAATATCGAGAGGCATCCCAACGAAATATGAACTTGTTATTGTATTAAGTAATGAACCTAGACTATTTTGCTAACCATTAACACTCACGTCGGGACGCCCTTACCTATACACACCTGGGTACTAGCACTTGTGAAAATAGCAAACACTCGTTGGAGGATTGTGAACATTATTTTCAAGCGGAATTTTAAACAGTTTGGTAATGTTAATGAGGAAGTGCGGTCGCCGGTCCCTCGCTCCTATGCCTGCCCTGTGTAATTTTTAATAATAACAGACTCCCAAGCTTCCTGCAAGTTTCCATTGTGTTAAATATAGGGGGGAGGTAATTACGGATAACGAATAGGTGTTAACCTATTTTTATTCGTACTATCTATCGTCAGTCTAATTCAACTACCCATCCTTCATACTATCTAGTCTATCTATCTATCTATTAATACTAAGATTTCTTTGTTATGCGATAATTAACAGAATTTTGACATTAACGGGGTAAATAACCAGAATTGACGCAAAATTACGGATAAATAACACGACTTACGACAAATTTGCTATTAATAACAAGAATTAAACAAAAAGAGGATCCCGCCACCGCGCCCCAAAAAAAAATACATGTTAAACGCCCTAACAGTTGGTTGGTTTTTCTTTCAGTTTAACAGGATGGTGGCGCTGAAGCTTGGGTCCGTTATGTTTAAAATTCACACGCGGGCAGCAATTTTGGAGGCAGGGGGACCGGGAACGTGCCACTTCCTCATGAAATTAGGGCCACAGGTTTGAATTCAAATTTTTCCTTCACATAGATTGCGGATCTGTTCTTAGATTATACATCCATGACACAAACGAGCACCTCTATGTTTTCTATAAGATAATGATTTTTTTTCTGAGTACAACTATATGATAGACATATTATTGTAAGTTAAAAGTAAGCGAGTTAAGGTGGTAGTTGTTGCATGTCGATTGGACCACTCAGCTCGCTAGAATTCCGCTCTTTAAGTCATCACGGGACAGGCACATAAGTACGTCGTACAGCAACAGGTGGGCCATTGAGGATGGGTCTTACCCTTCTGAGAGGTACAACTCGGCGTATTCAACAACACCACGGCCGACAATGAGATTTTGACTCGAAGTCTGGACCTCATCGCCCACAAAAAATGGATTCTTCCTTTATAATCGAACAAATGAGGTGTTGCTAAATTGGGCGCACTAACCAAATATTAGACGAGTTAGAGTAACCCAGACTGATATCCTTCTGTTACCGCACTAATACTGGGAGCCTGTTCTGCTCCACCCAAAGCATCAATAATACGCCCCCTCTACCATAGGGCGACACTATTGGATAAATGCCTGATTGTGCTGCAGCCATATAACCCCCTCTGCTCTCTCTCTCTCCTCTCTATATATATATAATATAAGTATCAGCTATATATATAATTATATATAGATTAGATTAAGATATAGATATAGATATATGAGTATGAATAAAGATGGAATGAAACACCCCAACACGAATGCTGTTAAAGAGAAAACAATTTATAACATAAATCATAGCTGATCATTGAATCAAATATTTTCGTGTTTACAAAAATCTTCCTTTCAGAGCCCGTTACTCCCTGGTGTTTGTGAATCGGACGATAATGAGTCAATGAGTCAAAACAAAAACCTTGATTTTGCCAAAAGAGAACGAAAGTTGTTACTTATTTTCCAATGTTGGCCTCCCGCCGTATATTTGGTTCGGTCAAGGCGACGATCGACAATACACCACGGAGTAAACGGGCCTCTGAAGAAATTTTTGTAATCGAATTTTGAATCAATATCAGCTATGATTATGGTTTATAAATTGTTGTTTCCTTGTTAAACAAGCATTTGGGATGATGTTTTCATTCCCTTTTTTCATACTCATCTTGTCGATTCCCATTTTCCTTTCGTTTTACTTATATATATATATATATAGTAAGTATAATAAATATATATATATATATATATATATATGGTAAACGAACGATTGGTGCCCCCTTCTGCGTTCAAGGATGTTTGCAGGAATATCTCAGGTGCTTTGGCATTGACCCCCTCCCACATCAACCTCTTTCATGGAGCGAACACCATCTAAATGCGAAATGCTGTGGTTCCTAGAAATGTTTTTCAAACAATTGGACTTCACAGTCACAAAGAGGCCGCTGTACCGACTTCAGGGGCATAAAACTAGTATGTATAGGACTCCGCGAGACGTCGAATGCAAATGTGATGATGAATATATACTAGCTGATATAGGTATAGTATAGATAGTTAGTATATATAATAGTATTATACGATCTATACTACACTATACTAATCTATTGAGTAGAACCTTTAATGGTTAGAAAAAAAAAAGCAGTAAATAATGTGTAAAAATATACTATAACAAACCTTGGCCTGAGGAAAATAGAAAAAGAAAGACCAAGAATGGCACCCCAAAAATATCGATTTAACGACATAACATTGACCAACAAGAATAATATTAATATATATACTATATTATATATATAGTGTAATTATATATATATATTATATAAATAGTATATATATTATATAATATAAGTTGTTCTTTATAGTATTATTGAGGCAGTGTGTTTTGTAATGATGAAGATTTTGAAGGCAATTTACAATGCAATAGTGTTGAATTTATTTAACTTTTGTTTTTTTTTTTCAAACTAAATTTTCGGAAGCTAATTCATCTCAGAGTTTATGAAAGTTGAAAGTAATTGAAAGTAACTTAGGTGATTTTTTATAGTACTCTATACCCACGGGCATATTGTATTGCTTCTGTTGTTTAAGAAGGTTGATGAACGGCCGTATATTTGTAATATATATATATTAATAATATATATTATATATAATATATATATTCTAAGAGCCGCTAAGAAATGTCTAACACTAAAATGTAAAGAGTGCCTGATGCCTTAGTAGAGCAAGATATATATTAATCCTAATGGTGTCAGATAATACCGAACTAATTAGGTTTCGCTAACTAGCTCATACAGGGCAGAAACTCTGACTAAAAGGAAGACCTCTGGAGTCCAGACCTTTGAGTAAATCTGACTCATGTAGATATAGTATACTATAATAATATATATATATATATATTAGAATATATATGATGAGATGAGTAAATAAACACTGTTGTTTATTGATATGGCTTTTAGCCGACATTTTTTGGAGATAGTGCTAAATTGACAGTCAATACCTAATTTGAATTAATTAGTTAATAAATTAAATGAATATTAAGGTCGGGCATATAGATGTTCTAGCTGATATGTAAGGCTATACCAATCCGAGAATGTCGAAATCCCTGACATGTAGCAAATTCGACCTATTTAGTCTCATCAGCAAGGTTCATAGACGATGGGAGAACGCTGCCTCCGAGCAGAGACTATCTGACTGCACGCACGATTAATCGTGCAAAGACTGCCTAAAGGCTTAGAAACCAATATGACATCTAGCGTCGGCCTAGTAAAATTAAAATATATATAATAATATATATTTATATATATATATATTATGAATATGATACTATATAGAGTACGTATAAAGTAGTTATACAAGAAAGGAATACAATAAGACACTTCTTGCGTTAGGCTCATCAGGTTAAATCCATTGAATTAAGTCGAGGTTGCCGAAATATCAAACTAAATTTGCTCTACTTGATATTGAGCACTTTGTATTTGTTTTATCGCGGTACTTAACCCCTGGGGGATTCTGTGCACACTCCAACGATCGTGCCCAATTCACCATAAGCACCCTTTTTTTATCTATCTATCTATCATTTTATGCTTTATATATATATACTAGTATATAGTAAGGTCAGGCTCTTAACTACAGAAAAGATAGCTTGAACCCACCCAAATTTCTGCAGGTGGATTGCAAGAAAGCCTACCCGTACGAAGCACTGTGGTAGTAGTACCGAAACGAATCAAAGGGGTTCGGGTATGGACTACCTCTGATGTCCGATCTCTGCAGAATAAACATCACGAGCAAACGCAAATTAAACTCCATCTTAGTCACACGCAGGTCCGGACACACAGGGAAAAGAAAAGAAGAAAAAGTTTTTTTTCTTTCTTTTTTTTTCTTTTATTATTCTTTTTTTGGCACATTTCGAAAATATATTATATATATATATTATAGTAATTATACTATATTTTATTAATATACTATGTAATCAACTCACGGCGGCTCTGTCGCCGGTTGCGTCGCGGGGGCGTGACACACCACCCGATACACAACGACACATATATGATATAATATATATATAGTATCAATCGGGAGTAGTTAGTAGAATATAATATAGACGAGCTCACGAACTCTGTGAGCTGTTTGACCATGTAAGATGAAGGACCGGTGTCATGCCTCAAGCTAGTATGTAAGTGGACGTGAAACAGATTGTTGTAGGTCTGGATATGGTCAGCCACGTTTGTAACCGCATCGTTACCTCTCTGATTTTCTGGCGTGAAAAATCGGGTATTTAAGATTGGGCAATCGAATCATTTTTATACCGTCCATGATTTTTCTTTTCATTTCTTTTTTTTTCTTTTTGTCTTTTTTTTTTTTTTTATTTATTTCATTCTATCTAGTTTATTTATTGTCATCGTGTTCTGGACGGAAACTGGTTCTCGAAGTATAGGTTTAAATTGAATAAGGTTTTAAGTTGGGTTTAGTGTTGTGTCCGCATCTTGTATTGTTATCTGTAAGGACGTTCGCCATGTCCCTCCGGCCTTCTTGCAGGTTTTCTTGTCAAACAATACTAATTATCTCTCATTCTAAAAAGAATTTCAGAGAAAAATTGAATTTGTTTTGTTCTTCAAACGCAGGATGATTGACTCAGTGGGGAGTTAGAGATGTTTATTTAATTCGTGCGCAAGAATCTTTTTTTTTTTTTCATACGACAGTATTCGCCTCTACTGAGTTCTTTGATTTTGCATTTCGGTGTTATTTCCTCTTTATGTCGATGCTGGCACGGGACTGGTTAGGTTAAAGTATATGATTTAAATTGATTGATTTTGTTTAGGTTAGCAGTTTTGTTAACGAGAGAGGACTTAACTCGTGGGCAGAAGCGGGTACGAACCTGTCCTCAGTTTGGCTTAGCACGATAAAGGGTACTGGCCTGGAGCCGTGTCGGTACTTTGATCACGATAGACATTTGATAGATTATAAGTTTGTTTAGTAAGATCGTGTTTTGGTAAATTATTCGACATTGACCCGGGCATGCTTTATTGTGTGATACGGTGTAGATACAGTCATATGTCGGCTCGAAATATCGTGCCCTCGTCCGGGCCTTTCTCAGGTATTTTCTTGTCCAAGCACGAATACGGTGAATGCTAATCAATCTCATGCGTAAAAAAGTCCAAGAGAAATAGAGTTAAGTGGAATTGTTAGCAAGTTTTTGTTTTAACGCGCATGAAGTCAACTCCGGTCGGGATCATTTTGTTTATACGACGTGAAAATTCTTCGTGTTTAAGAAATTCAAATCGAAGTCATTACCTCCATGATTCTTTCTTGTCATTTGTTTGCCGCGATGGGGTCGATGGGGAGGCTGCTCATATTTAATTTAATTTAATTTATTTATTTGGTTTATTTATACAGCCTTTTCTGGACCGATCCAGCAAGTTTCGTAAGTATAGATTTTTCATGTGATAGATTTTAGAGGTTTTTTTAACCGACATATCAGACCGCGGTGGGTCATTTGGTAACGAGGAGAGAATACTTACCGTCGTGTGCAAAATTTCTTGGCCCGTCGAACCGTGTTCTCCGCATTTGTCAGGATGAAGATGGTAGAGTAGATAGAATATAGGCGCCTTCGGGTAATTCACAATTTAAATTATGTGGATTAATGAATTAAAGAGTTTCCACACGCAGTTTTTATTTTGACGGGAGGACAGTGACTAGAGTGGATGTATCACCAAGTTTATTTTTTATTTTATTTTTTCACCCCCTTAATAAATGTTGAGGATTTTACTCATGATAGGCTTCTGCCATCCCTCTCAGTCTGACATTGAAAATTTAAACTCCCCTTAACCCACCTTCTGGCAATATCTTTTTCAAAAAATTGATTTTACCAATCCGCCCGGAGGGTTCTTTTCTTTTTGTTTTTGGCTCAGATCAGTAGATATAGACCTTAAGCTAGTTCGCTTTAGACTTTGTACACTAGAATAAGGTTTGAGTGAAAGGCTCTATATAAAAAGCAAAATATCTGAGCACTGATGATCCCACTATTATAGATATCTTAAACAAAATGTAAAGTTGAAATGCACTATTATCATACTGGTGTGTGCCACCTGCCGTAGTGTTGTTATGTGTCTCAGTGTGTGTGGTTGTGCCCCCGTGTTAGAAGGAATTAACAGAATATATAATAAAACATTAGTGATTTCTAAGCAAAGGAAGTAGCGATAGTAATCTTTGCGCTAGGGCAAATATCTCTCCAGACGTCATACTACCGCAAAACGGAGATACAACTGAGAGACGGGGGAGAAAAATGCTTCGAAGGGGGGAGTGAGTGTATACGGCAGGACTGGCTATAGCCGTTGTGTACTGTTTTCTGTGCCTGACATTGTTTGCAGGAACCGAGTAATAGTTTGTCGTGCCGAACTATTACAAGGCCGAATACGTTCACGGGCCAACATTAATCGCGGCATTTGTGAATAGTTCGTCCAGATAGTTTGTCAAGAAAAAGCTTTCTATGTTGAATTGTGAAATCAAATTTTATATGTAATCCAAGATAGAGACCTAACAGGGTACTCAGTAAGGCCACTGCCGGATGAAACAAAGTTTTGAAATGAATTAGATTTTTATTGAATACTCACAGTTTTAATAGACCGACGTTGTTTCTATCTAACTACATAGATGGGACCCTGAGCAGGTAACCACCTCCGGATACGAGTGAGCTTCTTGGAGCAATGGTGGAATGGAAAGGGTACTCTCCACAAAATCCGCACTCAGAATTGGCTACTTCCGATTTATCAGTTTAGGAGTTAGAAACGGTTCATAAAGGATACCCAGGACCTAAAGACCCTCCAAGCTCGGCCTTCTGTACCCCCTATGAATAAAAGGGGCTGGAGGCTGTTATATGNATTTTGATTGCTTGATGGAGCAGAACGGTCCCAGTTATTAGTGCGGATAATAGAAGGAATATGTTGGGTTTACTCTAATCTCTAATATTTGGGTAGTGCGCCCAATTTAGCAAACACCTCATTTGCTTCGAAATTTATAAAGGAGATAATTTTTTTGGTGAGGGGTCAGACTATCTAGGCAAAATCTATTGTCGGCTGGTGTTGTTGAATACACCGACTGTACCTCTGCAGAAGGGTAAGACCCATCCTCAATGGCCCACCTGTTTGCTGTATGTGCTGTCCCATGATGCTTAAGGATGGAATTCTAGTGGCTGAGTGGTCCATGACACCCAACACTCCACCTTAGCCCTTACTTATAATTAACAATAATCATTCTATCATATAGTTGTAGCTCGAAAAAAATCATATTTATAAAAATACATAGAGGTGCTCGTTGTGTCATGGTTATAATCGTAAGAAATAGATCCGATCTATGTGAAGGAAAACTTTGAATTCAAACTGTGGTAATTTATGAGAAAGTGCGTCCCGGTCCCTGCCTCCAAAATTGCTGCCCGGTGAATTTTAAAATAACGACCCCAAGCTTCAGCGCCACATCCGTGTTACTTGAAAGAAAACAACCAACTTAGGGCGTTAAATGTATTTTTTTTTGTTTTAATTCTTGTTTATTAATAGAAATTTGTCGTAATTCGTGTTTATTTATCGTAATTTGTCGTAATTCTGGTTTATTTACCGTAATTTGTCATAATTCTTGTTTATTTATCGTAATAAAAGAAAATCTTAGTATTTAATAGATAGATAGATAGATAGATATGAAGATGGATAGTTTTGAATAGACTGAGATAGATAGATAGATAAACAATAGGTAACACCTATTTTACCCCGTGAAATTTACCTCCCTCCCTATATTTAACACAATGAAACTTGCAGAAGCTTGGAGTCGTTATTTTAAAATTCACAGGGCAGCAATTTCGGAGGCAGGGGACCGGGACGCACTTCCTCATAAATTACCAAACCTGTTAAATTCCGCTTGAAAATAATTTTCAAATCCTCAACGAGGCTGTTTGCTAACCATAACACCACGTCGGGACGCCCTTACCTATACACTGGGTACTAGCACTATGTGAAATGCAAACAGCCTCGTTGAGGATTTGAAAATTATTTTCAAGCGGAATTTAACAGGTTTGGTAATTTATGAGGAAGTGCGTCCCGGTCCCCTGCCTCCGAAATTGCTGCCCTGTGAATTTTAAAATAACGACTCCAAGCTTCTGCAAGTTTCATTGTGTTAAATATAGGGAGGGGGAGGTAAATTTCACGGGGTAAAATAGGTGTTACCTATTGTTTATCTATCTATCTATCTCAGTCTATTCAAAACTATCCATCTTCATATCTATCTATCTATCTATCTATTAAATACTAAGATTTTCTTTTATTACGATAAATAAACAAGAATTATGACAAATTACGGTAAATAAACCAGAATTACGACAAATTACGATAAATAAACACGAATTACGACAAATTTCTATTAATAAACAAGAATTAAAACAAAAAAAAATACATTTAACGCCCTAAGTTGGTTGTTTTCTTTCAAGTAACACGGATGTGGCGCTGAAGCTTGGGGTCGTTATTTTAAAATTCACCGGGCAGCAATTTTGGAGGCAGGGGACCGGGACGCACTTTCTCATAAATTACCACAGGTTTGAATTCAAAGTTTTCCTTCACATAGATCGGATCTATTTCTTACGATTATAACCATGACACAACGAGCACCTCTATGTATTTTTATAAATATGATTTTTTTCGAGCTACAACTATATGATAGAATGATTATTGTTAATTATAAGTAAGGGCTAAGGTGGAGTGTTGGGTGTCATGGACCACTCAGCCACTAGAATTCCATCCTTAAGCATCATGGGACAGCACATACAGCAAACAGGTGGGCCATTGAGGATGGGTCTTACCCTTCTGCAGAGGTACAGTCGGTGTATTCAACAACACCAGCCGACAATAGATTTTGCCTAGATAGTCTGACCCCTCACCAAAAAAATTATCTCCTTTATAAATTTCGAAGCAAATGAGGTGTTTGCTAAATTGGGCGCACTACCCAAATATTAGAGATTAGAGTAAACCCAACATATTCCTTCTATTATCCGCACTAATAACTGGGACCGTTCTGCTCCATCAAGCAATCAAAATACGCCCTCTACCATAGGGCGACACCTATTGGATAATGCTGATTGTGCTGCAGCATATAACCTCTCTCTCTCTCTCTCTCTCTATATATATATATATATATATATATATATATATATATATATGAGTATGAAAAAGATGGAATGATAACATCACACAATGCTGTTAAAGAGAAAACAATTTATAACATAATCATAGCTGATATTGATCAATATTTCGATTTTACAAAAATCTTCTTCAGAGCCCGTTTACTCTCTGGTGTTTGTGATCGGAGATAAGAGTCAAATGAGTTCAAAACAAAAAAAAACCCTTGATTTTGCAAAAAAGAGAACGAAAGTTGTTACATTATTTTCAAATGTGGGCCTTCTCGCCGTATATTTGTCGGTCATCACGATCACAAACACCACGGAGTAAACGGGCTCTGAAGAAGATTTTTGTAAAATCGAAATATTGATCAATATCAGCTATGATTATGTTATAAATTGTTTTCTCTTCAATATCACTGTGTGGTGTTTTCATTCCATCTTTTTCATACTCATACTGTCGGATTCACTTCCTTTCTTTTAATTTATATATATATATATTATATATATATATATATATATATTATATATATATATATATTGGTTAGGAGGTTGATTTAGAAGGCCATCACAATGCAGTTTGGAATAAATAAAAAAAAAAAAAATAATACGGTAACAATGGTGGTGTGTGTTGACCTGTGTTTTTTTATTATTTTAGAAATAATTAAAAAAATACAGGTCAACACACAACACCATTGTTACCGTATTATTTTTTTTTTTTTATTTATTCCAAACTGCATTGTGATGGCCTTCTAAATCAACCTCCTAACCAATACATACACAATGCTTCAAGCAAATTATGAAACTCTCTTATATATATATATATATATATGGTAAAAAACAGATTGGCCGCCTCCAGCTGCGTTTCAAGGATGTTTGCAAGAATGATCTCAGGTGCTTTGGCATTGCCCCTTCCAGCAGGGAAAATTTGGCTCAGGACCGCCCTCGGTGGCGGCAGAATCTCCGTAGAGGATTGTTCATGTCAGAAGTCACCCTGACGCAACACCATGAAGCTAAGAGGTCTAGAAGAAAGCACCGGCACATCAACATCTCAGAAACTCATCAAATGCAACATCTATGGTCGAGAATGTTTTTCAAACATTGGACTTCACAGTCACAGGAGGCGCTGTAACTTCAGTGGCACATAAAAACTTTATTATTGTCTTCCGAGACTGAAATGCAAATTATGATGATATATATATATATATATATATATATATATATATATATATATATATATATATATATATATATATACTATCCTATACTACACTATACCTATATACTGTTCTTTTTTTCTTCTAATCATAAGGGTCTACTAATAGGATTAGTAGATCCTTATGATTAGAAGAAAAAAAGAACAGGCAAATAATGTGTTAGTAAAATATACTACAAATCCTTGCCTGAGGAAAAAATGAAAAAAAGAAAAGACCAAGAGAGTGGCACACCAAAATAATCGATTAACACTATAACCCTTGACCAAAGAATATATATATATATATATATATATATATATATATAATATATATATATATATATATATATATAGCCGCTAAGATTGTCTACAGCTAAAATGTAAAGAGGGCTCGATGCCTAAGTAGAGTAAATAGTAATATTAATCCAAATGTGTCAGAAATACCAACTAATAGTTTCGCTAACTAGCTCATCAGGGCAAGAATCTGACTAAAAAGACTTGGAGTCAGACCTTTGATATCTGACTCATTAGGATATATATATATATATATATATATATATATATATATATATATATATGAGAAAGTGAGTAAATAAACAATGTGTTTATTTGATATGGCTTTTAGCCGACAATTTTTGGAGGATATGTGCTTAATTGAAGTCATACCTAATTTTGAAAATTAATTAGTTAATAATTAATGAATTTAGGCGGGCATATATGTTCAAATGTAAGGCTATACCAATCGAGAAAATGTCAATCCCTGAATGTACAATTCGACCTATTAGGTCTCATCAGCAAGGTTATAGACATGGGAGACCGCTCCGTTTGTGACCCGAAATCTCGACTGCCAAGCTGACAGACGGGGACTCTAACCATTACACTAGCTGGCCTATAAAAAAAAAAAATATATATATATATATATATATATATTAAAGAAATGGATACAATAGACACCTACTCGAGTTTCGCCGTTAGGCTCATCAAGGTTAAATCCATTGAATTAATCGAGTTGCCGATAATTAATCAAAATAAATTTGCTCTACTTTGTATTGAGCACTTTGTATTTGTTTTATCGCGGACTTAACCCCTGGATCCTGTGCACCTCCAACGATCGTGCCCATATTCACCAGTAAGCCACCCTTTATCTATCTATCTATCTATCTATCTATATATATATATATATATATATATATATATTGCAGTCGGCATTTTAACTACAGAAAAGATAGCTTGACTCCCCCAAATTTCTGCAGGTGGAGAATTGCAAAGAAGCACCTGACCCAGACGAAAGCACTGTGGTAGTGTACCGAACGACAAGGGTCGGTGATTCTCTGAATGCGTCTCTGGCAAGAAATAAAAATCAACCAGGCAAAACGCAATTAAACTCATCTATACCCAACAGCAGTCACGGCAACACACAAAAAAGAAAGAAAAAAGAAAAAAGAAAAGAAAAAGTTTTTTTCTTTCTTTTTTTTTTCTTTTTCTTTTTTTTGGCACATTTTGAATATATATATATATATATATATATACACACACACACACACACACACACACATATATAATATATATATATATATATATATATATATATATATATATATATATATTCTATTGTAACGTGAAAAAGATTTTGTTCTGATAAGCTCACGTTTTGTAACGCTCTTACCTCGAATTTTCTGGGCGTGAAAAATCTTTTTTAAGATTCATCGAATCATTTACCTCCATGATTTTCTTTCTTTTCTTTTTTTTTTTTTCTTTTCTTTTTTTGGGGGGGGCATATTTTATTTTATTATTTATCTATCTATTTATTTATTTATTCGTTTCTGGACCGAAACTGAGTTTCGTAAGTATAGATTTAAATTGATAGATTTAATTTTGTTTAGTTTGTCCTCATCTTTATTGTTATCTGTACAACGTTTCGGCCAATGTGCCCTCCGGCCTTCTTCAGGTATTTCTTGTCAAACAATACTAATTATCAAATCTCATCTAAAAAAATTCAGAGAAAAATTGAATTTGTTTGTTTTGTTTTACGGCATATCAACCTCTGTGGGTCATTTATTTATTCGTAAAAAATTCTTTTTTTTTAAAATCATCGAATCATTTCCCTCCATGAGTTTCTTTTCATTTTTTCTTTATTTCTTTATTTATTCGTTTCTGGACCGAGACTGAGTATTAAATGGGTTACATTGATGGATTTAAGTTTGTTTGTTTTGTTTTACGACATATCAGCCGCGGTGGGTCATTTTGTAACGAGAGAGAAGACTTAACTCGTGGGGCAAAGCTGGCACGAACCTGTCTCGGTTGCTAGCAACGATAAATATGGCTGCCTTGGTACTACAATTTGATAGATTTAAGTTTGTTTAGTATTGTTTGGATTATTCGGACTATTGTCCGCATCTTTATTGTTATCTGTAGAACGTTTCGGCCAATGTGCCCTCCGGCCTTCTTCAGGTATTTCTTGTCAAACAATACTAATTATCAAATCTCATCTAAAAAATTCAGAGAAATATTAAGTTTGTTTGTTTTGTTTTACGGCATATCAACCTCGGTGGGTCATTTATTTATTCATGAAAATTCTTTTTTAAGATTCATCGAATCATTTACCTCCATGAGTTTCTTTCTTGTCATTTTTTGCGGAGGGGGGGGGGCTCATATTTAATTTATTTATCTATTTATTTATTATTTGTTTATTTATTCCTTTCTGGACCGAAGCTAAGTTTCGTAAGTATAGATTTTCATTGATAGATTTAAGTTTTTTTTACGACATATCAGCCGCGGTGGGTCATTTTGTAACGAGAGAGAAGACTTACCTCGTGGTGCAAATTTGGCGCGAACTTGTCTCGCTTGCATGATGAGTGGTAACGATAAATATGGCTGCCTTGGTATTACAATTTAAATTATTGATTAATGATTAATAGATTCCCACAACATTTTATTTGACGGGGACAGGACTAAGTTTCCATTTCAATTTTATTTTATTTTTTCACCCCTTTAATAAATTTGATGATTTTACTCATGATACAAACCCTCTGACATTGAAATTTTAACTCCCACCCACCTCTGGCAATATCTTTCAAAAATTGATTTTACACCGCCTGGAGGGCTTTTTTTGTTTTTTGCTAGTCAGAATAATAGACTTAAAGCTAGTCTTTAGACTTGTACATAGAATAAGGTTTGGAGTGAAGGTCTATAAAAAAGACAAAATATCTGAGCACATGGATCCACTATTATAATATCTTAAACAAAATGCAAAGTTGAACACTGTTGATAATGGTGTGTGCACGCGTGTGTGTATGTGTCTCAGTGTGTGTGTGTGCGTTTAAGAATTAACAATAGTATAATAAACATATAGTGATTTCTAAGCAAAGAGATATAGCGATAGTAAATCTTGCGCCTATGCAAATATCTCTCAGATCGTCATACAAAAAACGGGAGACAACTGAGAAGGGGGAAAAATGCTTCGAAGTAGTGGATGAGTGTATACGGAGGACTGCTATAACATTGTTGCAGGACGAGTAAGTTTGTCGTCGAACTTTACAGGCGAATCACTTTCACGGCCTATACATTTAATGCCGGCAAATCTTTGAAAGATTCGTAACGATAGTTTGGAAGAAAGCTTTTATGTGAATTGTAAACAAATTTTATATTTAACCCATAGATAGAAGCCTAACAGGTACTACCACTCCGGATAAACAAAGTTTTGAAATGAATTCAATTTTACTGAATACTCAATTTTTTATAAACACGTTTTTCTATTTAACCCATAGATGGGATCCTAACAGGTACTACCACTCCGGATACGAGTGGACCTTGGAGCAATGGTGATGAAGGGGTACTCCACAATACCCAGACCTCCAGAATTGGAACCTCATTATCAGTTAGAGTTTAACGTCATACCCAGGACATAAAGACCCTCAGCCTCCGCCTTCTAGTACCCCTATGATAAAAAGGGCTGGAGGCTGTTATAAGGGCAATAAGGTCGGTTCAATCATATAGGTGCTAGGGCTTGACGTGAACAGCCGATTGACCTTCTAGCCTAAGTAAGGGTCAAAGTGGGGTGTTGCATGTCATGGACAGCTCAACCACCAGGATTCCGTCTTTAAGCATCAAGGGTCACCACCCACGGTCAACACGTGACCCCATTTTTTAGGCGGGGGTCTTACAGGGCTGGATAGTTAAGCATATTGTCATAGAATTAAGTTTAGATGGTTTACGGAATATCAACCCTTATCGGGTTATTTAATGCTGAATTTACAGTACCTGCTGTAACTTAAATGGTTACCCATCTAAGCATTAAAACAGGTTCATCGGTGCTTAACTTCGGTGATCTAGTGGGAACCGGTGTTTTCAGTGTGACTTGTAATTTTAAGCTTATATATATATTTTACCAACCCCTCCGCACGAGCGGGATGTGACACAAGGTCAATTTCTTAAGCGACTAGAGAATAAACTAGATGGGAGCTGCACAAGAATGCTGCGTGTGATCCTGAATAAGACGTGGAAACAGCACCCCACGAGAAAACAGCTGTACGGCCACCTGCCACATATCACCCAAATCATCCGAGTAAGACGGACAAGACACGCGGGACATTGCTGGAGAAGCAAGGACGAACTCATAAGCGACGTCCTCCTGTGGAAACCAGCACATGGCCACGCCAGTGTTGGCCGACCAGCAAAGACGTACATTGACCAGATCTGTTCGGATACAGGATGCTGCATAGAGGACCTCCCGAGAATGATGAGCGATAGGGACGGATGGAGAGAAATGGATATCCGTGCTAACAGTGCGACATGATGATGATGATGATGATGATGATATCTATTGGCAGAGTTGGTCTATGTATGTCTTTGCTGGACGGCCTACTCTGGTGTGCCCATTTGATGGCTTCCACAGAAGAACGTCACTAATGAGTTCATCCTTGTTTCTCCATAAGTGCCCAGCGTGTCTTATTATCGCGTTTAATTAAAGTGATGAGTAAGACTGAACGGTGTGCATTTGTGAATACAAAGAATTTTTGTTTTATGACGCTGAAATGATCTGCCAAATTTTAACGGCTTTACGCACTATTTAATTAAATAAAACCAAAAATAAAATTGCATTTTCTTGCTATTCTCTTGTTTGTTATTATTATTAATAATAATTTTTACTACCATTTTTTTAGTTGCTTTTTAACACAATTCGGGTCATCAATCTACAACAGTGAGAAACATATTAATAACATCTTTTATTTATTTGTATTTTTAGATGAAGTATTGTCAATCAATACAACTGTTAATTTCAACTTGTCTTTTGCTTCTTTTAATTTTTAGTTGCTGTTTAAAACAACTGGCCGTTGTTACTCAATATCATAAATTCATAATCTGAGTTACATTAAAAAGCAACTAAAAGTTAAAAAATGAAAGAAAATATGTCAAAATCAATACTAATAAAATCTAGTTCTGCTTTAAAAGCATAGAAATTAAGAACAATTTTGTAAAACAAACTTTACATTATTTTATTTCAAAATGATAAAAACAAAATGAAATACTCTGAATGAATATTGAAGCAGATTTTTTAAATCTAAAAGTTGGTGGCGAGAGGAGTACAAGGATTATCGACACGGAAAAGAAAATCAACGAACCGAATCCATATATATATATATATATATATATATATATGATAAAGTGGGTACAGGAGATAACCTACTCGAGTTTCACCATAAGGATCTTCAGGGTTAAATCCACTGAATTAATCGAGACACCGATTAATAGCAGTCGATCTCACGTGTGTGGTCAATGCATTAAGAGCGTTCGTTGTGAAAGAACGCTGCCCTTTCTGCTTTGAGTGACTTCCGCCCTCTCGTTACAAACCCGACCCGATAGATGTTACACAAGGAAACAGAAAATAGCTGGAGAGGGGTGTTCTTTGCACTGATTCATGATTTACTAAACACTAGTGACATTTATTCAGCACGGCTTTATACAACTTGGGGATTGCAATGCAGATCGAAGACGTAACACAATAAATTGAGAAAAATGTGCTCTACTTAATATTGAGCACTTTGTATTTGTTATATCGCTGACTTACCCCTCTGAATTCTACACTTACTAACCATCGTGACCAAATTCACCGCTTAGTCAACTTTTCCTTTATATATATATATATATATATATATATATATATATCAGTCATCCACAGACACGTGTTTCAAAGTTTACTCCTCATCAGTGCGGCTCGACATTTTAACAGCTACCTCTAGCCGGGATCGAAACTCGACAGAATTTTCGTCTACCAAGTTCCTTACCCTTGCGGCCAACTGTGGCCGTCAGTCTAGGGTGAACAATTAATCGCTACATACTTTACGGTGGTATGTTTTTACAATCACCAGAGAACTCAAATCTGTAAACAGACGGGTCATGGCTAATGCCAAACGGTGAAGTTACAATTAAT
>CM042162.1:2630065-2645065 GCA_023376005.1 Doryteuthis pealeii
TGATGACGTTCGGTTGGGTGGTTGGTTCGGTGGTACGTGGTGGCTGGTGGTGGTGTGGTGGTGGTGATGGTAGGTGTTTCCTTCGAAAGACGTCTGTAAAGGCGAGAAGAATGGTCGACGAACCACTTGCAAGTGCCCGAAAACTCTTGTAGCACATAGAGGTGTTGCAATCAGAAAGAGGCAAAGTACTCCCTCTTACAGAGTAATGGATAAAGAAGAAGAAGAAGAGAAGAAGAAGAAGAAGAAGGAGAAGAGAGAAGAAGAAGAAAAGACAGACAGACAGAAGACAGACAGACAGAAATTAATAAAAAGGATAGGAAAGAAACAAGCAAGAAAGAATGGAAAGAAAATAATGAATAAAAAAGAATAAGATAAGAATTTTAAAGAAAAGTAAGCCGTGGTTGTTAAACATAATTTTATTTCATTTATTCATTTTATTTTGTTTTATTTATTTTTTAAAAGGAATTAAAAAGATAGAATGATAAATTACGAAAGATGAGAAAAGAATAATAATAAGTAATATAAGTGAGTGATATGATCAGCGCTTGATGCTGATATTGGTGTGTATTTATAAGAATCGTTAAAAGGAGAAATATTAAATGTATTCAAGTTGTTAAAAAGGAAGAAATGGGTGCAAATATATCAAGTATTGAGCGGCTTACACCTAATTGGCACCAATACTCCTGATATATGTACCTGACCCACTACAAACATAACAATACCTAAGGTAACGAAGATGATATATACTTTAGAGATAAACCTTACGGGAACCTTCGACGAACAGTAAATAAAATAAATATTAATATCGATAATAATAACGTAATATAAGATAGACATGCTCCAATTTTCCTATGTAGCGAATAGTGGGGGTGACAGTTAGTTTTAAACTTTCACCCGTTCAAGAGTGTAAGTTGAACAGTGTGTAACTCGCCTAATTGGATTTATGAGACTTAGAGTTCTCTGGTGATAGCGCTAAAAAACATACATCCTGAGTCGGATATGTATAGAATTAAATTGTTCGGCTACTGACTGATAATGTCTTCCGTTCAATTTGTAGGGTAAGGAGACTTGGCAGACAAAATTCTGTCGGGTATTCGCTACCACGTAGATAGAGGTAGCTGTAAAAAAAGTCGAAGCCGGCGCATTGAGGACGTAAACGTCGAAAGCACGTGTCTAGTGGATGACTGTACATTTGTAAAATATGTATATAAAGTATAATATAAAATTTATTAATATATAGGGTTCATCCACTAACGAACGTGTTTCTACTTATCAAGTCTCTTTACAGTGTGTAGACATTGACTATAGCTAGCTACAGCCGTAAATGGGAGAATCACGGTCAGGTTGGGTGTCAGTCGACACCTAACCATTAGGCTGTCTTCACTTACAGAAACGGAGGATGGGATATTAATGAAAACTGTTTTATGAAAAAAGCAAACAACATCGCTTTGTGTGATAAAGAGAGCGTATGCAACGAGATGTCACATTACCTTATGATAAGAAGAACGATGTGCGTTAATATATATATGTAAATATTAATGTTAAAGTAATTGAAAGAAAATTATGATAATGGATAGAAAATATATTTAATGCGAATGACACGAGCACATAATATTCGGACCAAGAGTTTGACCCTTGTATTACATTAAATGTACATAGTGACAATAATTAATTTTTAAAGTACGAAGAATAAATGAAATAATAAAATAGAGAAACAAAGAAATTTAAGTAGTTTATAAAAAAAACGGCGAAGACGATCTTCTTCAGGACAAGAATATTTTTTGATGTTTTAACAAAGATTGGATGAAGAAATAATAGAGATGCAATACAAAAAGGAAATATTAAGATGTGTTCGAAGAAAAAAAGAATATTCATATTGAAAAATTTGTAGAGACACTTTCGGATGTGAAAGTTTAATGGAGGGGAAAATATATTTAGGTAGAATATGTAATGTTATAATAAAGATAAGTTTAAATATTTTGTAATATTTCGTTATAGAACCACCGTAGAGAATCTTGAGAATATGAAAATTGAGAAAGAGAGAGAGAAGAGAGAGTAAAGAAAGAGAGACGAGAGAGAGAGAGAAGAAAGAGAGAATGGGGTGAAGAAGAGAAAGAGTTCACTGGAATTATAGTATAGTATGATGAATATAATAGAAAAGATATATAATAATAATATATATGCAAAGAGAAAAGCAAAAGGGGAGGAAAAAGATGAATTGTAGATAGAATAGATAAGATAAGAATAGATACCGAAGAAGAGAAGAATGTTTCTGGTAGAAAAGATCGATCGATAGATAGATATATACTTGCGCAGACAGAACAGAAGACAGACAATAAAGACGAGAGAGAGATGAGAGAAGAGAAGAGAGGAGAGGAAGAGAAGCAGAGAAAGAGAATGAAAGTAAAGAAAGAAGGCGAGTCACAAGGAGGGGAGAGAGAGAGAGAGAGAGAGAGCAGAGAGAGATAAGGAGGAAGGAAGAATGAAAAGAGAGAGAAAGAGAAAGAAGAAAAGAAAGGAGAGATTGAAGGGAATAAAGATGGAAATAGAATAGAGAAGAGAGAGAAGAAGGACCAAAGAACGAGAGTCAAGAGAACATAGAGGACAGACAATGAGAGTGGCAACAGAGAAGGGGGAAAGAAAGGAAGAAGAAAGAGAAGAAAGTACAGAGAGAGAGAAGAAGAAAGAAGAGAGAAGACGCGGAAAAGAGAGAGAAGAGAGTCACAGAGAGAGACGAAGAGAGACAGAAGAAGAGAGATGAGGAAGAGAGAAAGAGACAGGAGACAGACAGAAGGAGTAGTAGTTTCTCATTGTAGGTTATCGCTTTTGGACGCAATCAATGTTCGCCGAAAGAAAATGCGGTTCGTGCAAGTCAATGTTAATGCTTGTATAATATATGGACGTCGTTGCAGACTGTGACCCTACTGTCAATCCAGCCTCATCTCCACCGCGATCAACCTCCCTCCACATTAGACCTGCCCCCCCCCCAACAAACCTCCACCACCTGGTCCTGTGTTTTCCAGCCCTAGGAGACGCTGCATTTGCATCGACACCCCCGTCGATCATCAGAATACGGGTCAAATAGATAATTCCTCTTCCAATGGCCACGCACGAATAGATGGCAAAGACAGCCACCAGTTGCTTGATTTAAATTTACTTGATCGGTTGGTATGGTGTAATACCGGAATGAAAATTGAAACGTTACTTGCAGTGTTCACTCGGCCGCGCATTGGTCTCCAAATATAGAGTGGCCTATTGCATTGTGTCAACGGCATCGGGTCGGTAAGGATGGACTGTAAGTGGGACGGGAAAAGAGAGAGAACGGGAGACAGAGAACAGAGGAGAACAGCGCGCAATGGAGAGGAGAGAGAGGAGCAGAGAAGTGAGAGAGAAGAGTGGAAGAGAGAGATGAGAAGAAGAAGAGAGAAACGAGAGGATGATGACTTCTAACACAGAAACCGATGCGCAAATTTCGCGAAAATGATTTGGAATGGAGGCTGAAAATAATCTAATATCAAAATGCTTCTGTAGCCCTTCTTTACGTGGGGGTAATGGGTAGGTAGCAAGCACGTCGAAAAAGCAAACTGTGGCGAGTCAGTGGTGAGGGATTAGAGTATGGGGGACTAAACCCGGAGGGAAGGAAGGGAAGGGAAGGAGCAGGGAAGGAAAAATTAATCCAATTATTGCGGCGAGGAAAAAAGTTATTCCAAGAAAAAACCTTTTGTGATAGAATGAAAGAAATTAACAGAGTGGAGAAGAAAGAAAGAGAAAGAAGAAAGAATTGAGAAATTAACAGAGTTGAGAAAGAAAGAAAGAAAGAGAAGAAAGAAAGAAAGAAAGAAAGAAAGAAAGGAAAAAGAAAACGAAACAATTTAACAGACTGGAAAGAGAAGAAAGAAAGAAAGAAAGAAAGAAAAAAAAGAAAAAAAAAAAAAGAAATTAACAGACTGGAAGGAAAGAAAAACAAAGAAGAAAGAAAAGAAAGAAAAAAGAAGAAAAGAAAAGAACGAAGAAAATTAACAGACTGGGAAGAAAGATAAAAGAAAGAAAAAAAGAAAGGAAGAATGAAAAAGAAAACTATGAAATTAATAGACTGAGAAAGAAAGAAAAAAGAAAGGAAAGAGGGGAAAAAAAAAAAATGAGGCAATTTATATATTGAAAAAGAAAGAAAGAAAGAAAGAAAGAAAGAAAGAAGATTGAATGAAATGAAAAATAAAGCTAAAAATAAATGAATGAACGAATGAATGAGAATATTCGAGACTGACAAGAAAGAGATATTGGAACATGAGCAGGTAAAGAAAGAAGAAAAAAAAAACATGAAAATGATGCTGATAATAATTAAGATGATGATAGTTACTCCCACCCAACCCCCAACCCCCCCCCGATTCCTGGTAGTAGCTTCCCCTCACCTAACCCTCCAGATTTGTGTCCGGACACGCTTTCCAGCACGCACAAAACTCCGCCACTTCATAGAACTATCGACCTCGCGTCAAAAGAAACCTCCATTTGCTTAACGCTGATTGGTTGGTTTCAATTTCCGGTTTTCACTTGAAGAGTGACCGGCTCCTCGATACAACCCGTGGTTCTGGTCAGAGGCCACTCGAATGGCGACACTGATCGGCGTCCGCTTGTCTCCGCACGGCCAGATTCATTTTAGAGTCACGCTCGTTCCTCTCCTAGGCCTCGATATCAGGCGAACGCAGCAAAAAGGGGTTACGACCGGAGGAATTCAAAATTTACCACTTCGTCTCCCCAAACGCTTGTGTCGAGCGGCCACTTCTCAGCCGGTCACTAACTTTCTATTGGTCATTCCCCTTGTTAAGCAACTCAACTCAGTCCGATCGATTTTTTTTTCTCCCGGCGCGGACCGTTCGGCCATTGGCTCAATATTCAAGTGGACTTTCCGACTTGCATATGCTCTAATAGCTTTGAGATCGAGATTATTCCATGAACGGTCCTTCATCGGAAAGCATTTCATTATGGTTGTTCCTGTTCGTTTTCCATATCATCATCATCATCATCATTGCGCTATTATCACGGATATCCATGACGATCTCTTTCCAGCCGTTCCTATCACACATTGTTCTCGGGAGGTCCTCTGCGCAGTATCCAGTATCCGTACAGAGCTGGTCAATGTACGTCTTGCTGCCGGCCCACACTGGCGTGCCCATGTGCTGGCTTCAACAGGAATCTTATTATAATAGAGATTGTATGTATGTCTGTCCGTAACCAAAACTATATCACTTCTCAAGACACAATTCCCTTAGTTATTTACGTCACATTCTCCATGATTTTATTTTTATGTAAACCTCAATTATCAATAAAATTGTTTTAGATTATCAATATTAAAAGAAATCGATTAACGAGAAGAAATAACTGTAATTTTATTCTTTACTTCCTATTTTAACTAAATAGTTAAATTAGGAAAGATTAGCAATGAAAGACGGGGGTGATGGAAATAAATCATCATCATCATCGCGCTATTAGCACGGATATCCATGACGATCTCTTTCTAACCGTCCCTATCACTCATTGTTCTCGGGAGGTCCTCTGCGCAGTATCCAGTATCCTTACAGAGCTGGTCAATGTACGTCTTTGCTGGCCGGTCCACACTGGCGTGCCCATGTGCTGGCTTCCACAAGGAGGACGTCACTTATGCGTTCGTCCTACTTTCTCCACCAGTGTTCTGTGTTTCTCGTTCGTCTTACTCGGATGGTTTGGGTGATATGGGGCAGGTGGCCGTACAGTTGTTTTTCTCGTGGGGTGTTGTTTCCACGTTTTGTTTAGGATCGCACGCAGCATTCTTGTGCAGCTCCCATCTAGTTTATTCTCTAGGCGCTTCGTTAGGGTCCAGGTGGTGCAGCCGTATAACTCAGCACAAAACATTTATCGTAAATCATACTGAATAATCAAGAAACATTAATTCTTAAATTTCAATCTATATATTAATACTCGTCTTCGTACGAACGTTATCTTTTTTTTTTAATTAATGAAATAGATCGCTAATTAGGACTGAACCTATTTTAGTAGTGACCACGCCAAGCGGAGTTTGAATACAGAGTTTTCCTTCTCCTAGACTGGTTGCCTAACCAAGATTAAAGAGCCCAGTCTACCCTACTATTTACCCCTAGCTGGAGGTAGATTAGTTGGATTCATAATTTTCCCAAGGGTATTAGCGCTATGTGAACTGTAACTTCGTACAGGATTTGAACTCGGGTCGACGGGTCCATACTCTAATCATTACACTACGCACCTATAACCTTATCATCTTGCAACATCCTCTGGTTAAAAATGAGATGAAGAAGAAGATTTGGTATTTTTGTTTTACGGCATATCAACCCTTTTCAGGTCATTTAATGCGGAACAAGGGGCCGGTTTAGCTCAGTCGGTAGAGTGTTCGACTAGAGACCACAAGATTCCTTGTTCGATATCGGCCCCCGCCAACTCAGCGTATGAGTAGCACGGGAATCCGTGCGGTAAAGTGAAGAGCTGATGGTAGGTGTGGCGCTCCACCTCAGACGCTAAAATAATCTCCTTGTTCTAGCGCTAGTGAAAAGGGGATAGACTCCCTCGCTGTCTGGCTGATACCGACTTTAGGCCGCCCCGACGACTTTACTTTTTTTTTTACTTAATGCGGAACAAAACTATTTTTGATAACCACTCGTGTTGTTTACCTGCTATTGCTTAAGTGGCCACCCAGTACTGAACAAGTTCATCGCTGTTTGAATTTGGTGATCTAGTGGAAGCCGGTGCTTTCAGTGTGACTCGACCGTAATAGATAGATAGATAGATAAGTTAAGAGAAAGGAAATGAATCCGACGGTATGAGTATAGATAAAAGGATATGAAAACACCACAATATGCTGTTAAAGTGAAAAGATTTTATATCATATTCATAGCTAATATTGAACAATATTTCGATTTATAAAAATCATCTTCAGAGCTTGTTTTACTCCGGACTTAACAAGAGCGGAGACGAAAATAATATGAATTCAAAACGAAAACAATGATTTTTGCAACATCATTGTTTTCGTTTTGAATTCATATTATTTTCGTCTCCGCTATTGATAAGTCTGGAGTATAAACAAGCTCTGAAGATGATTTTTATAAATCGAAATATTGTTCAATATTAGCTATGAATATGATATAAAATCTTTTCACTTTAACAGCATATTGTGTTGTTTTCATATCCTTTTATCTATACTCATAGAGAGATATATAGTTGGTTGGTTGGTTGTAGGTTTTGTTTTAAGATATATCAATCATTTTGGGGGTCATTTAATGCCGAATGGAGTCATTTTGATAAACAAAGGACTCATATATATCTTAGTGTAGTGAAGACATAAATTTAACGGTCCTTGGTAACTGGTGAAATTATCAAAACAAGACACTACCTTTAGATATTCAAGATCTCTCTCTCTCTCTCTCTCTCTCTCTCTCTCTCTCTCTCTCTCTCTCTCTCTCTCTCTCTCTCTCTCTCTCATTTTTCATCTTTATGAAATTTACACTTTGCACTTTTTTTGTTTTGTTTTTGTTTTTGTTTGAAGGTTTTCTTCTCTGTTTTTATTTCCTTTCTTCCTATCTATCTATCTATCTATCTATCGGGCTAGCTGGTTAGATAACTATTCAGTAATAAAATGAGGTGATAGAAATTAATATAGATAGATAGATAGATAGATAGATAGTCTTAGATAAAAAAATTTTTGAGATAGATGAATAGAGAGATATGAACAATCTTAGATAGATAGGTGGATATATAGATAGATAAGAATAGCTAGTGAGGGAACTGTCTATCCACATCTCTCTCTCTCTCTCTCTCTCTCTCTCTCTCTCTCTCTCTCTCTATATATATATATATATATATATATATATATTATATATGTATAAATAGGTAATACCTGTCTTACATAGTCTAAGATAGATGAATAGATAGATATATAGATATGGCCAAAAAAAATGCGAGGAAATTCTGTCCATCCACATCTATCTATCTAGCAATCTGTCCAAGGTTATCCATATCTATCAATTTATCTATAGATCGATATATATGATGATGATGATGATGATGATGATGATAATGATAGTGATAATGATGATAGGGATGATGACGATCATGATAATGATGATGATGATGTTGATGATGATGTTGATGATGATGATGATGCTAAAATTCGGATTACAACTCTGACTTTTAAATTGTTTTAAGAAATTACTTCACTGCTTAAGTAACTTTTCTTTTTTCTTTCTTATTACTCCTTCTGACACGTGATCTCTCTCTCTCTCCCTCTCTCTCCTCTCTCTCTCTCTCTCTCTTTCTCTCTCTCAGCGTGACTCGACCGTAATAGATAGATAGATAGTTGGTTGGTTGGTTGGCTGGTTGTTGGGGGTTTTGTCTTAAGATATATCAACCATTTTATTTCTCTGAATGTTTGAGATGAGGCTTGATGATTAGTATTATCTGCATTATTCGGACTATTGTCTCCATCTTCATTGTTATTTGTACAACAATTGAACACATGGCCTAGTTGATAAGGTAGTTAGGTTAAGACAGTTCTAAGTGACAGTTATCTCTGGATTCCGGGTTCAATCCGGAGTAAAGGCAGTAACAATAACAAAAAATAATTAACACAACTCCTACCCCAGTTATGGTTAGTGGAATGAGAACAGGATACCCCCGTGGACTAAATAAAGGGTTAGGTTCAAAGTTCCGTGATGGCTCCCGATTACGACAAGAAAGTTCCCGAGTTTGAAAAGAAGGTTCCCGAGTCCGAGAAGGTTCCCGAGTCCGACAAGAAATACCTGAAGAAGGCCGGAGGGCATATCGGCCGAAACGTTGTACAAATAACAACGAAGATGGGGACAATAGTTCGAATAACGCAGATAATACTAATCAACCATTTTGTGGGGCGTTTAATGCCAAAACGGTCATTTTGATAAACAAAGGACCCAGGTTGCTTACTGTACTTACTATGGCGTTAGTAGTCACCAAATTTAAGTATTGAACAGGCACATCAATGCCATATTTTGGTGATCTACTGGGAACCGATGCTTTCAGTATGACTTGAATGAATTACAAGAAGAAGAAGAAGAAGAAGAAGAGTTGAAGAAGAAGAGAAGAAGAAGAAGAAGAAAGAAGAAGAGAAGAAGAAGAAGAAGAAGAAGAAGAAGAAGAAGAAGAAACTGTCTGTATTTTACATATCGCTAATGCCTTGTGAAATGTATGGGTAAAACTGTAAGGCAGACTGAACAATTTAACCTTGGTATGTCAACCAGTCTAGGAGAAGGAAAACTCTGAATTCAAACCTGTTCAACTCCGCTCTAAGAATTGATCTTATGTTACATCCTGCTCGTGCAAATAAAATTAAATCTTAGACTGCATCACAAAAATGATAGGTTATGCCGATACATTATGTAATGTGTATATATATATTTACCAATCCGTCCACACGAGTAGGATACGACGGAGTTCAATAGGTTTGAATTCAGAGTTTTCCTTCTCCTAGACTGGTTAACTAGTCATAGTTAAAAGGCCCAGTATGTCCTGGTATTTTCCCATAACAGGAGGGAGAATTGGATTCATACCTTTCCTAAGGGTATTAACGCAATGGGAAATTAAAACAGCTTCGTCCATGAATTGAACTCAGGTCGACGAATCCATTTCCTACGACTAAGTGCATCCGTGTAATGTTTATATATATATATATATATATATATATATATATATAGAGAGAGAGAGAGAGAGAGAGAGAGAGAGTCGGTTCTTCACTATTTTCAAACGTATTGGCAAGAAACTATCCTAACTTATTGAACATTTTTATATAATGAACACACACACACACACGCACACACACATACACACACGCGCGCGCACACGCATACACACACACACACACACACATATTATATATATATATATATATAGAGATATATATAGATATATATGTATATATACATGTATATATATATCGAGATTTTCTTTGAACCAAATGTAAATTTTACTTCGTTTACTGCCACAAGGTTTCTTGGAATAAACTTTTCTTGCCATTTGATTATTTTCCTTCCTCTTCCCTTCCTTCCTTCCTTCCTCCGGCGTTTCAGTCCCATACTCTACCCTCACCACTACATCGCCACAGTTTGCTTTTTCGAACCGGTGCTACCCTACCAATTACCCCCACCGTAAAAGGGTCTACAGAAGATTTAATAGTATTTCAAGCCCCATTCCAACATCGCGAAATTTGCCATCGGTTCTGTGTTAGAAGCACCATCCTCCGTCTCTCTCTCTCTCTCTCTCTCTCTCTCTCTCTCTCTCTCTCTCTCTCTCTCTCTCTCTCTCTCTCTCTCTGCGGCTGTCTCTGTCTCTGTCCCTGTGTCTCTCTCTTTCCCGTCCCACTTACAGTCATCCACCGACCCGATGCCGTTGACACAAGCCGAAGGCCATCAATTGGAGACCAAGCGCGGCCCGAGGGAACACGCAAGTAACGTTTCAATTTTCATTCGGTATTAGACCAACACCGATTCAAGTAAATTCTAATCAAGCAACTGGTGGCTGTCTTTGCCATTTATCGTGCTGCCATCAAGGAAGAGGAATTCTTTGACCGATTCTGATGACGACGGGGGTGTCGAGCAATCAGCGTGTCCAGGGCGGAAAAACACAGGACAGGTGGTGGGGTTTGTTGGGGGGGGGGCAGGTTAATGTGGAGGGAGGTTGATCGGGAGAGAGGCTGGATGACAGAGCAGAGGCTGCAAAGACGCTTAATTAAAAGATTAAACATTGACTTCAGTCACGACCGGCATTTTCTTTCGGGGCGACATTGCAATTGGGTCCAAAGCGATAAAAACCTACAATGAGAAACTACAGCTCTCTCTCTGTCTCTCTGTCTCTCTCTCTCTCTCTCTCTCTCTGTCTCTCTCTCTTCTCTCTTGTCTCTCTCTCTCTCTCTCTCTCTCTCTCTCTCTCTCTCTCTCTCTCTCTCTCTCTCTGTGACTCTCTCTTTCTTCCTTTCTTTCCCTTCTCTGTGACTCTCATTGTCTGTCTCTATGTCTCTGACTCTGTCTGTCTCTCTCTCTCTCTCTATCTATCTATCTATCTTCACTCCTTCTCTCTCTCTCTCATCTCTCTCCTCTCTCTCTCTCTCTCTCTCTCTCTCCCCTCTCTGTGATCTCTCTCTTTCTTTCTTTCTTTCTCTTTTTCTCTTCCTCTCTCCTCTCTCTCTCTCTCTCTCTCTCTCTTTCTGTCTGTCTGTCTGTCTGTCTGCGCAAGTATATATCTATCTATCGATCGATCTTTCTACAAGAACACTCTTCCTTTCTCGGTATCTATCTATCTATCTATCTATCTAAATTCACTCTTTCTCCCCTCTCGCTTTCTCTTTGCATATATATATATATATATATATATATATATATATATATATATATATCAGAAATCTCTCTCTCTCTCTCTCTCTCTCTCTCTCCTCTCTCTCTCTCTCTCTCTCTCTCTCTCAATTCATATTCAAGATCCATACGCGGGTTAAAGAATATACAAAATATTTAAACTTATTTTATAAAACATTACATATCACTAAATATTCTCCATAAACTTTCACACCGAAAGTGTCTCTCAAATTTTCAAAGAATATTCTTTTTTCGAACACATCCAAATTCTTTTGTATTCACACCATTTTATTTTTAAACATCAAAATATCTTGTCCTGAAGAAGACCGCTTTTTTAATACTTAAATTTTATGTTTCTCTATTATTATTATTTCATTTTATTCTGTATTTAAAATAATAGTGTATAGAATAGAATGTATACAAGGGGAAACTCTTGGTCGAAACATGTGTCGGCATTTCAATAAATAATTTCTATCCATAGAACATTTTCTTTCAATTTATCTTTAAACATATATATACATATATATATAAACGCAACGCTCTTCTACATAAGGAATGGAGCACTCTGTGACGGCCTTTACACACAAAGCGATGTGTGTATTAAAACAGTTAATATCCCCATCCCGTTCTGTAAGTGAAGACAGCCTAATGGTTAAGGTGCCGGACTGACACCCAACCGACCGGATTTCCATTCCGGCTGTAGTTAGCTTACAAAATGTCTAGCCACACTGAAGAGACTTGATAAGTAGAAACACGTGTCTGTGGATGACCCCTATATATATATATATATATATTATTATATATATGTATCAGTCATCCACAGACACGTGCTTCGACGTTTACGTCTCATCAATGCGGCTCGACTTTTTTAACAGCTACCTCTAGCCGGGAGCGAAACCCGACAGAATTTTTGTCTGCCAAGCTCCTTACCTTACAATTGACGGAGACTATCAGTCAGAGGCGAACAATTAATTTATACATACGTACAGGATGTATGTTTTTACAATCACCAGAGAACTCAAGTCTATAAACAATAGGCGAGTAAATGCCTTACGCTGAACGGTGAAAGTTAAACTAATGTCACCCCCACAGTTCGCTACAAGGAAAATTGGGAGCATGCATATATATATATATATATATATATATAGTTGTCGAAGGGTCTCCGTATGTTTATCTTAAGTATATATATTTGTGTTTACTTAGGTATATGTATCCGTTTGTGGGAGGTACATATATCAGGTTTGGGCATTAGGGTGAACCGCCCCAACTTGATATATGTATCTTACAAACGATACATATATACCTAAATAACACACCCACACACACACATATATATATATATATATATATATATATATATATATATATGAGACGTAAACAAACAGACGATGTTTGTGATATGGCTATTTTCAGCCGACAATATTTGGGAGAATATGTGCTTAAATGAAGTCGAACCTATTTTTTTGAAATTTAATTCATTAAATATTAATTAGGCGGGATTAAACTATTTAAATGTAAAGGCTAAACAAATCGAGAAAAAATCAATCTCTGTTATGTACATTTCGGCCTATTAGGGCCTCATCAGCAGAGCTATAGATAAGAAGACCGCCCCGTGTGTGATTCGAAACCTGTCTGTCAAATTAGCAGGCAAGTGTCTTACCTCCACACCAAAACGGACTTAGCAAGATTTTCTTCGCTTTGTTAAGTAGTAGTATTTATATTCCTCTTAAGTGGACGAACTTACGAGAACGTAAACAAACAGACGATATTTGTGATATGGCTATTTTCACGACAATATTTGGAGAAATATGTGCTTAAATAAGTCGAAACCTATTTTTTGAAATTTTAATTCATTAATAATTAATTAGGCGGGATTAAACTATTTAAATGTAAGGCTAACAAATCGAGACAATCAATCTCTGTATGTACATTTCGGCCTATTAGGCCTCATCAGTTCGTGTAGAGGTCACTTAAAGAGGAATATAATACTACTACTTAACAAAGCGAAGAATCTTGCTAAGTCCGTTTGGTGTGGAGGTAAGAACACTTGCCTGCTAATTTGACAGACAGGTTTCGAATCACACACGGGGCGGTCTTCGTATCTATAGCTCTGCTGATGAGGGCCTAATAGGCCGAAATGTACATACAGAGATTGATTTTTTCTCGATTTGTTTAGCCTTACATTTTAAATAGTTTAATCCCGCCTAATTAATTATTAATGAATTAAATTTCAAAAAATAGGTTCGACTTCATTTAAGCACATATTCTCCCATATATATATATATATATATATATATATATATATAGAAAGGCCCCCGAAACGGTTTCCACATTCTCTGCTGATGAGCCCATGCATTTGTAAACATTCTTTGTTTTTTGAATATATCATATTTACACTGTCGGATTAAGTTCCAATTTTATTTCACATATATTATATTTATATATATATATATATATATATATATAGTAGTTCAAAAATAAATACACCAATATGTATATTAATTTCATTATATTTTTGGTAATAGATGTGTTTTGAGTTTACTTTCGGTTAAAGAGTTTCAAAATTGTAGATTTTGGCGATAAATAATACCTAATAATAACCGTTTCGATCGTATAATGTCTTGCTAGAAATAATAGAATGTTGGTATCCTTGGTTTAAAAGATAATTGCCATTTTATTTTAAAAGTATTAGTGTACGTTTCATATTATATATATATATATCATATCACGTTTCATATATATATATATATATATATATATATATATATATATTATATATATATATATCATATCCGTTTCTAGCTAAAATAGTGTTAAATAACTACAAAATACCAGGCTTCATTTAATTATTTAGTTATCATTCCCACTTTGTTCCCTTTGTTCTCATAAAAATTAGTCCATTAATACTTTTTCTTGACTTTTGCTGAATGCATTTCTTCGAGTTGCGTCACGCGTCATGACATCTTCGCGTGTGTGGATCGCGGCTTGCCTTTCAAAAATATTACGCTGAACAAATAAAGTTACACAACTAAAAAGATTTTCATCTCCTGTCACATATAAAAACATCCATCATTTTCTTCACCCCAAGATACATCCTGATGAAGGTTTAAAGAAACCGAAATGTTTAAACATCGATAAATAAATTCATCCTATTTTCGGAACACTTGTTTTTTAAAAATTTTCTTAATATTGTCGGATTTATTTTCCATATTTACTTCCATATATATATATATATATATATATATATATATATATATATATATAAAGATAAATCTAATGAGTCAGACGAACCTACTATTAGTTTCGCTTAATGCTCTTCAGGGATAAGATCTTATCCCTGAAGAGCATTAAGCGAAACTAATAGTAGGTTCGTCTGACTCATTAGATTTATCTTTATTATTTGCTCTACTTAGGTATTGAGCACTTTTTACTTATTAGCTATTCTCCTAGCGGTTATATGAATATATACATATCTTATATACATATATATACATATAAATTGTTTTTTCTTTTGGCCAAAATATTGTACCAATAGATTATTTTTTGTTGGTACGATTATCTTGGTCTTTTCTTTTTTTCAAAAATTCTTTCTCCCCGGTTGATGTTTGGTAGTATATTTTTACAA
>CM042162.1:2650231-2660231 GCA_023376005.1 Doryteuthis pealeii
GGAACAGTCCATTATTCAGCTGAGGTGATTACCTCATATAAGAAATAAAAGAATTACATGAGCTCGGATAAGCGAAACTTACAGGATAGATACAATTCGCGATTTCATTTTATAGCATCTTGCATACCTTGGTGATTCTTGGAACCAATGTCTATTATTTTAACTCAAACGATGTGATTAGTGCGGAACCTCCTGTCGAAAGATGATAACGATCGGAAGATTCAAGAAGACCATCCCTGCGCTGATACCTCAGGAAATCAATACCAGGCCCAATCCCAGACCGTAATCAACTACCATTAGCGCAAATGGTTTCACATATTATCAAGATGGGACAGTTCATGCCGATTCAAACCCCTCTACTAATCATACTTGAGTAAGTAGATGGGTTCATGCCTTTCAGTACGACGTGAAACACCAACAGCCTCGTCCAGGACATGAACATAAACTGTAATCAATTCCACAAAGTATTTGCAGAAGAACGATAGTTGGTTATATTGAAGTCAGTTAGTCTACTGTTGGTTTGAATAACAGCAACTAGCTAAGTACAACTGAAGCAGTGTCCAAGACAGTTGGTATTTGTAGAAATCAAGAATGATCCATTCATGAATTTGGGTGATTTGGGTGATTCCATTCCTTGAGTTCTGATTGGCTGCTTGATTTGAATGATATTGTGTAGTTTTATAAATACCCTGTCATTCTGCAGTAGACTTTGCGACTATTCGGGTTTGTATTGGGTTACAACCGTTTGTTGCCATGTAACGACGGTAATTGGAACTTTGATTATTCTTCAGGTTACATATATCGTTTCCTCCCACCGACCAAGGGAATGAACGAGTCACCTATGGAGCCACCCGTTGGCGGGTGATGCTTAAGGATGGAACCCTGGCGGCTGAGGAGTCCATGACATGCAAACTCTCCACTTTGGCTGTTACTTAGGCTAGACGGACGACCGGAGAGGCTGTTACATACTCACACACATATACCATGTTGGGTATATACACAAGTGTTCTTTTACTGGAGAGAGGGGAGACAGAGATAGACAGGTAGACAGAGATGAGATGCATAACTTGCATTACTTACTTCTTTGTCCATTGGTGATCTCTAGTCGTTTCTATTCTTTCTTTCCATGCTGACTTCTATTTCTAGGTTCCTTTGATTCATTTTCTTCTTCTTGGTCAGTCTTTTTGCCAAGACATTCATCAACCAACAACCCCATATTATTTCTTTAAACTTTTATTTACTTAACTAAACTTCTTCCTCTAACTAAACACAGCGCGCGTGTGTAAGTGAACTCCAGCTAAGGCAGACACAGCTAAGCTGGTACTGATCAGTTCTCTAACTTTCACGTGATTCTCGGCTTTCCCGCGTCTCAGTTCAAAGGTCTCCAACGGTCTGTATATTTCCATGGAAAACCGCCGCCCGTGACATGAAAATAGCATCCCTGCAGAATTACAATAATCTATTGACAATAATATATGCAACCACATAGATTATGCAACAAGGCCCCGTACAATCAATCTTCTGGTCACTTTAAGCCCTAGCACTTATATGATTGCCCCGACCCTATTGCCCCTATGACAACCTCCAGCCCTTTTTATCATAGGGGTGCTAGAAGGCGTGGCTGAGGGTCTTTATGTCCTGGGTGTGACTAAACTCTAATAGTGAGATTCCAGTTCTGGAGGTCTGGGAAATGCGGAGCGCCTCTTCATCACCATTGCTCCTAGGGCCACTCTGACTCGGAGTGGTAGTACCTATTAGGGTCCCATGTATAGGTTAAATATAAAAATGTATTTTTTTTTAAAATTTGAGTATCCATTAAAAAAATTTAGCATTCATTAAGAATAAATTTATTTCAAAACGTTATCGGCATTAAATGACCCACTAAGGTTGATATGCCGTAAAACAAACCAAACCAAATCTACTGGAATGCGTCCGACACGATTCTGGGAAATGCGGAGCGCCTCTTCATCACCATTGCTCCAAGGTCCACTCGTACCTGGAGTGGTAGTACCTGTTAGGGTTCCATCTATGGGTAAATAGAAGATTTGTTCACAATTTATACAAAAACGTTCTTCCAAAGTATCGCTACGAATCTTTCAAAAGTTTGTCGGCATTAAATGTATAGGTTGTGAAATTGATTCGCCTGAAATAGTTTTTGCTGAGGTGGAGCATCACACCTACCGCCAGTTCTCCACTTTACCGCACAGATCAGATTACCCAATCTGTGCAACTCATGCGGTGAGTTGGCGGGAACTGGTATCGAACCCGGAAAATTGCAATTCCTAGGCAGGTACTCTACCGACTTCGGTATGTGTGTGTGTGTGCGTATCTACTCTGTGTTGCACACACACACATACATATCACACACACACACATATATAGGTATATACAACTATAAGTATAACTGAGTTTATTTAGGTAATTATATGTATATATGTATATATAGATACATGTATATATATACATATTAGCGAATTATTTATATGTATATATATATATATATATATATATATAGCTAACTATGTATATATAGTTAGCTAGATATTAGACACACAGACACGCACACACGCACATATATATATATAGTTAGGAATATATGTAGAGTTAGGTATATAGGTATATATATAGTGCCTACATATATATATATATATATATATATAGTATATATATATATATATATATATATATAAGATATTATATATACATATATGTATATATATAATATATATATATATATACCGACTATATTATACATATATATATATATATTCTATATATTAGTATATATAATCATATATATATACTATATATATATAGTATATATATATATACATATATATATATATATATATATATATATATATAGTATATATAATATATATATATATATATATATAATATATATATATATATATATATAATATATATATATACATATATTATATATTATATATATATATATATATATATTATATATAATATATATATATATATATATATATATATATATATATATATATATATATTATATATATATATATATATATATATATATATATATATATTATACCTAACTATATATATATTCCTAATATATATATATATATATATATATATATATGCGTCTGTGTGTGTCTATATATATATGTGTGTGTTGTGTGTGTATGTGTGTCTGTGTATGTGTGTCTGTAGTTAAGTAAATATCATTTGAGTAACAATATGAATGAGTCTGCTGCTGCTGGCTGCTGCAGTAATTGGTGTCGTCGTCGTCGTCGTCGTCGTCGTGGTCGCCACAATTCCGCGCCGACTAAAAGACAATGTAGGGGTGAGCATATATTTGGCAGATCAATTATGTGTTTCCCAATTGGCTCGGCATCGCACTTAAAATGCATGGAAGTCGTATGAAAAGAAAACGGACTGGCGTGTGGGGTGGGTGGGTGGTGTGGTGGTGTTGTGGGTCATGGGGGGGGGTCGGTCGGCGGGTATCATTGTGTTTGTTGGGGTGGGGGGTGAGGGGGGGTCGTCGGTCATTGCTATGGCGGATAAATCCATTTGGTGTGGTCGACAACTAATGAGATGTTTGTAAGTTGTGCTCTTTTTTGTCTTTTTTTTTTGTTTATTTTATTTCCTTTGTTTTCCCTTTTTTTTTGTTTTGTTATTTTTGATTTCTTGTTTGTGGAAAAGTGTGAAAGAATGAAGATGGCAAATGAAGGAAACGGTCGGTAGATAGGAAGCAAGGAATTATGGGATAGGAAGGAAATAAAGCGGATAGATATATATATGCAGAATATCAGCGAGAGAAAGAGGGAGAGAGAGGGAAGAGAAAGAGAGAAAGAGAGAGAGAGAAGAGAAAGAGGATAAAGAGGTACGAGAAAAAATAGAGAGAGAGCGAGAGAGAGAGAAGAGAGAAAAAAGAAGAGAAAGAAAGGTACGAGAAAAGAAGAGAGAAGAGAGAGAGAGAGAGAGAGAGAGAGAGAGAGAGAGAGAAAGATAATTATAGAAAATAAGATGAAAAGAGAAATTTGGGGTAAGATATTAAAGAAGAGAAGAAGAAGAAGAAGAAGAAGAAGAAGAAGAAGAGAAGAAGAAGAATGTGATTTTAGGACAAGAAATCAGATAAAAAGTGAAGAGAAGAAGAAAGAAGAAGAAGAAGAAGAAGAAAGAAGAAGAAGAAGAAGAAGAAATAATAATAATAATAATAAACTAAGGAAAGGAAAGAGAGAGAAAGAGAAGAAGAAAAGAGAAAGGAAGACTAAAGAGATGAAAGAAAAAAAGAAAGACAAAGATAAAAAAAACCTGAAGAAATGTAAGGATGAAAGAAAAAAGAATTGTAAAGGAAAAGGGAAGAAAGATAATGGGAAATAGAGAAAGAAAGAAGGAAGAGAAGGAAGAAGAAATGAAAAAGGCGGCAAATTTATCTTCTTGTGGGGGGGGTAGTAGGAAAGAAAACAGACAGAAAGTAAAAAAGAATAAAAAGTGAAAAATGTTTTATTTTTTATATATCGTTCTCTTTCTTTTTTTTTCTTTCATCTTTCTTTCTTTAGCTCTTATCTTTCTTTTTCTTTCTTTCTTTTTCTCTCTTCTTTTTTCTTTCTTTTTCTGTTTCTTTCGTTCTTTCTTTCTTTCTTTTTCTTTCTTTCTTTTCTTTCTTTCTTTTTCTTCTTTCTTTTCTTTCTTTCTTTTTCTTTCGTTCTTTTCTTTCTTTTTTTTTCTTTTTTTCTTTCTTTTTTCTTCTTTTTTTCTTTCTTTCTTTTTTCTTTTTCTTTTTCTTTTTCTTTCGTTCTTTTTCTTATTTTCTTTCTTTTTTTCTTTTTTTCTTTCTTTCTTCTTTCTTTCTTTTTTTTTCTTCTTTCTTTTTTTTTCTTTCGTTCTTTTCCTTACTTCTTTTCTTTCTTTTTTTTCTTTTTTTTATCTTTCTTTTTCTTTTTCTTCCTTTCTTTTACCTTTTTTCTTTCTCTCTTTTTCCTTCTTTCTTTTTCTTTCTTTCTTTCCTTATTTTCTTCTATCTCTTTTTCTTTCTTTCTTTTCCCCACTTTTCTACTTTTTTCTTTGTCTTTCTTTATTTTCCTTACCTCTTTCTTTTTCTTTCTTTCTTTTATTTCTTCCTTTCTTTCTTTCTTTCTTTCTTTCTTTCTTCTTTTTTCTCTGTATCTTTCTTTCTTCGTTTTAGTTTTTGTCTTTTAATAGAAAAGAAGAAAGTCATAAAAGAAGAAAAGAAATAAAAAGAGAAATGTTTGACAATCTTGTTGCTAATCATTTCTGTTCACTATCTCCCGATGGTCATGGTTTGTTAACGCAACCTCCCCCTCGTGCATAGATGTCACGAATTTGGCTCCAGATACTCTAATGGCCCCGCGTTCAATAGAGATTAGACCCTAATTGTGTATCTATGGGATATATTGCAAGTCTAAATTCACAACAAACACAATTCACTTACGGACAACCTTGAAATATTGTTGTATACCCTTTCTTTACTTCTTACTTCTATTCTTCTTCTAGCGTCTCTTCTAGCGTCTGGACTTCGTCTTGGTGGTCGGTCGCACTTAACTCATTTCTTCTTCTAGATCAGTCTTGTTACCAAGACATTCACCAACCACAAAACCGTGTTATTTTCGTAAGCTTTTATTTACTTAACTAAACATTTCATGTAACTAAATATCTGACTACATAGCGCGCGTATGCAAGTGAGTTCCAGTTAAGGCAGGACATCTTCTCTGCCTGACGTCTAAACTGAAACTGAAGACCCAACCAGGTCCCACGTGACTTCACGTATTTCGCGGGCTTTCTGTAATATTCCATGGAAAGTCCCGCCCGTGATATGAAAAGGGCCACCCCTCTAGAAATACAGGGGATTGACAATAATCTTATGCAACCGCATAGATTATGTAACAATATGCCAGAAATAATAAACCTATGCAACGATCTCAGTACCTCACAGACTCCATATCAACTAGCCGCTGTTATTTAGACGGGCGGAGAAGTTACTCTATTTAGAGGCTGTCTAGGGCCGGTTTAGTTCAGTCGGTAGAGCGTTCGGCTAGGAATCACAAGGTTCTTGGTTCGATACCGGCCCTCGTCAACTCAGCGTATGAGTAGCACAGGAATCTGTGCGGTAAAGTGAGGAGCTGATGGTAGGTGTGGCGCTCCACCTCAGATGCTAAAATAATCTCCTTGGTCTAGTGCTAGTGAAAAGGGGATAGACTCCCTCGCTGTTTGGCTGATACCGACTTTAGGCCGCCCCGACGACTTTACTACTTACATTTTAAGGACTTCAGTTTTATATGCGTATGGGCATACAAATCCGTACATTTCTCTCTCTCTCTCTCTCTCTCTCTCTCTCTCTCTCTCTCTCTCTCTCTTTATATATATATATATATATATATATAGTAATTTAGTATTGGACAATTGAAAATAAAGTGCTCGATAACGGGTATGAGAGCTGTATTTATTTGTTATAGATTACAATACATTTAAGGGGCGATTGTTATCATTGGTTTCAAAGTAGCGTATTAGCCACTTATCATAAAAATAACGTAGCTAACACGCTGCTTTGAAACCAATGATAAGAATCGCACCTTAAATTCATTATATTCTATAATATTAAATAATATATATATATATATATATATATATATATATATATATATTATGAGTATAGATAAAAGGATATGAAACAACACAATAATGAATAATAAAATGAAAATATTTTATATCATTTTCATTGCTAATATTGAACAATATTTTGATTTTATAAAAATCATCTTCAGAACTTGTTTATACTCCGTACTATCAAGCTCTGAAGATGATTTTTATAAAATCGAAATATTGTTCAATATTAGCTATGAATATTATATAAAATCTTTTCACTTTAACAGCATATTGTGTTGTTTTCATATCCTTTTATCTATACTCATACCGTCGGATTCATTTCCTTTCTATTAACTTATATATATATATATATTATATATATATATATATATATTATATATATATTGGCTGCAAACTTTCGAGTATGCAATATTGAGGGCTCAAATTGAGATGAAACTTTTATGTATTAGTCTTTTCCTCTTATTGTTTCGTTTGGTTTGTTTTACGGCATATCAACCTCAGTGGGTCATTTAATTACGTTTTGAAATAAATTCATTCTTAATGGAGACTCAATTTTTTAATAAACATTTTTCTATTAAACCCATAGATTGGACCCTAACAGGTATTACCGCTCCGGGTCAGAGTGGACCTGGGAGCAATGGTGCTAAAGGGGCGCTCCACATTCCCCAAACCTCCAGAACTAGGACCTCACCATTAGTTAGAGTTTAACGTCATACCCAGGATGTGAAGACCCTCAGCCACTGTATTCTACCACATATATGATAAAAAGGGTTGGGATTTTGCCATAAGTGTAATAGAGTTGGGACAATCATATAGACTCTAGGGCTTGACGGGGCCAGCGATTGATCGGATGGGGCCTCTCCACCCGCCCGTCTAGCCTAAGTAAGGACGAAAGTGGAGTGATGCATTATGTGTTTGTAATGTTAAACATTTTACATTTTATTTTCCCCGTGTGGGTGGCCCATAAAAGAATTCAACCTCCAAATTGGTGTATGAAATATAGTTGTACCTTGATTTACTCGGTAATTTATGAGGAAGTTCGCCCCGGTCTCCTGCCTCAAAAATTGCTAACCGGTGACTATCAAAATAACAACCCCAGTTCGTCGTAATTCTTGTTTATTTATCGTAATTTGTCGTAATTCTTGTTTAAATATGAAGAAAGAAAGAAAGGAAAGAAAGAAAGAAAGAAGAAGAAAGAAAAAGAAATGAATACGATGAAGAAAAAGAAAGAAGGAAAGAAAGAAAGAAAGAAAGAAGAAAGAAGAGAATACGATGAAGAAGAAAAGAAAGAGAGAAAGAAAAAGAAAGAAAGATGAATACGATGAAGAAAGAAAGAAAGAAAAATGAAAAATAAGGTTATATAGAAGGAAAGAAGGAAATTATAAGAACAATGAAATAAGAAAGAAATGAAGGAAAGAAATGAAGGAAAGAAATGATGTGTTTATTGAGTAAAGTCTCAAATGTTTGTAGTCATTTGGCACTTCTTTCTGTTCAATTGACGAACGCCAAATGGATCGTTTCGCCAAATGACCTCATTTGAACTGATCAGTGAATACTCTTACAAAGATCATATCGAATTTTCATCAAAATAAACGGCCTCCTCCTACTCCTCCCTTCTTCTTCTTCTTCTTCTTCTTCTTCTTCTTCTTCTTCTTCTTCTTCTTCTTCTTCTTCTTCGTTTACTGTATTCTTCTTCTTCTTCCTTCTTCTTCTTCTTCTTCTTCTTCTTCGTTTCTTTTTCTTCTTCGTTTACTGTACTCTTCTCCTCTTTCTTCTTTCTTTTTCTTCTTCTTCTTCGTTTATTGTATCTTCTTCTTCTTCTTCTTCTTCTTCTTCTTCTTCTTCTTTTCTTCGTTTACTTCTTCTTCTTCTTCTTCTTCTTTCTTCTTCTTTCTTCTTTCTTCTTCTTCTTCTTCTTCTTCTTCTTCTTCTTTTTACTTCTTCTTCTTTTCTTCTTCTTCTTCTTCTTCTTCTTCTTCTTCTTCTTCTTCTTCTTCTTCTTCTTCTTTTCTTCTTCTCTTCTTCTTCTCTTCTTCTTTCGTTTACTTTTTCTTCTTCGTTTACTGTACTCTTCTTCTTCTTCTTCTTCTTTCTTCTTCTTCTATTCTTCTCTTCTTCTTCTTCTTCTTCTTCTTCTTCTTCTTCTTCTTCTTCTTCTTCTTCTTCTTCTTCTTCTTCTTCTTTCTTCTTCTTCTTTCTTCTTCTTCTTCTTCTTCTTCTTCTTCTTCTTCTTCTTCTTCTTCTTCTTCTTCGTTTACTGTATTCTTCTTCTTCTTCTTTCTTCTTCTCTTCTTCGTTTCTTTCTTCTTCTTCTTCTTCTTCTTCTTCTTCATTGAAAGATTATTTCATTGTGCAAGATTCAGATAAGCAAATCGGGTTTAAAAAGACGAGACAAAAAGCAACAAAGAAAAAGAACAAACAAGAAAATTCACCCCGCAAAACAAAAATAAAATAAGAGATGGGGGGGGGGCAGGGGTAATTAAACAAATCCATACACAACAACAACAACAACAACAACAACAACAACAAAGATCTCTTTGATTCTTCTTTCATTTTTGTTATTTTTTTATCTTTTAATCATTGATTATGCTGTTTATGCATGGGGCTTGGTGGTAGTGGCTGTAGGGGGTACTCTACCCTCCCCATATCTACAGAACTTCTTCTATTATCCGAAATCCCTTCCATGTTGTTCCATAGATTATGTTCCGATTAGAAATCATCTTCTTCCGAAAATGCTGTTCTATCTCTTGTAAAAGTTTGATCAACGTTCTTGGAGATTTCAATTGGTTCTTATCTAGATTCACTTAGCGTCTGCACTTTTCCTTCCCATCATCCTCGCCTTCTTCTTCTTCTTCTTCTTCTTCTTCTTCTTCTTCTTCTTCTTCTTCTTCATTTACTGTATTATTATTATTATTATTATTATTATTATTACCAGGCCACCCGACGACTTTACGACTTTTATAAATACTAGCAAAATAAAAAAAACACCTTCCAGGCGATGTAAAAATAGATTTTTGAATCATATTGCCTGAGGAGTGGGAGTAAAAAATTCAATGTCACCCTAAGTAAGTAAAATCATCAAATTCATTAAAGGATTAAAAAATAAAACAATTTGAAATGTAAACTAATACCAGTCATGTATTTATTAAAACTTGTTTTAAAAAACAATGAGGACTGTCTAATGTTGCATGTTCAAATTTTTAGTGTATTCATTCTATGTTATGACGATTTTGGGTAATGTGACGTAAGCAGTGACGTAATTTTTGTTACAGACAAAAACCGGAAGCGAATCTCCATTATTAATAGATTATTATTATTATTATTATTATTATTATTATTATTATTAGATTTTCACACCTGTCGCAGCTGGTGGTTCACTGGATGTTGAGTG
>CM042162.1:2668060-2688060 GCA_023376005.1 Doryteuthis pealeii
CGTCTTTAAAATCTATGTTTGTTCTTTGCGCGAGCGCTTTTTTCTCGTTCGTTTCTTTGTCATACACTTGAAAGCGGGAAGATCGAATCTGTTGCAGTTGTGGTCGTTTGAAAAGGGTGGAAAATGGATCAGGATTGAACAATGGGTTAAAAGGGTGTCGCGTAATTTGAGAAAGGTGTCCTGTGTGTGGGGGGACAGATGGAGGAAGGAGTAGGGAGAATGAGGAGGAGGTGGAGGAGAGGGAGACACTTTAATACAGATTAGATCTATATGTATAATATTTGAAGAAGACAGATATATATATATATATATATATATAATATTATAATATAATATATATATGATAATACAGCACCCACACACACACACAGAGAAGAGAGAGAGAGAGAGAGAGAAGAGAGATGAGAGAGAGAGAGGACTTGAGCGTGTATATAATATTAAAAGAGTGTTAGGCGATTAAAAAGGGGTTCGTAATTTGGAAGGGAAAAGAAGGAGAAGGTGTAAGGGGAATGAGAAGGCTATGAACTATTAATACAGATTATGATATATATGATATATTATATATATATTTCTTAGGGAGACAAAGAATAGATATATGAGATAGCAATACATAGAAATGACAGAAATATATAATATATAGATATATTGATATATGATATATTAATAGAGAGAGAGAGAGAGAGAGAGGGAGATTTCTAAGCTGTATTAAAGTGCCAACATCCTCCACCTCCTCTTCCTCCTCTTGCTATATATAACTCTCTCTCTCTCATGCGGTTGACGTCGCTCTCATCCGTCTCTCTTCTATATATATATATATATATTATATAATAGTATATTATAGTATATATATATAAGTATATTCATACGACGGAAAACTGAGATAGACAGATATAAGAGAGCGATATAGTAATATATATATATATATAGGAGAGAGAGAGAGAAAGAGAGAGAGAGAGGACAGACAGACAGAACGGAGACACAGAGACAGGACAGAGACAGACAGACAGATAGATAGTATGTAAATCTGATGACCTAATATCTATCTATCTATCTATCTAGTGCTAATTTCTATCTATCCACTCTCTCTATATATATTTGGTCTATATATATATATATATATTACTAGTAATATAGACAAATATATAATAGACCAAATGAGAAAATTATAGGGAATAAATGGTCAAGCTTAAAGATTAGAATAGTCAAATAGAAAAGGGATTTGAAATGCATCATGTGCGTATTTCTATATATGTAAGTATATATATGTACAAGAGAACACACAGCAGGTTCGTCACACACACACAAACACACTAATTACACACACCACATGTTATATATAAATATATATACACACACACACAGAGCAGACGCACACACACATGAGAGAGAGACGAGAGAGAGAAGAGAGAGAGAGAGAGAGAGAAGGTACAGAAAGACAGACAGACATATTATATATAGTTCAGTTTGGTATGTACTTTTAGGTATATAAAAACATTGAACGACGCGGTTTACCTATATTTAGATACTGAACAAGTAGGAATAAGAGAGAGAGAGAGAGAGAGCGAGAAGAGAGAGAGAGTTGTAATTTACTTCAGAGGATAGATTGAGAAAATTTATAGAAACGAATTCACTGTAAAAAATACAGATAGTGAACCAAGAGACACATCACGCACACTCACAGGCCACACACACGCATATATTATGTAATATTGTATATCTATGTAAATATATAATAATATTATCAAAAAAGAAAGAGAGAGAGGGAGATGAGGGAGGAGAGTAGACGGAGAACAGACCAAGACACGCACACAGACAGAGCACAGAACAAGTGCGAGAGGAGAGCTGATTGGAGAAGTCGTTGTCTGGTGGTAGTGGAAGGATGTCGACCAATTTTGTGATTTTAGATGAAAACTAATCACGGATGGAGGCAGTTGACAAACCCGTGCTCTCATGAGTCGGTCGGATGTAATTGAATTTGTGTGTTGTGCAAAGGCGCATTGGCGAGGCTCTTACGCACGCTAAAGCCAGGCGTCCGTGGGGCTGAGACACTCGATGAGCCTGAATGATCAAGGGATGTGACAGAACCAGGACAGGAAGTCTGCCATTGCAGAGCTCACGGACACAGAGTCTACTGGGAGACAAGGACGAAGCAGCTATTACGAGGATGAGTGGCGTGTTTGGGAGAGCTTTGTGAATTGGGGTAGAGAAGAACGGGTAAACGCCGAAGTAAGCACGCAGAAAGAGGAGGAGGAGGAGAGAGAGAGATGATGAGGAGAGAGAGAGAGAGAGTTTATTTTGTTGCTTCCTCTAAGATGCTTGTTCCAGTCAGGGCCATTTTGTCGCGAAAAGTGGATGGTAAGAGTTTTCTATTTAGGAATGACGCGGGGGTGAATCTTGATGGTATGGTTCAAAGTGGAGAGAGAGTAGGAAAGATGGCGGGATGGTAGAAAGTCAATAAGTAGAAAGAAAAGCGCATGGTTCTGTATCAAACCATTTCGAGAGCTGGTTACGTGGCCTTAGTGTAATTGGCAGCAAATCGGAGATGATTTTCTATCGAGTGGGGGAGGGCTCATCATCATCAACATCCTCCTCCTCCTCCTCCTCCTCCTCATCATCATATCATCATCATCATCATCATCATCATCATCATCATCATGTCTCAACAGTTGTTGTTGTCACACAGTTTAATGTTGCACCTATGCTCGTAGATACGTTTTTTCAGGTTTCCGGAGGTTTCCCCTATGTATTCTTTGTGGCAGTCTGTACATGGAATCATGTATACGCCTGCTTTTGATTTCACTTATTGTCGGTAGTTTTTTGTTTAGTTTGTTGTGAATAGTTTTCGATGCTAGAATGACTGTTTTGATACTTAGGTAGTTTAATTTTTTGTTAATAGTGTTGTTGGTTTGATTGTTAGGTAGAACTATGTTTCTGTGTGGGGAGTCGGATTTGTAGGGGCTCGTGTGGGCGGTGATTTGGGATTGGTTCATGGTATGAATTCTTTCTTTCTTTCTTCATCATGATCACTTTTCTTTCTTTTTTTTACACTATATTTTCCAAACTTATTTTTAAAAGAATAAGAATAACTGTATTAACCCTGTAGAGGAGCAAGACCCTACAAAAAGAGTTTTCTGGGTACGGCATTAAACTGCATATTTTGGTAAGGCTCCAGTTCTCGAGATCTGGAGAGTGTGGTTCACCTCTTCATTGCTATTACTCCCAGGTCCACTGTTACGGTCAAGTCACACTAAAAGCACCGGTTCCCGCTAGATAACCGAAGTTAAGCAGTGATGAGTCTGTTTAATTCAGAGTGAGATATATGTAAAAGAGAGAGAGAGAGAGAGAGAGAGAGAGAGAGAGAGAGAGAGAGAGAGAGAGAGAGAGAGAGAGAGAGAGAGAGAGAGAGAGAATGAAAATAAAGAGGATAAGGAATGAGTGAAAATAAAATAAAATAGAAAGGAATGAATAGAAAGAATGAATTAATGAGTGAATGAAATTAAGAAAGAAAGAAAAAAATGGAAGAAATAAAATGAATGAATAAAAGGAAGATAAATGAATGAATGAATGAAAATAATAACGAGAGAAAAGACAATTAGACGAAATAAGGTCAGAAGAAGAAGAAGAAGAAGAAGAAAGAAGAAGAAGAAGAAGAAGAATAAGAAGAAGAAGAAGAAGAAAGTTGCAAAAGAAGAAGAAGAAGAAGAAGAAGAAAGTTGCAAAAGAAGAAAGAGGAGAAGAATAATAAGAAGAAAACAGAGAGAAGAAGAAGAAAAGAAGAGAAGAAGAAGAAAGGAGAAAAGAAGAAGAAGACAGAGAAGAAAAAGAAGACAAAACAGAGAAAGAGAAGAAAACAAGAAAGAGGAGAAAACAGAGGAGAAGGAAAGAAAGAGAAGAAGAAGAAGAAGAAGAAGAAGAAGAAGAAGAAGAAAGAAGAGAAGACATGTGGGGGTGTTTGGATGAAGCTTAATTAAAAAGCATTGTCCCAAGTGAATATCATGGCATCCATTTGTAATATCTCTGCCCCCCACCCCATCCTCATGGATTGACACTTTGGGAAAAGTCAGCCGACTAACAATGGAATTGCCATTTTAGCCACGGACAATTCTTCGATGAGACAATTCTTTAAAATTCCTCATCTTTTTCGCATCTTGTCTTTTACTCCTTTTGCCTACAATTATTTTGCTTCACCTCGATTTTTATCCCCACCCCCATCATCCCACCCTCACCTCAGTTTCTTTCTGTTTTATTTTGTTTGCATTTTAGTCTCTCCTAACCTATCTATCTATCTATCTATCTATCTATCTATAAAAGTAATTGGTAATTTGCTTGAAGCATTGTTAAGTATGTTATAATATATTAATAATTTGAAGGCCAATACAATGCGTATGAAAAATAATAAATAAATAATAATAAATGAAAAATAAAAAACATCTTTTCGATAAGACAAAAATAACATCTTTTTGTTTTTATTTTTCATACGCATTCCATGGAATAACGGTGTTGAGTTTTTCCTTCCTTTCAAACATAAATATTGCTCTGTATATAATCTAAAAAGATTATTATACATTGAGCTCTCTGTAGTGATTTAAAGATTCACTGTATTTGTACATACTGGATCATACAATAATGATACAGTGTGTATTAGAAATCACATATAGAATCATCCCTTACTACCAAGTTTTGGATACCTCACATCTCTCTCTCTCTCTCTCTCTCTCTCTCTCTCTCTCTATATATAATATTATATATATAATATAATATATATATATATATGTATGTGTGTGTGTGTGTGTGTGTGTAAAACAGGAAATGGTCTTACAACCGCGTGTTGAAAAATGGGATCAGGTTAATAAAACTAAGTGTACACAATTCAAATCTCCGTGTTCATAATAAAGAATTAACATGTAAGGGTTAGAGACAACACTCGATACGAAAAGAGAAGAGAATAGACATTAGAAGAAGAAATAAGACTGAGTATCTTAACCCCTATTTACATTGCTTATTTTAGTAATTGAAATTAATTAAATTCACAAGACTTTTTTTCTTGATCAAGCTTTTATTTAGCCCATGTTCTTTCGCCCGGCGTGATATCAAAGCCAACAGAGAGAGACTCATCATCTCTGCTCAAAAGTAAGGTTGTATCTAAAATCTAAATCTAACTAGTCACGCTTTTCTCGTGACGTGCGAGATTCGCGCCTCTAGGGGCCAAGGTCACCAACAGTCATGTATTTTTCTACTGGCTCCCTTGAATTTAACTACAGGGTCTGTCAACAATTTATGCTACCACATAGATTGTAACACAAGTACTACCACTCTTGGCATAAGAGCAATAGTGTTGTGACAATCATATAGGTGCTACGGCTTGACGGGGCCAGTCAATTGATCGGAGAGGGCCTTTCCGACCACCCGTCTAGCCTAAGTAAGGACCAAAGTGGCGTGTTGGATGTCAGGGACTGTTCAGTTACCGGGATTACATCTTTAAACATTACCAGTCGCCACCCAAGGTGGTCGTTAAATCCAGACTGATAAATTGATTTGATTGATTGATTTTAATGGGATGTCAATCTCTCTTGGGTTATTTTATGACAAAAGGTTAGGGAATCGCGTTCATTGTATGATCATATTTACATTTTTTGTGTACTTGTTCCCTAAGATTTTCTTTTCATTTGCACACTGATATGTGATATCAAGCATTCTTATCTGACTAGCGGGACCTGTGGATATATCACAGTATAATTATAATTAAATCATTACAACGTTTGATATGTTTACTTAAGACCAATTTAAAAATACTAACTAGTATAACTTGCGCATTATTTGAAATGAACTTAATTGTTATTAAAAAGACATTTTATGATATCTTGGAGTTAAAAACATGCATTAAAATGCATTTGAAAATCGTCGTGTTTTCTCCGTGAAAATTACGTTGAATCAAAGATGGATGCCATTGTTTACAACCGTCTTCTCGGAAAAAGAACAAAAGGACTTAACTCTCATTGCTTTGAGAGTTAAGCCCTTTTAAGAATTAAATGAGAGTTAAGTCCCTTTGTTCTCCAAAATATCATAAAATGTCTTTTTAATAACAATTAAATTCATTTCAAATAATGTGCAAGTACAATTTTATGGTCGGAATTTAGTCACTTAAAGTTCAAGATTACCAGAATTATTAACTATTCTAACCAATTCCTTTCAATCGACCCTACTATGCTACATCCTTAGATATATTATCTATACATACATAAAGAGCAGTTGTGTGTATGTGTATGAAAGACTACCTGTCGATCTCTGATTGGTCAGTAACAAGACGAGAGAGAGAGAGAGAGAGAGAGGAGAGAGAGAGAGAGAGAGAGAGAGAGAGAGAGAGAGAGAGAGAGAGAAGATGGTAGTCTGAGTTGAGTAATTGAAGAGAATAGATGCAAGATGAGTGTCTGTTTTCTAAGGCATTTTTACATAGGGGTAAAATAAAATATGACCTCGGAAAAACAACTAGAACGTCTTGTCTTGCTATTAAAAACTAAGCAACGACCCAAGACGAGACATCCTCAAGATAATATAAATAATTTTCAGACTCCTCGAAGAACAGCAGGAATGCCATCCAGCCGAAAATGCCAGCCCAACAACCGATCAAGAAATACCAGCAACGCCGGTCCAGAATAGCAGAGCTCAACTCCGATCCATCCAAGAGAATAGTAGAACAGTAAGAAGATAAATATAGAATTATTACAATTACAACCAAAACTCCTTTCAAGTGAGCCCGCTATACAACATAACCAAACCGGGTGAAATCCTGACCAGAAGGCTAGACCAAGTATTGATTAAAAAAACAAACAGTAGATATTGCCGTTTCGACAGGACACAGAATGAAAGTGAAAAAGCGAAAAAAACAAAACAAATATTTGGATGTAAAATAATGAGATATAGGAAGATTTAAAATTTTACTGTTCTCCAAAGCATTTTTACATGGGGTTAAAATAAAATATGAGCTCGAAAAAAAAAAAAAGAACATCTTGTGTTGTTATTAAAAACTAAGAAACGACCCAATACGAGACATCCTCGTGCCGACCCTCGAAGAAAAGCGGGAAAGCCATCAAGCCGAAAACCCAACCCAACAACCAATAAAAAAAATACCATCTACTCCGGTCCGGAACAGCAGAGTCCAACAACCAGATCCAACCAAGAGAATAGTTGAACAGTAAGAAGATAAGTATAGAATTATTACGATTACAAGACTTCCTTCAAATAGAGTCCGCTGTGCAACATCAGTCTTGCTTAATATTTATAGGGAATGTGTGAAAGTAATCAAGAAGACAGGGAAACTAGTAGAACGAAAGAATGAATTTGCACATTTTTTTAAAGAGTTGGTGGAAAATGAAAAAATTAGACCCCCCCCCCAAAAAAAAAACAGAAAATTTTTAATACAAAATATCTCACATTGAAAAAAAAGATGTTTTTGTGATTAGTGAGGAAAGTAAATAAATTAAAGTAGAACTCCCCCCCCGGACATTGTAAGAGTGTATGTTTGTGTATGTGTATATGTATGTGTGTCTGTATTTGTCTCTGTGTGTATGTGTGTTTGTGTGAGTTTACGTGTGTTTATATGTATGTGTGTTTGTGTGTATTTATGTGTGTGCATTTATGCATGTGTATGTGTGTTTGTGTATGTGTATTATTTGTGCTTGTGTGTTTGTGTGTGTATGTGTTTGAATATGCATGCGTGTTTGTGTGTGTGTGTGTGCATTTGTGTTTGTGTGTGTATGCTTATGTTTATGTGTTTGTATATGTGTGTGCTTGTGTGGGTTTGTGTATATGTGTGTTTTTGTGTATGGGTGTATGTGTGTGTGTGATTGTGCGTATTTGTGTGTTTGTGTGAATTTGTTTGTTTGTGTTTGTGTTTGTGTATGAGTGTGTTTGTGAATGTGTGTGTGTGTGCTTGTGTGTGTGTTTGTGTACATGAGTGTTTGTGTGTGTTTTGTGTTTGTGTGTGTGTGTGTGTATGTGTGTGTGTGTGTATTTATATAAAAACAAGCAATCTAAGTGAAATTGATTGTAAATCTAACAATGGCGTCCTCTAAGTTGATTCTCATCTAAGGTTAGGCGCCTCACTTTCTTTTCATTTTAATTTTTTTTATTTATCCTCACGGAGAAAATGTTTGGATTCCTTGCACCGGAACATTTGAAATAACTCTCTTTTTCTAAACCCCTATGTATTCTTCTTCTTCTTCTTCTTCTTCTTCTTCTTTTCTTCTTCTTCTTCTTCTTCTCTTTTTTTCTTCTTTCTGTTTTTCTTTTTCTTCTTTCTTTTTCTTCTATCTTTCTTTCTTCATTTTTATACTTCTTTTCTTCTTCTTTTCTTCTTTCTTCTTCTCTTCTCTTCTTCTTCTTCTTCTTCTTCTTCTTTCTTTCTTTTTTCTTCTTTCTTTTCTTTTCTTTTTTTCTTCTTTCTTTTTCTTCTTTTTTCTTCTTCTTCTTTCTTCTTCTTTTCTTCTTTTTTCTTTTTTCTTTCTTTCTTTCTTTTCTTCTTCTTCTTCTTCTTCTTCTTCTTCTTCTTCTTCTTCTTCTTCTTCTTCTTCTTCTTCTTCTTCTTCTTCTTCTTCTTCACTTTCCTTTTCTTTATTCCGCATCTTTCTCCTTCCACGTCATTTTTTCTCTTTCCTTTTTTCTTTTTCTTTCATCGTCGCCCATTTCATTCTACTCCTTCGAACTATTCTCCAAACAGGATTTAAATCTAGAAAGTATACAAAAAATTAAAAACAAAAAACAAAAACACCCCTCCGAAATATATTAAACCAAAACAGACCCATAATGCACGTTCCAATAGAATAATTTCAAACTGCAGTTTTCATTTTCAATAGTCTGGGAATTATTCTCATCTGGGCTTCTTTTTTTCTTTTCGTAATTTATTAAAATTTTTATCTTGTTTACAAAAAGAAACATTTTTTAATTTATTCCTATTTTTTCTCTTTTTCTGTTTACCTTTTAAAGTTCAATGTCTTCAGTTGCAATTTTATTCAAAAATTCCTAATTGGATGTTTAAACACACACACACACACACACACACACACACACACACACACACAGACAGATATATATATACAAGGTGGGTCATAAAGATATCGAGATTGAAGGTGTATTTACCAAGATAGAAAGGAACAATGAATGGAACGTTAATTCTTTTCAGAATACAAGGTGTGTCATAAAAGAGCGGAGTTTGAAGCTATATTTACTGAGATAGAAATGAACAATGAATGGAACGTTAATTTTTTCGGAATACAAGGTGTGTCAAAAAGTTAAAAAAATGTCGATACTTTTTGACCACACACACACACACACACATAGAAGATACCAGAAGATCTGAAACACGTGTCGCAAATGTAAGATAAAAATAATAAAAATCTTTTTCTAAAAACATAATCCATTTTGCAGACCTTCTTTTTTTTTATAAAATATTTAATTTCTCTCGTTGGAACCAAACAAACATATATATTATATATATTATATATATAATATATATATAATATATATATATATATATATATATATATATATATATATAAAGTAAGCCAAAATGAGTCAATACTATCAGTCAGACTGAGATGGCGATAGCCGACAATTTTGGGGAGAATATGTGCTTAATTGAAGTCATACCTAATTTGAAAACTAATTAATTCTAATTAAAGGAATTAGGCGTGCATATCGTGTTAAGTCAGCTAATGTAATGGTTAGAGTCTCCGCCTGTCAGCCTGACAGGTAGGGTTCGAATCACGCACAAAACACTGCCCTGTCTATAACTCTGCTGATGAGGCCTGATAGACTGAAATGTAGATACAGAGATTGACTTTTTTTCGATCTGTTTACGCCTTACAGTTAAACCGATATGCACGCCTAATTCATTTAATTATAATTTATTAATTTTCAAATTAGGTATGACTTTAATTAAGCACATATTCTCCCAATATATATATATATATATAAGTTAAACCTAATGAGTCAGATATACCTACTAAAAGTTTCGGTTAATGCTCTTCAGGGCAAAGATCTGACTAAAGAGACTTGGAGCAAAGGCACTATTATACAATACCTCCCACCGTGATTAAAATAAATTAGCATAAATTAAACCAACCAATAAAAAACAAAGAACACCATTTAAATCTATTATTTTATTTTTATTTTTATATATTTCTATTTTTTTAATTTTTATAGATTTGAATCTCACTACAATAGTTCTAATTTATATCCCAAATTACACCAGTATCTCATAATACAAACAGGTACCCTTTCGTCATTATTATTTGCTCAACTTGGGTATTGAGCACTGTTCACTTTATAGATTTAGAATATTCTGACGGTTTATATATGAGAATACCGCGTGTATGTGTATATAATTAGAATATTGTAGTGAGATTCAAATCTATAAAAATTAAAAAAAATAAAATATATAAAAAATAAAAATAAAATAATAGATTTAAAATGGTTTCTTTGTTTTTATTGGTTTGGTTTAAATTTTAAATGCTAATTTATTTTTAATCACGGTGGGAGGTATTGTTATAATAGTGCCTTTCGCTAAGTCTCTTTAGTCAGATCTTTGCCCTGAAGAGCATTAACCGAAATTTTTAGTAGGTATATCTGACTCATTAGGTTAAACTTATATATATATATAATTATTTTGGAGAATATGTGCTTAATTAAAGTCATAACCTAATTTGAAAATAAATAAATTATAATTAAAATAATTAGGCGTGCATATCGTTTAACTGTAAGGCGTAAACGATCGAAAAAAAGTCAACTCTCTGTATTACATTTAGTCTAAGGCTCATCCATACAGGGAGGGGAGAAGGAGAGTTATGGACGGCAAGTGTTTTGTGCGTGTTCGAACCTACTGTCAGGCTGACAGGCGGAGACTCTAAACCATTTACATTAGGGCTGAACTTAACACGATATGCACGCCTAATTTCCTTTAAAATTAGAATTTAATTAGTTTTCAAATTAGGTATGGACTTCAATTAAGCACATATTCCCCCCAAACATTGTCGGTATTCGCTCTCAAGTCTGAACTGATTGTATTGACTTCATTTTGGCTTACTTTATATATAAATAAATATATAATATATATATATATTATATATATAATATATATATATTATATAATATTTATAAAGTGTTGTTTTGGTTCCAACGAGAGAAAAAAAAAGAAGGTCTGCAAAATTGGATATGTTTTTTTAGAAAAGAAGATTTTATTATTTTTCTCTTACATTTGCGACACAGTGTTTCAGATCTTGGTATCTTCTAGTGTGTGTGTGTGTGTGTCAAAAAAGTATCGACCTTTTTTTAACGTTTTTGAATATATATATACCTTGTATTCGCGAAAAAATTAACGTTCCATTCCATTGGTTTCCATTTCTATCTCAGTAAAATATAGCTCAAACTCCGCTCTTTTATGACACACCTTGTAATTCTGAAAAGAATTAACGTTCCATTCTATTGTTCCTTTCTTATCTTGGTAAATACACCTTCATCTCGATATCTTTAATGACCCACCTTGGTATATATATATCAATGTGCTACACTCTGGATATGTATGTGTGATTAATTTTAGTATATGGAAATAAGATTTGATAGATATAATGTATTATAAGAGTATGATGGTGTAATTGAGTGTTGTTTATAAAACTTAGTCTCAATATAGAGAAGTTTTTTTGTTATATCTTTATAATTTAATTAGAGATTACTGAATGAATTATAGATTGAGAACTATCATTATCAATAAGCTAGACTCAGGGACACGAAATAACTAGTTTTGAGACCATAGGAAATAATAATTCTTCACAAAATTTTTAATAAATTCTATGAGAGTTATAGTAAAACTCGAAGTATTTAAAACTGTTAAGAAATAAGATATAAGATAAGATGAGAGGAAATTTAAAGTAAGACAAGTGATGTGGAAGTAAGGATAAATTGTCACCCACAGAAGAAAGATTGAAAATGAAACTGACAGTTGAAAATATTATTGGCGTCTAATTGCGCACAAGTTGCACGCAAATTAACCTGAGATAATCGCTTCTCTGAGCTTTGAAATATTTAGACTCATCGTGGAGTGTGCTTATTTTGTATAAGCTTAGAGTATAATGGTGGCTACATACCGAACTTTGATAAATGATTGAAGAATCACTGCTCTTCGAGTCAGTAATGATAAAGAATTGGAAGCTGAGAATGTTGAAAACATTGTAGCGCAACTAGATAAGAAATTGGAGAGAGGAATAAGGAAAAAAAGGACGGGTGGATGAATAAGAGATATGGGATCAGCGGGAGAATGTAATAGAAAAATTAGGGGGACAAAAGTGAAAGCAGTGAGACGCAAATTCAACCTTGATATTGGAAGCATTAACTGAAGTAAAGTAGAAAGTGTAGATTAAAATGTGGAGGCACAGATCAGTGAGAAAATCGATCTCGTTTCCGTATGAAATAGTATCAGAATATGAGAAAGAAGTAAGAAGAGACAACAAGTAAAGTAAGAGTAAGAGAATTAAGTAAAAAAGTAGAAAGTATAGTGAGAGGCAATGAGTAAAGACGCACAGGAAATGAAGTAAGTAAATATGAGAGCGACAACGAGCGAGAAGGAATTACGAAGACATCGAAAGGGAAGAAAAGAATTACGAGTATAAGAAATAAAGAATAGCATTGATAAAGGAAACGAGCATGTAAGAAACAAGAAGTAGGGAAAGATATAAAGGGAAAAGGCAAGATGTCATCGCAGACAGAGGTAAAAAAGATTGGGGAGACACAGAACACGACAGAAAGAAGTGAAGAACCAGAGAACTCACGCAACATTGCGTAATGAGAAAATGTAAGTAAAAGGGGCAACACAACAAGATAGAGTAGAAGAAGAAACACAGAACTACGCGAACATATATCGGATATAGAGAGATAGTATAAATTAGAGGAAGCAAAGCACACAAGGATATAGAGAAGAAAAAAAGAAAAAGACACAGAAAATCAGAAGACAGATGAAAACATTAGGAAGGCAAACACCGAGATGAAGGAACCAAACTCAGACTAATACGAAATAAGAGAAAACGTATAAGAGGCAGACCCAGCAAGGATAAAGGAACCAAACTCACTTCGAATGAATTAGGGGAACCGACAGTAGAAAACAAATACATGTAATCGTAGATAAGAAACGAATGAGAAGGGCAAACGAACCGAGAGTATAGAGAGACACAGAACGAGAAACACTAACTCTATCGAGGGAGTTGAATCAGTAAGGAGAGAGGTCTACTTCAAACCTCGTAATGTCCTGGTAGCAAAAGGAATCAAACACTTCTACATTTTTCCGTTGAAGAAGCTATAGTGAAGTACAACAACACAAATGTAAAAAATGAAAAGAGAGACGCTGAAAACTAAACTTAGATCGACAGATCGAGTATCACTACTATGAAGGGGACAGCCATTCCGTTAGATTTATCCAAGATGATTTAACAGAGAAATTCTCGAGCTTGGCGTTATATGAACTTAATAGAGGACACCTCACAGATGAGCAACACAAACATCAACCTTCAGAATACTGAAACACATTAAGGACACACAGGACAACCACAAAAACACCAGTGAGCAAACTCAACAAAAAAACTCACTTCGGCTAATAAAACTTAGGGGTCACATGTCCCAGTGAAGAAACCACAACACTCACTAATCGACACATGCAAACTCTAGGGCAACACACACGCTCAGCACGAAACCCTAAAACCTCACCTTCAGGAGATCATCAGAACTTACGCGTCGACATCCACACACAAAGACGGAAAACCACAACTCAAACTACTCAGATAAGAACTACTAAAAGGGCACCACAGTAGAGTAATCCAACACATCAAACACACACGGTTTGGTTATGACACTTTAGGAGCACACACACACAGAGCACACCAAAATCTCACATTCGCACTACAATGAACAACTCCATTAAACGGGCACAAACCAACACAGACTAGTATGAAACTACACAACGATCACTCTATAACGCTCTGAAACCTATACGGAGAGCAGCCCAGTGAACGCAAACCCAAAAATCACTCTACTGTATAGACACTGTAGGAGACCACACCCACGATATGAAGACACACCTAAAAAGCTAAATCTTCGTAAGCAACTCTAAGGGCCAACCGCAGCTGCACGAAACACACAAACCATCAACTTCACTGGATATGCACACACAAACTTTAGACGAGCCACAAACCAGCAATGACTATTCAAACACATACACAACACACGATGAGAAACCAAACACACAATGCACACATATACGATTAACATACATCTACAACAAACACAACAACATAAACCAGATGGAGGCAAGGTAAGAGAAAAGCGAACAGCAAGAGAGATTATATAACGAAGCACATAAACGCATTACTCATAGGCGATTATATTCACCCACGAGCGTGAACTGCCAACAAATCATAACAACAGTAAACGTAGAGGAGAGCTATTAAGTGAGTATGATCACACTAGAGCGATGATGCACATAATACAGCTTCATACACGATGACTCGACGTTTTTGACAGTGTCCTGCGAGGGGAGTTTCTACTCTATAAATTTATTTACTTTTTCCTCACTAAATATAACAACGAAAATAGTGGATTTTTTGGTTTCAAGAGGGTGCCTGAGACAATACTTATATGTTCATACGTAGATATTATTATATAAGGTTTCTTCTACGGTGTGGCCTAAGTTTCTATTACGAAGCTGAAGTTTGGTTTTCACTGGGTGCCCTAAAGTTCATACGAGAGAGTGGAGTTTGGTTTCTCACTTTGGGTGCTCCTTCTTTAGGAGTGGGAGGGTAGATCTAATTGTATGTTTTGGTTCTCACATATTCCTTGGAAGAGGTGCCAACTGAGAGTGCATAATCTATTCAATTACTGTATCAGTGATGCTTTCTAGTGTGTTCCTCTAGTCCTTGGGTGTGACCTCTAAATATGTTTCCTACATATCAATCTGCAAGATTGAGTTTGGTATTATCAAGCACCACACTTGAGGGTTGCACCTAGAGCGGTACTCTATTCTCGAAAGGAAATCTGTGTATAGAGCTGTAGAGTAAATTCCTCTCCAAGGGTAGTCCTCTAATACTGTATTCAAGTCTCACTTAACTCTTAAGTGCTCATGTTTTGTGTTTTGCACTCGCGTTGTATTGAGGCAGCGCGCTGCTCCTGATAGTCTTACGAGAGTACTGAGGTAGGTGAGTGGTACTTCTCACTGGTGGTGTATTCCGGATGTTTGAGGTTTCGTGAGGTTAGAGGGACGTTGATTGTGCTGTGTTCTCTCGAGCTGTTGCTGCCGAGGGTCCAGGCAAGATAGTACATGTACGCTCAGATGATTTAGGTGTTTCGGGTCTTAGCTCAAACTAAAGTGAACAACTCACAAGGTATTGCATTACGATAGTGGAGTTTGGTCTTCTCACTGGGGTGCCCTAAGTTCATACGAAGTGGTTTGGGTTCTCACTGGGTGGACCTAAAGTTTCATACGATAGTGAGTTTGGTTCTCACTGGGGGTGCTCCATAAATTTCTATTATGTTCCAAGAGCTTCGAGTTTGGATATCTCCACTGGGTGCCCCTCTAATGTTTAAAATACCCGCAAGTATAGAAAGTTGTCTTTGTGTTGTGCTTACATCATAGGGATGTCCTTATAAAACTTCACTATTAAACGTAACGTGCAATTTAGGTTTTTATCATCCACTGGGTGCCCAATTCATACGAAGTGACGTTTTGGTTCTCACTGGGTGCCCTATATTTTACCCTGCTGTCATCGAAAATCGCCTGGTCTTAATCTCAGTTGTTTTTACATGTTTGTGTCTCTTCGTCATTTTCTAACTCTGATACTAATCATTATGACACTCGTCGGAGATAAATCGTGTCCAGATATTCATCTAACTCGTATCTGGTGTTTGCCATATATAACAACTCATACCTGGCTCTATGCGCTATTCTGAGATGTCAGGAATCTTCACTGCTTCGGATATATTGAGCTTCATTGTCTGAGCATATATGACTTGGTGTCTCACTTAGTATCAACGCAGAATTTTGGAGTTGTATAATCAGAGTAAATTATCTCTATAAACGAATCACTTCTGAGTTCCAATGCAGGTGATCTCAATCTTTTGAGATATGCATGATTTCAATGTATAGTTGAGTCGTCTGCTCAATTTATCACAGTGGGAAACCTGGGGTGCTCTCAGGTCACTGGGTGCTCATGAGAATTTAGAGGCTTGTTTGGCGCACTGTGTCTTATAGAATCATCCGGTGTCATGGAATGAGATTCTCCTCTGACAGTATCTTGTTCGCTAGAATGAGTTCAGACATATTATTTTCATTAACGAATAAATCGTATGGTTTGATTTCTCGTCTTGGGTCGTTGCTTAGCTTTTTAATAGCAAGACAAGACGTTCTAGTGTGTTTTTCCGAGGTCATATTTTATTTTACCCCTATGTAAAAATGCCTTAGAAAACAGAACACTCATCTTGGCAATCTTATTCTCTTCAATATTCATCAGACTCAGACACATCTCTTCTCTACATCTCCTCTCTCTTCTCTCTCTCTCTGCATCTCTCTCTCTCTCTCTCTCTCGCTCTCTCTCTCACGTCTTGTACTGACCAATCAGAGATCGACAGGTAGTCTTTCATACACATACACACGCAACTCGCTCTTTATGTATGTATACCGATAATATAGTTAAGGATTGTAGCAATAGTAGGGTCGATTGAGGAATTGGTTAGAATAGTTAATAATTCTGGTAAATCTTGAACCTTTAAGTGACTAAATTCCGACCATAAAATTGTACTTGCACATTAATTTGAAATGAATTTAATTGTTATTAAAATAAAAAGACATTTTATGATATTTTTGGAGACAAAGGGGACTTAACTCTCATTTAATTCTTAAAAGGGCTTAACTCTCAAAGCAATGAGAGTTAAGTCCTTTTGTTGTTTTAGGGAAAACGGTTGTTAAACAATGGCATCCAACTTTGATTCAACGTAATTTTCACGGAGAAAACACGACGATTTCGTCAAATGCATTTTAATGCATGTTTTTAACTCCAAGATATCATAAAATGTCTTTTTAATAACAATTAAGTCATTTCAAATATATGCGCAAGTTATACTAGTTAGTATTTTTAAATTGGTCTTAAGTAAACATATCAAACGTTGTAATGATTTAATTATAATTATACTGTGATATATCACAGGTCCGCTAGTCAGATAAGAATGCTTGATATCACATATCAGTGTGCAAATGAAAAGAAAATCTTAGGGAAAAGTACACCAAAAAATGTAAATAAATGATCATACAATGAACGCGATTCCCTAACCTTTTGTCATAAAATAACCCAAGAGAGATTGACATCCCATTAAAAAACAATCAATCAAATCAATTATTATCAGTCTGATTTAACGACCACCTTGGGTGGCGAACTGGTAATGTTTAAAGATGTAATCCGGTAACTGAACAGTCCCTGACATCCAACACGCCACTTTGGTCCTTACTTAGGCTCCTAGACGGCTGGTGGTCTAGACGGTGGTCGGAAGGCCCTCTCCGATCAATTGACTGGCCCGTCAAGCCGTAGCACCTATATGATTGTCACAAACTATTGCCTCTTATGCCAGAGTTGGTAGTACTTGTGTTACAATCTATGTGTAGGCATAAATTGTTGACAGACCCTGTAGTTAATTCAAGGAGCCAGTAGAAAATACATGACTGTTGGTGACCTTGGCCCCTAGGGCGCGAATCTCGCACGTCACGAGAAAAGCGTGACTAGTTAATTTAGATTTTAGATACAACCTTACTTTTGAGCAAGAGAATGATGAGTCTCTCTCTGTTGGCTTTGAATATCACGCCGGGCGAAAGAAACATGGGCTAAAATAAAAGCTTGATCAAGAAAAAGTCTTGTGAATTTAATTAATTTCAATTACTAAATAAGCAATGTAAGTAGGGGTTAAGATACTCAGTCCTTAATTTCTTCTTCTAATGTCTATTCTCTTATTTTTCGTATCGAGTGTTGTCTCTAACCTTACATGTTAATTCTTTATTATGAACACGGAGATTTGAATGAGTGTACACTTAGTTTTTATTAACCCTGATCCCATTTTTCACACGCGGTTGTAAGACCATTTCCTGTTTTACACACACACACACACACACACACATATATATATATATATATATATTATATATATATATATATATATAGAGAGAGAGAGAGAGAGAGAGAGAGAGAGAGAGAGATGTGAGGTATCCAAAACTTGTAGTTAAGGGATGATTCTATATGTGAATTTCTAATACACACTGTATAATATTGTATGATCCAGTATGTACAAATACAGTGAATCTTTAAATCACTACAGAGAGCTCAATGTATAGAATATTTTTTAGATTATATACAGAGCAATATTTATGTTTGAAAGGAAGGAAAAACTCAACACCGTTATTCCATGGAATGCGTATGAAAAATAAAACAAAAAGATGTTATTTTTGTCTTATCGAAAAGATGTTTTTTATTTTTCATTTATATTATTTTATTATTATTTTTTCATACGCATTGTATTGCCTTCAAATTATTAAATATTATAACATACTTAACAATGCTTCAAAGCAATTACCAAATAACTTTTATAGATAGATAGATAGATAGATAGATAGATAGGTTAGGAGAGACTAAAATGCAAACAAAATAAAACAGAAAGAAACTGAGGTGAGGGTGGGATGATGGGGGTGGGGATAAAAATCGAGGTGAAGCAAAATAATTGTAGCAAAAGGAGTAAAAGACAAGATGCGAAAAAGATGAGGAATTTTAAAGAATTGTCTCATCGAAGAATTGTCCGTGGCTAAAATGGCAATTCCATTGTTAGTCGGCTGACTTTTCCCAAAGTGTCAATCCATGAGGATGGGTGGGGGCAGAGATATTACAAATGGATGCCATGATATTCACTTGGGACAATGCTTTTAATTAAGCTTCATCCAAACACCCCACATGTCTTCTCTTCTTCTTCTTCTTCTTCTTCTTCTTCTTCTTCTTCTCTTCTTCTTCTTCTTCTTCTTCTTTTTCTTCCTCTCTCTTTTTTCTTCTTCTTCTTCTGTTTTCTTCTTTTTCTTCTCTGTCTCTTCTTCGTTCTGTTCTTTCTTCTTCTTCTTCTTCTTCTTCTCTTCTTCTTCTTCTTCTTCTTTCTTCTTCTTCTTCTTCTCTGTCTCTTTCCTTCTTCTTCTTTTCTTTCTTCTTCTTCTTCTTCTTCTTCTTTTGCAACTTTCTTCTTTCTTCTTCTTCTTCTTCTTCTTCTTTTCTTCTTCTTCTTCTTCTTCTTCTTCTCTGACCTTATTCGTCTAATTGTCTTTTCTCTCGTTATTATTCATTCATTCATTTCATTTTTCTTCCTTTTATTCATTCATTTATTTCTCCATTTTTTTCTTTCTTTTTAATTTCATTCACTCATTAAATCATTCTTTCTATTCATTTCCTTTCTATTTTATTTTATTTCACTCATTCCTTATCCTCTTTATTCTTTCATTCTCCTCTCTCTTCTCTCCATCTCTCTCTCTCTCTCTCTCTCTCTCTCTCTCTCTCTTCTCTCTCTCTCTCTCTCTCTCTTTTACATATATTCACTCTGAATTAAACAGACTCATCACTGCTTTATTCGGTTATCTAGCGGGAACCGGTGCTTTTAGTGTGACTTGACCGTAACAGTGGACCTGGGAGTAATAGCAATGAAGAGGTGAACCACACTCTCCAGATCTCGAGAACTGGAGCCTTACCAAAATATGCAGTTTAATGCCGTCAGAAACTCTTTTGTAGGGGTCTTGCTCCTCTACAGGGTTAATACAGTTATTCTTATTCTTTTAAAAATAAGTTTGGAAAATATAGTGTAAAAAAAAGAAAGAAAGTGATCATGATGAAGAAAGAAAGAAAGAATCATACCATGAACCAAATCCCAAATCACCGCCCACACGAGCCCCTACAAAA
>CM042162.1:2693060-2700560 GCA_023376005.1 Doryteuthis pealeii
TTGTTTCTTTCATTCCTCATATGTCTATCACATTCTGTCGGATTCATTCTAATCCTCTTTCCTTATATATATATATATATATATATATATATATATATATATATATATATATATATATATTATGGAGAATATGTGCTTAATTGAAGTTGTACCTAATTTTGAAAATTAATTAATAATTAATTAATTAGGCGGGCATATCTATTCAAATGTAAGGCTGAACAAGTCGAGAAAAATCAATCTCTGTATGTACATTTCGGCCTAATTGGGCCTCATCAGCAGAGCTATAGATAGGAAGACCGCCTTACATTTGAATAGTTATGCCCGCCTAATTAATTAATTATTAATTAATTAATTTCCAAAATTAAGTACGACTTCAATTAAGCCCATATTCTCCCAAAAATTGTTGGCTAAAAAAAGGCATATCAAACACATCGTTTGTTTATTTACTTCTCATATATATATATATATATTATATATATATATATATATATGGTTGTAACATGTATACCTATGTGTGTATTTAATAGTTAAAATCTACCCTCTCCTGCAGGTGACTGATGGACAAATGGTTAATCAGTTGAGTTTCTATCCCGGCCGGAGGTAGCTTCCAAAGTCTAGCCACACTAAGGAGACGTGATACGTCGAAACACGGTATCCGTGGATGACAATATATATATATATATATATATATATATTATATCTATAAGGAAAGAGGATTAGAATGAATCCGACAGAATGTGATAGACATATGAGGAATGAAAGAAACAAAACTCAGACAAATATGTGTAGTATATTTCGCTGGAGTTTTGAACTCGGCTTCATCAGCATTTATTGAATTACCAGGATCATACAAGTGTTTTATAGAAGGGGGAAGTGGGTGGGTGTGTAAGCTTAATCCCCCTTCTATAAAACACTTGTATGATCCTGGTAATTCAATAAATGCTGATGAAGCCGAGTTCAAAACTCCAGCGAAATATACTACACATTTTTGTCTGAGTTTTGTTTCTTTCATTCCTCATATTTCTACCATATATATATATATATATATATATATATATATATATATATGGTAGACCAATTCACATAACTAGGAAGCAATATCTCATCTAAAGAAATGTGCGCATAGGAAACGCAAGGACTGGTATAGACAGATTACCCTTAATATCGAAACCTGATCTCACTGATAGGATTAAGCGAGATTTTTTCCAAGTTGTAGCCGTATTAGTGCTACTGTACTACTGAACTACTTGCCCCCTAACAAAACGCGTTAAAACCTATATTAGAGCTACGCAAGGATGATGCGCGCTGTCCTGAACAAATCTTGTAAAATCCAACTGCTTTTACATGCCTTTCGAGTGAAACACAATGACAACAACAAACTACCTTGTCGGCTGGAGTTGAAGAATACGTCGATTGCACCTCTCTAGGGGGCTGCCTGTTGACCCGTGATGCTTACGGACGGATTCATGATAGCTTAGCAGTCTATGATCTGCAAAACTCCACTTTAGCGGTCGGGGATCCCACTACAATCAATCGGCTGGTCCCATCAAGCCCTAGCGCCTACATAATTGTCCCAACTCTATTAACCTTTGGCAAACCCTTAACTCTTTTTCTCGTATATGTGATAGAGGGTGGTTGCTGAGGCTCTTAGTGTCCTGAGTGTGACGTTAAACTCTCTGATGGTGAAGTTCGAGTTCTGGAGCTCTAAGGAATGTGGAGTACTCCTTAATCACCATTTTCCCAGGTCGACTCTGACCAGGAGTGGTAGTACCTGTTAGAGTCCCATCTATGGGTTAAATAGAAAAAAAATTTTTTTTAAATGTATCTAAAAAAATAAGTTTGGAAAAAATTGAATATCCAACAAGAATGAATTAAATAAAATGTGTTCAGCTTAAAATAACCCAACAAGGGTTGACGTGCCTTAAAACCAACCAACCAACCAACTAACCAACCAACGAATCCTTTTCGTTTTTAAAAAATATGTTTTTAAAAATTGAGTTTAAAAATACCTATCAAGGATATCAAAAAAGGGGGTGTGTTGAGATTTTCTTTGTTATAGTTATTTACTAAGCGTAGCTTAGATGCGGCACAAGGCCAGAATTATGGGGCGCCCAGTGAGAATCGAACTCACGAACAATGGTCTGCTAATCTAGCTTGCTAACCATTACACCACACAATTTTCTTTGTTATAGTTATTTACTAAGCTTAGCTCAGATATGGCACAAGGCCAGATGTGTGGGGCACCCAGTGAGAATCGAACTCACTAACAATGGTCTGCTAATCTAGCTTGCTAACCATTACACCACATGAGGTGCCTTTTTTAAAAACTAAGCTTTGCTTAGATATAGCACAAGGCCAGAAGTATGGGGCACCCAGTGAGAATCGAACTCACTAACAATGGTCTGCGAAGCCAGCTTGCTAACCATTACACCACACAATTTTCTTTGTTATAAGGCGTGTGTCAAAAGCCCATTTATACTTATAGACTTGGCAAGAACCACGTGATCTCTCTTGGCCAATCACTGGCAGTATTCTGCTGCTGATACAATACTTATACCGGCTGTACTGGCCATAACCACTCATAACTGCTTTGACTTTCGTGGACGACGGACATAGGATTGGATCACTGGCTCTTTAACAATACCCTGGATAGGACTTATTCGCAGGATAGGACTTATACGCTTACCAAAGGATTCCATAACTCATGACTTACTTACTTTAAGCCCTTTTCAATTGGCTAAGGATGGTATTTAAAAACTTAACATAAACAAAAGCGTTTTCGGCATAAAATAGCCCAACAAGGGTTGATATGAGGACAACAGACCGAAACCTCAAAATTATTTACATCAAGCCTGATATAATGCATATGCATAAGAAAGAAAGTTTTTTAAAAAGTAAAAAAGAAAGAAAAGAAAGAAAGAAATTAAAAAAGAAAGAAAGAAAGAAAGGAAAAAAAAAGAAAGAAAGAAAGAAAGAAAGAAAGAAAGAAAGAGAAAATAAAAAAAATAGATTTTAATTTTAATTTTCTCATCTAACAATCAATTTTGTGTCCCTATCACTTTGCGACCCCCACCTACCCACTCCTAAGGAAGAACTGTGTGCTTCAGTGATGGTGAGAGAACCAGACGGTCAACCCAATCTGTTTGCTTCGTGCTGGGTGACAGTTCAATATACTGGCGAGTTGACAGGGGGGAAGGGGGGACGTTGTTCATTTCAGATTTTTTTGAAAGAATAAAATGAATTTCTTCTTTTCAAATTTCAGTTCAAGGATTTTTTTTTTAAAAAATATCAAATGAGAAATTGAGTAAAAAAAGATTTCCTAATAGTTGAGACATTTACGTCCCCCTAGCACCAGAGGCCAGTGTTCGAGATCTGGTAAAAGCTTATATATATATATATATATATATATATATATATATATATATATCGCCAATTAAAGTGTAAACACAACGCGCTCCCATGAAATGGGATGGAGCACTCTATGATGGCTTTTACATACATACAGATGCATGTATTAAAAAAGGTTAAAATCCCCTTCGCATTCTGTGGGTTACAATGGCCGAGCGGTTAAGCTGTCCGACTGATGCTGAATCGATCGGATTTCAGTCCCGGCTGTAGGTAGGTTACAAATGTCTAGCCACACTGAAGAGACTTGATAAGTCGAAACACGTGTCTGTGGATGACTATATATATATATGTGTGTGTGTGTGTGTGTGTGTTTAGGCAGCAATTTTTCTTGTAGGCATATATTGTTAAATAATACAACCATTTTCTGTCTGCAAGTTTTGTCCTTTGTTTTTTCGTATTGCCGGATTATTTTTGTAATATCTGTCGAAAATTGGATGATGTATTTGCCATATAATAAACACAACCTATATAAATGGAAAATGGAATAGCCCATTGTTGTACGGTTTCAAAATACATTGAAGATGGCCCACGATAGGGCAGAAAGTACTTGGTCTATGACATATGGCAAATACATCAGCCAATTTTCGCCAGATATTACAAAAATAATCCGGCAATACGAAAAAAAACTAAAAGACAGAAAATGGCTGCATTATGTAACAATATATATATTATATATATATATATATGTGTGTGTGTGTGTGTGTGTGTGGTACAATCTCGTCGTACCGGTGCAGTCATTGAAGCTCTAATTTAAAAGTAATATTTTTGGTGGATGGATGTGTTTGTGTGTGGTCAAATCATACAGATAAGAATTTTGTATATATCTATGTCTATTATCTAATCTGTTTGGCTTCAGCAATAAATTTCTATGACGTAAGAATGAAATTTAAAAAAAAACAAAAAAAAACGAAAGAATATATATATAAGGGCCGGGTTAGCTCAGTCGGTAGAGCGTTCGGCTAGAAACCAGAAGGTTCCTAGTTCGATACCGGCCCTCGCCAACTCAGCGTATGAATAGCACAGGGATCAATGCGGTAAAGTAAGGAGCTGATGATAGGAGTGCCGCTCCACCTCAGACGCAAAAATAATCTCCTTGGTCTAGCACTATTGATTGGCTGATATCGACATTAGGCCGCCCCGATGACTTTACATTCTTTCATTTATACATATAGAATTAAACAAAAGATACATCTCCTGTTTAACAATTTTATTTTTGATCTTTTCGAGTTTTCTGGCCAACTTTTTAATATTTGGGTTGAAAAGATGAAAAATAAAATTGTTAAACAGGAGATGTGTCTTTTGTTTAATTCTACACACACACACACACACACACACAACATATATATATATATATATATATATATATATATATATATATATATATATATATATATAATCGAATATCAGCTATGAATATGTTATAAAAATGTTTTCACTTTAACAGCATCTTGTGATGTTTTCATATACTTTTATCTATACTCATACCATCGGATTCATTTCCATTCTTTTAACTTTTATAATATATATATATATATATATATATATATATATAATATATATATATATATTTTACATATACATATATATATATAAAATCTTTTATCTTCTTCTTTTGTATTTTCATATATATATTTTTTTTTTAATTAATTTTTTGTTATTAATATTGGAGAAATGATTATAAAGTGCTCAATTATTTCTTTAAGAGCTGTATTTATTTATTTATTTATTTAAGTCACCAATACGAACTTTGTATTGGTGACTTAAATAAATAAATAAATATATATATATATATATATATATATATATATATATATATATATATATATATATATATATATATATATGACAAATACAAATGTAGAAGACGAAAGAGACTAGCGAAGAAATAACAAAGAATATTGGATGAAGAGAAAATGTTGAGTAAAAAAAAAGGGCTAAAGTAAGTATAAGAAAAGTAAAGTTGGCGAAGTGGCTTATTGTATTAATTTGCTGAAGTAACAATTTGTATTAAAACCAAAAAATAATCTTATTTTAAATTAACTATTTGCACACAAAGAAGTTGGTAATAAAGTGTGTGTGTGTGTGTGTGTGTGTGTATGTGTGTGTTTCTCTATGTGAGTGTGTATTTGTGTGCGTGTGCATTTATCTGTGTTTGCCTATGTATAAGTTTAGGTTGGTCATCTCACGTGACGTAATGGTTAGCAAGCTAGACTCTCACTGGGTGCCTCATACTTCTGGCTTTGTGCTACGTCTAAGCTAAACTTAGTAAATAAGGGCACCTCACGTAGTGTAATGGTTAGCAAGCTAGATTCGCAGACCATTGTTAGGGAGTTCGATTCTCACCGGGTACCCAGTTCTTATAGCCTGGTGCCACATCTAAGCTAAGCTTAGTAAATAACTACGTATATAAGTTGAATATGTGTCGTTAAATAGCTCTGTACATACTTTTACGTATATACATAAATATAAATAGATATGGTGTAAGTATATATATGTATATATATATATATATATATATATATATGTGTGTGTGTGTGTGCAGAGAAAGAGAGAAATAAATGTACATATAGTTTTTTTTATCGTCATATATATATGCATTTAAGTAAGTATATATTTATAAATACACACATAAATATGCATATATGTATATTTATACATATATGTACAAACACCCGTACACACACACCCATATATATATATATATATATATTTCACGAATGCAAATACACACCCATATATATATACATATTTGTGTGTGTGTGTGTGTGTGTGTGCGTAAATATCTAAATACGCACATACATATATATAAAGAGAGATGTGAGGATACAGACATTTATAAAACTATAAAATTATAAAAATATAATTTACAATTCTTTACACACATTGAGAGAAACGCACACAAACACACTCATACACACACTCATACACACTCACACAAATACACACACACACACACACACAAATACACACACATACACACACTCAAACACATTCACACATAATAACCCACCCACACACACATATATATATTTATTGTATTAGTCTTATTTCTTCAGCGAAGGAATGGGAATACTTGAAATCTTTTAAACTTAATTAGATTCCTGTCTGGAATGTAGTCATTGTTTCGATTATTTATTTCCAAGAAATATTTTCCTGAAACTCGCGTATAAAAGACACATCTATTGTTAATGCAGAGGCACATATTATATCATCAAAACGGATATTATTAGGTATTAGTGTTGGAGTTTTTGGGATATAAGGCGTGTGACAGATGTCTACTTCTAAATATAGACTCGTTGACTACCACGTAACCACCGAAGATTCCTATTATCCAATCACTGGCAGTGCTGCTGCTTCTGTTAGTGTATTTATAGAGGCCTGATTCTAATCTTAACTCATTCACACTTGGACGTCGGACCTAAAGGACACTATCCCACAAGGACTTATTGGTTTACTTACTTGTTTACTTTAAGTTCTTTTACAACTGGAACCAAGGATGGCGGACAGTTACTCAACAATTAGTTATTACTAGAAGTTTATTTAAGTAAAGTCGTCGGGGCAGCCTAATATCGGTATCAGCCAGACAGCAAGTGAGTCTATCCCCTTTTCACAAGCGCTAGACCAAGAATATTATTTTAGCTTCTGAAGTTTAGCACCACATCTACCATCAGCCCTTCACTTTACTGCACAAATCCCTGTGCTATACATTCGTTGAGTTAGCGAGGACCGGTATTGAACCAGGAACCTTGGGATTCCTAACTAGATGCTCTACCGACTGAGCTAAACCAGCCCTTTTTGATGATCCAACTTTTCTGAAAGTTTTTGAAGCTTATGTAATGCTTTATATATATATATCTTTTGATGATCCTTGTGTGATTGGACGTAAGTGTCCGTACAGCTGCATTTTGGGGGTTAGGGGAATGTGCGGCTTTCAAGATTAGTTCAAGACATCACACACCATCCTTGTGTAGTTCCCACTACATCTAAACGGTTAAAAAAAAGCTAGATGGAATTTATCCATAGTTGGGAGGGGCAGATGAATTCATTGGCGCGAATTGAGCCAGACATTGTATAGAGAAGCAAAGACAAATT
>CM042162.1:2705560-2728060 GCA_023376005.1 Doryteuthis pealeii
AGAGAAGCGTGTCTTGATTTAGTGAGCGGGGGGGTGATCAGAGAAGGGGGGTTTGCGAGGGGGTCTGCAGTGCGCGGGGTCTGCGAGGGGGTTCGGCAATGCGTGCCTAGCCGTTCTTATGACGGATTGAGTGTCCCGTGAGTTGTATTTGCCGATCGCTGGGTTAGCGAGATTATGCGCGAGAAACGGCGATAAAATGCGAGATCTCGGTGTCCTGTTGATTGTCATGTGACATTATGGTTCCCGCCAGACACGATGATATACAAGGGAAAATTTAATCTTCTTCTTCCCTCAGTTTTAAATGAGGATATCTACACAGGCCGGTGGGGGGGGGGGGGAGAGGTTGCTGGGAAATGCAGGACATGGATGATGTGTATGTGAACAGGAAATAGAAATGAGGAATTATGGGAGTGTTATGAACAAGAAACAATGATATGATCAAAGCGGAAAATGGGAAAATGAACTCTCAGGAGATATAATGACAGAGAGAGAGACAAACAGACAGACAGAGAGAAATTATGTGTGAAGAAAGATATATGCATATATACATATATAACGACATTTATGAGTACAGAATCTATCTATCTATATATCTATATATCTATATCTATATCTCTCTCTCTCTCTCTCTCTCTCTATATATATATATATATATATATATATATATATATATGGAGAGGTTTGAAACTAAGAGAAAAGAGAGAGACAGATATTATGTAAAAGTGAAAAAAGAATATATATATATATATATATATATATATATATATATATATATATATAAAATAATAAAATTCGAAGGCAATACAATGCGTAAAAAATAAAGACAAAAAGATGTTTATATGTCTAATCGATTTCAAAGCGAAGCTTTATCCTCAGAGATTTATTTCAGAAATGACGTGCTTATGTTTTTTTTTATTTGTGTGGTTATAATTTCTCTTCTTATTTCCTTTTCCTCTCCTTTTTTTCCTCTCTTTCTTCTTCTCCTCCTTTATGAATGGGCGAATAACTGTAATTTCTTATTTCTCTCTTTTTTTCTTAAAAGTTTGTTGAGAACAAGGCTGACATCCGGTAAGATGTTGCAATGTGTTGCAATGTGTAGCAACCGTGTGAGCATGTCATAATTTCAAAAACAAAAATGAACAAATAAATAAAAACCGTTAATAGAAAAATTTTTTTTTACATACTTAGCTTTTGTTTCGCTTTCACCTTTCATTTCTTATTCTTTCTCCCTCAGTTTCTTTTTTTTTTTTGTGTTATTTCTCTTCTTTTTCTTTTTTTTTCCCTTTATCTCCTTTGTTCTCTAATTTAAATTATTTTTTTATAGTAAATAAGTAAATAAAAGATTATCTTAAATTATGTATTCGTATTGATAGAAAAAAATAAATGATTCTTTTTTATTATTTTTTTTTTTAAGAAAATATCTTTTATGAGTACTTTTTTCTCTTTTCTTTTAAACTTAAATAGATTAAATATTATATTAATTATATATTAAAATATCATATAATAATTACATATTAGGATTGATGCAAAATTCAAAAACAATAAAAATAAAACAAACCATTCTCCCCTTAAATTTCAAATAGATTAAATATCATAAATCAAATATTTGAATTACAAAAGGCATAATGTTCTGCTTCAATTATATATTTTATTTAACTATTTTTTTTTTTCATTCTTTTGTTGTTATTATTTATTCTTTTTTTTTATTCCCCACTTTTCCTTAAATATTTATTAATAGTTCTAGACTGACCGTAATCCTAAGAGGGTAGTATGGTTTAAAGAAATAGTGTCATGGTTTAAAGAAATAATATCATGTAAAGGAGTTAATAAGTATGTCAATATTGTTAAATTAATCGTAATTAATTTTTTTTATATTTCTCTATATATATATATATATTTAATTTTACTTAAAAAAAAAAAAGGCTATATATGAAACGTGTAAATTTAGTTAATCGTGTATTCTGAGTTTAATTCTAATCTATTGATAGTTGGTAGGTTTAAAATTTATGATAGGGAAAATTATATATATATGAGAGAACATGTGTACTAAATAAACTAAAACCTATATATGGAACGTGTAAATTTAGTTAATTATGTATTCTGTGTTTAATTCTAATCTATTGTTTATATTAGGACCTAATTTAGCTATTAATAAACTTTCTCTAATTCTGAGATTACCAATGTTGCGTATTATAGCCTCTATCTTAACTGAAAAATTGTTGTCCTTATTTTTGCATTTTTTTCAGTTAAGATAGAGGCTATAATACGCAACATTGGTAATCTCAGAATTAGAGAAAGTTCCATATATAGGTTTTAGTTTATTTAGTACACATGTTCTCTCATATATATAAATTTTCCCTATCATAAATTTTAACCTACCAACTATCAATAGATTAGAATTAAACTCAGAATACACGATTAACTAAATTTACACGTTTCATATATAGCCTTTTTTTTTTTTTTTTTTTTTTTTAAATTAAAATTAAATATATATATATATATATATATATAGTGATGGGATGATTGAGAATGAAAAGAAGATAATAGAGAAATATAAAAAATTAATTACGATTAATTTAACAATATTGACATACTTATTAACTCCTTTACATGATATTATTTCTTTAAACCATGACACTATTTCTTTAAACCATAATACCCTCTTAGGATTACGGTCAGTCTAGAACTATTAATAAATATTTAAGGAAAAGTGGGGAATAAAAAATAAGAAAATAATAACAACAAAAGAATGAAAAAAAAATAGTTAAATAAAATATATAATTGAAGCAGAACATTATGCCTTTTGTAATTCAAATATTTGATTTATGATATTTAATCTATTTGAAATTTAAGGGAGAATGGTTTGTTTTATTTTTATTGTTTTGAAATTTGCATCAATCCTAATATGTAATTATTATATGATATTTTAATATATAATTAATATAATATTTAATCTATTTAAGTTTAAAGAAAAAGAGAAAAAAGTACTCATAAAAGATATTTTCTTAAAAAAAAAAATATAAAAAAGAATCATTTATTTTTTCTATCAATACTAATACATAATTTAAGATAATCTTTTATTTACTTATTTACTATAAAAATAATTTAAATTAGAGAACAAAGGAGATAAAGGGGAAAAAAAAAAAGAAAAAGAAGAGAAATAACACAAAAAAAAAGAAAGAGAGGGAGAAAGAATAAGAAATGAAAGTGAAAGCGAAACAAAAGCTAAGTATGTAAAAAAATTTTTCTATTAACGGTTTTTATTTATTTGTTCATTTTTGTTTTTGAAATTATGACATGCTCACACGGTTGCTACACATTGCAACACATTGCAACATCTTACCGGATGTCAGCCTTGTTCTCAACAAACTTTTAAGAAAGAAAGAGAGAAATAAGAAATTACAGTTATTCGCCCATTCATAAAGGAGGAGAAGAAGAAAGAGAGGAAAAAAAGGAGAGGAAAAGGAAATAAGAAGAGAAATTATAACCACACAAATAAAAAAAAAACATAAGCACGTCATTTCTGAAATAAATCTCTGAGGATAAAGCTTCGCTTTGAAATCGATTAGACATATAAACATCTTTTTGTCTTTATTTTTTTACGCATTGTATGCCTTCGAATTTTATTATTTTATAACATACTTAACAATGCTTCAAGCAAATTACCAATTACTTTATATATATATATATATATATATTATATATATATAATATATATATATATATATATACATTATTTGTATGCATTATAGTTATATATACTTATAGTCACTCTTTCTTTTTTTACTCACTCATAATTCTGTCTCTCTCTCTCTCTCTCTCTCTCTCTCTATATATATATATATATATATATATATATATATATATATATATATATATATATACATATGTGTGTGTGTGTATGTGTGTGTGTGCGTGTGTGTATAAATAATTTATATGTGTGTACGTGTGAAAGATGGGGGTCTCACGTGTATTTCATGTGACAGAACGTTTAAAAGCAAAGCTGGACATCTGAGCCATTTGTGTGTTCACAACCAAACTTTGTAGAAGAAGTGGCAATCACCCACACACACACACACACACACACACAACACATACAACACACACACACACACACATATATATATATATATATATATATATATATATATATATATATATATTGACTGAGACAGAATTGTGAGTGAAGGAAAAAGAAAGAGAGAATATATTTATCTACAATGCATGAAAATAAAATATTACATAAGCAAATGAATTATGTGTGGAGAATATAGATAGATCGATAGATAGATAGAGGGTATGAGATAGTGAAAATAGAAACATACGTACATAAAGATAAACATGTGAACATTATATATAATAGCGAAATAAAAAAACGCCCTCTGGGCGACGTAAAATAAATATTGCCTGAGGGGATGGGAGTTGAAAATTTAGTATCAGAGTTTGTATCATAAGTAAAGTAAAATCATCAAATTTATTAAAGGAGTAAAAAATAAAAAATTTGAAATGGAAACTTAGTTCTGATAACTTTAAATATATATTAAAATTTAAAAAAAACTATATATAGATAGATAATACCAGGTATGTATTCATTAAAAATTGTTTAAAAAACCAATGAGGACTGTCTAACATTGCATGCTCAAATTTTGAGTGTATTCTATTTGTGACGATGTGAGGCAGTGTGACGTAAGCAGTGACGTAGTTTTTGTTACAGACAAAAACCGGAAGCGAATCTCCATTATCAATATATATATATATATATATATGTACCAACCCCTCCGCATGAGCAGTAAGTGACACAAGGTCAATTTCTTTAGCGGAGTTTAACAGGTTTGAATTCAGATTTTTCCTTCTCCGAGACTGGTTACCTACCTATGGTTAAAGAGCCCAGTTTGCCCTGCTATTTACCCATAGCTGGAGAGAGAATTGGATTCATAACTTTCCCAAGGGTATTAGCGCCATGGGAAATGCAAAGAGCTTCGTCCAGGAATTGAACTCGGGTCGACGATTCCATTTCCTATATATATATATAGAGAGAGAGATAGATATATAGATAGATAGAGAGATAGATAGGAGCATGGTCTAATGGTTAGAGTCGTATGAAATGGAATCGTCGACCCGAGTTTAATTCCTGGACGAAGCTGTTGGCATTTCACATAGCGCTAATACCCTTGGGAAAGGCATGAATCCATATGATCTCCCTCCAGCTATGGGCTAAATAGTAGGGCAGACTGGGCCCTTCAGCCCTGGGTAGGAAACCAGTCTAGGAGAGGGATAACTGAATTCAACATTTCTGAGGTCGGTCGTTGATTGAGTTTGTGGCATTCCTTGATGCACCAATTCTTTCCTATCGACTGTGCCAAAAAGTGTGGATGGTTCAACACAAGCCTTCACCACTATAAACAAATCCTTGTGTGGGAGTTCATTGTGTGTATGAACCCTCATACGTCGAAAATCGACGGAGAGTCCATTTATATATACATATATATATATATATATGTGTGTGTGTGTGTGTGTGTGTGTGTGTGTTGGGGGTCTACTGGGACGCAATGATAAGCAACTCCGTATCGTCAGAATAAAAAGAGAAAAGAAAACATAAGTATAAAATAACATAAACAATTGATTAATCCCAAGAGAAAAGTTAATTAATCAATTAAATATTGTAATTAATCTATTTCAGTTTTTTGTTATTTGGTTCCAAGGGAGATAATTCAGCAAAAATTTGATGCGAAACATAACGAGTAATTAAAATCGAAAGAGAAAAAGGTTATCAACAGCAATAAACGCAAAGAGAAAGGGCGGGAAAAGAGGAACCAATGAAAAGTGAAAATGAACGCCAAGAGACAAACGGTCGGAAGAGCAGAGGTTGCAAAATGTCTTTTTAAAAAAAGCCGGGAAAATATAACTATTTACGACATTTAAAAAGAGAGACCAAAGAAGGAGAAATTGAGAACTACGAAAAGGGAATATCTTTAATGCAGCAGTAAATAAACAAACAAGCAAAGAAAACAGATTAACGGAAGAAAAATAATAGCAAATTTAGAAAGTGATAGACAGAAACATCTACATATATATATATATATATATATATATATATATATATATAGAGAGAGAGAGAGAGAGAGAGAGAGAGAGAGAGGTGAAAACATAGAGAATAAAATAATTGAGTGGGTAGGGGTATGGCCATAATTTTGACACAACAAGAAACAAACAAACAAGAAGAACAACAAACAAATTAACGGGAAAATGTTAGAAAGAGAGAGAGAGCGAGAGAAATAGAGAGAAAGAGGATGCAAAGAGATTGGGAGAGACAGAGAGACCGAGAGGAACAAAAATATAAAGAATAAGATAATTGCGTGGGTGGGGGTATGACCAAAAATTTAATACAATAATAAACAAACAAAACAAAACAAAAAACAAACAGATTAACTGAAGAAAAAATAGACAAATTTAGAAAGAGAGAGAGAAAAATAGAAAGAGATAGAAATAGAGACAGAGCGAGAATGAGAGAGAGAGAGAGAGAGAGAGAGAGAGATAAAAATAGAGAGAATAAGATAACTGAGTGGGAGGGGGCATGATAAATATTTTGATACAACAAACAAACAAAAAACAAAAACAAACAGATTGACTGAAGAAAAAAATAGACAAATTTAGAAAGAGAGAGAGAAATAGAAAAAGATAGAAATAGAGACAGAGTGAGAGCGAGAGAGAAATAAGAATAGAGAGAATAAGATAACTGAGTGGGAGGGGGCATGAATAGTATTTTGATACAACAACAAACAAACAAAAAAAGAAGAACAGATTAACGCGACAAAACTTAGAAAGAGAGAGAGGAGAGAATTTTGATGCAGCAGTAAATAAACAAACAAGAAAAGAAAAAGAGCAAACAGATTAACGAAAGAAAAATAAACAAATTTAGAAAGAGATAGACAGAAAGAGAGAGAGGGGGGAGAGGGGGAAATAGAGAGATTAAGATAACTGAGTGGAGGGGCATGACAAATATTTTGATACAACAAAACAACAAACAAACAAAAAAGAAGAACAAACAGATTAACGGGAAAAAAACTTAGAAAGAGAGAGAGGAGAGAATTTTGATGCAGCAGTAAATAAACAAACAAGAAAAGAAAAGAGGAAACAGATTAACGGAAGAAAAAATAAACAAATCAAGAAAGACATAGACAGAAATAGAGAGAGGGGGAGGGTGGAAATAGAGAGAATAAGATAACTGAGTGAGAGGGGACATGACAACAATTTTGATACAATAATAAACAAACAAAAAACAAATAGATTAACGGAAGAAAAAATAAACAAACTTAAAAAGAGATAGACAGAAATATATAGAGAGAAAGAAATAGAGAGAGAGAGGAGAGAGAGAGGGGAGAGAGAGAGAGAGAGAAATAGAGAGAATAAGATGAGTGAGTGGGAGGGGGCATGACAAAAATTTTGATACAATAATAAGCAAACAAAAGAACAAATAGATTAACGGAAGAAAAATAAACAAATTTAAAAAGAGATAGACAGAAATATATAGAGAGAAAGAAATAGAGCGAGAGAGAGAGAGAGAGAGAGAGAGAGGGGGAGAGGGAGAGAGAGAGAGAGATGAAAATAGAGAGAATAAAATAACTGAGTGGGGGGGCGTGGGCATGACCAAAATTTAATTTCATACTAGCGTGATACTTTGGTATAAATCTCGTCGTGTGCAAGTGGCGAGAGAATTGGCTAGTCGCGCATGCGCGATGGCGTGTAACGACGCATTTATAATTTTTGTTGCAAACGGCACGACTGGGAGTGGGTGACAGGAAAAATGGCTACGGTAAAGGAAAGAAAACGACTGACGGAAAATGTGGATGGGAGGGGTGGACAGAGTGATCTGTTACCACCTCGGGGGAAGTGTTCCGACGCCCTGCTCAATTCGGTTTGGTGGGTTTTTTTTCCTCGACAATCACACCCTTTTCGATGGCCCTGGACTTTAGAGTCAGGTCCTTCTACACTAAATTCTTGCCCACCACCCAATCACATCACTCTACTGACCTCTTGTTCATACATTAAATTCTGACGAGAGGTTATAAATCGAAATGAGACTATTGATGACCGGTCGGACACACTACCGCAGACATAAACAAGATAAAAATGAAACCATCACTATAAAGGAGTAAAAGAAATCGTAAACTTTGAGAACGATGAAATGAAAGTGAAAGTAGAAAGTGTAAGTCGAAAGTGAAAGTAGAAAGTGTAAGTCGAAAGTGAAAGTAAGAAGTGTAAGTCGAAAGTGAAAGTAGAGTGTAAAAATGAAAGTAGAAACGGATTTGTTTTTGTCACTTAAATGTGTCATCACACGAGTGATTAACAAAGAAATCTGACCACATATGACTTTCTGAAGCGAATGATTTGGCGTTTTTATGGCATCTTCGGTTTTGATAGCTCAGTATGGTAACAGTTGAGAAACTGGCCGATAATTTGGTCGTGGCGAAACGTCGATCATTTGAGAAAGCCAAAGTTAATTTAAAGAAAACTCGTTATAATTCAGCGAAATGATAATGTTCCATATTGCTTGAGACAGACACGCATGCACAGGTAATATATTCAATTGTGTCCGACATCTTTTAATAGGTTTATAAACATAAAATTTAATTAATTGATCTCGTGACCCTCAAAGAAATACTTATATCTCCTCATGAATAGTTCGATATATATATACATATATATATATATATATATATATATATATATATATATATATATATATATTATAATGTATTAATTTGAAAGCAATTACAATGCAAGTAAAAAATAAAAACAAAAAGATGTTATTTTTTGTGTCCTATTGATTTCAAAGTAAAACTTCATCTTCAGAGACGATTTTCAGAAATGGACGCGTTTTTTGTTTTGGTCGTTATTTTTTTTTTTTATGTTATAAGCACGCGTCTCGTGGTGTTCTTTTTTTTAAACGTCACGCCCACTTTGCGTGATGAACAATTTTTAGCCGTTAATTCAATTTCAATTTTATTATTTTCATCTATTTATATATTTATGTAATAATCATTTGATATATGTATAATGAAATGTACATACTATGTATTATAAACTGTGAGGAACGTGTATTTTAATTAATTATGTATTCAATGTTTAGTATAAAGATATATATATATATATATATATATATATATATAATATATATATATATATATATATGTGTGGGGGGGGTGGAGAACTGTAGGCAAACATGGGATGTTACACTGGATGGAAGTTAATTATTAGACGTAGTGGCGACGTTCAAACGTTTCGGTTTATGTAGAAACCTTCTTCGGGACAATATGAAACAAGTAAAGAAAAATTTTGTTGTAAAAAGATTATGGATGTTTTTGTTAATAAACTTCCATCCAGTGTAGCATCCCGTGCTTGTCTACATTTCTGTCGGATTGATTTCCTCATTTTACTTATATATATATATATATATATATATATATATATATATATATATATATTATAAGCATAAGCGGATTCTCCTTAACAAGAATTATTTGTTTTCATCTGAGTCTCATCAGAGGATTACCACAGGAAGAAGAACTACTATAAAGACAACGTAAGAAAGTCATAATGGGGGTGGTTAAGTTTATCCAGCATTAGGTTGCCTTAAATTGGAACCGCCGCCGATTTGTAGATGGTAGACAAATTCTTTCTGGTTTTGACGAGGTTATATATATATATATATATATATATATATATATATATATATATACCCCTCCGTTCGAGCAGGATGCGACCCAAGTTGAATTTCTTAAGCGGAATTTAACAGGTTTGAATTAGGAGTTTTCCTTCTCTTAAACTGATTACCTATCCAAGGCTAGAGAGCCCAGTCTGCCCTACTATTTACCCATATCTGGAGGGAATATATGGATTCATAAATTTCTTAAGGGTATTAGCACTCTGTGAAACAGGATTTGAACTCGGATCGACGAGTCCATTTCCTACGAGTCTAAACATTACACCACGCTCTGAGGTTATATATATTGCCTCCAGGACGCAGAGCTGGAATTCTGAACGCTCACGAGCTTGGACGATGAAGTGCCTATTTTTAAATGACTTTGCACAATTTGATAGATGTTGGACCAATGGCAGATGTTGACCAATGGCAGATGTTGACAATGGCAGATGTTGACCAATGGCAGGGTCAGTGTTTTTATTGGCGCTACATGTTCTTTGAATATGTGAACAAATGGCCAAAGGCATATGTTGATTCTATTTTCAAGCCTCATGGTAGTACGCCCAATATATGTTGTACACCCACATAATACGTCGGGTGTATACACAAGAGAGAGAGAGGGGGGATAGGGGGAGAGAAAGATAGAGAGAGACAGAGACAGAGAGGGGGTGAGAGAGAGAAAGAGGGGTGAGAGAGAAGGGGTGAGAGAGAGGGATGAGAGAGAAAGGTAGAGAGAGGGGGTGAGAGAGAGAGTGTGAGACAGAGAGAGGGTGAGACAGAGATAATAAAACGTTATTTTTTAGCATTGTAAGCAAACAAAATGAGTCAAAAACTGAACACTTGAAAAAAGCCGGAGGATACAGCGACTGAAACGTTGTCTTTATAAATACCACAATAAAGATGAGAACAACGGTAAAAAAAAAATCAAAATTATACACTTTTTGTCAAAATTCCTAGCAAATAAGGCAATTAGAGTAACCTCCCTTGACTTTCACTTTGAACTAAGCCGGTAGCTATTTTGAAAGTCTCCGTGGGAAATGAACAAATCTTAGAAACTTTTTCGAAAACAATACAACTACACGCTTTAACTCAAAAATATCATAAAATGTGTTCTTAATAACAATTAAGTTCAATTCAGATAATTTTATGCTAGGAATTTAACCAACTGACTTTCACTTTGAAACAAGACGGTAGCCATTTTAAATGTGTCCGTGCGAAATATACAAATCTTAGAATCGTTTCGAAAACAATACAACTGCAAAATTATCATAAAATGTGTTCTTAATAACAATTAAGTTCATTTCAGATAATGCGCACGCACAATTTTATGCTAGGAATTTTAACAACTGAAGGTGAAAATTACCTACGGATCTAACCTTGTTGCAATCCTGTTCGACTGACTGACTGACTGACTTCAACAAACACCTTTGAACAATCGATGAATAAATATATGGAAAAGAAATATAAGTATTATATTTTCTTTGTCTTTTTTTTGTTTGCTTTCTTCTTTTTTTTTTTTTTTTTTTTTTTTTTTTTTTTTTTTTTTTTTTTTTTTTTTTGACTGAAGCGATTTGAAGAGAATCGTTTTCTAAGCGAAAGATAAGTCAGACAAAAAAAAAAAAAAAAAAGAAAAAGAGAAAAAAAATGATCCGAACAATATTAGAAAATATCAGATATGGAAAATCCCCAAATATTTCCTTTTTTTTCTTTCTCTCTATTTGAAATTGTCTGGTTTGTTTCGACCGCAAAGGTCAAAGGTTGATGACCTGCTCTAAATCATTTGGCTTAGTGTTTATGATTTCACAGTGGAGATATTTTGAAACCATGGAATAACTTCGGATATCAGATGAAGACCCGGCAAAATAACATATGCGGTTTAGAGTTGGCAGCATGTGTACGTATGTTTGTGTGTGTGTGGTGAGAGAGAGAGAGAGAGAAAGAGAGAGAGTGTGTATGTTTGAGAGAGAGAGAGAGAGTGTGTGTGTGGTGTGAGTGTGTGTGTGTGTAAGAGATAGAGAGAGCGAGAGAGAGAGAGAGAAAGTGTGTGTGTGTGTGTGTGTGTGTGTGTGTATGTGAGAGAGAGAGAGAGAGAGAGAGAGTGTGTGTGTGTGTATGTGTGTGTGGTTTAAGGATTGTAGCGTGTGAATGTATATGTGTGTATGTGTGTGATCTAGAGATTGCAGCGCGTGCATGTATGTGTGTGTATGTGTGCGTGTGCATATGTGTGTGTGTTCTTGTGTGCGAGTAAGAAGATTGCAGCATGTGCATGTATGTGTGTGTGTGTGTGTGTGTGTGTATGATTTAGAGATTTCAGCATGTGTACGTATGTGTGTCTGTGCGTGTGTATGTATGTGTGTCTGAGTAATTAAGGAGTTACAGCGTGTGCACGTCTATGTGTGTATATGTGTGTGTATGTGTGTGTAATTTAAAGATTGCAGAGTGTGCACGTATGTCTCTGTGTGTATGTATGTGTGTGTGTGTGTGTGTGTGGTTTAGAGATTGCAGCGTGTGCACGCGCGCGTGTGTGTATGTGTACGGTTGTATCTGTTGTCTGTCTGTCTCTGTGTGGTGTGTGTGTATGTGTGTGTGTGTGTGTATGTGTGTCTGTCTGTCTGTGCGTGTGTATGTGTGTGGTTGTTAGTGATTGTTTATGAATATATGCTTAATTGTGTGCAAATATTCGCGTTTCTGTACATCAGAGTGTGTGCAAAAAATAGATTTGATTTATTTTTTAACGGCACATCAATTCCTTATGGGTTATTTAATCCCTAAATTTGATTCATTTGATTGTAAAGTAAATAAAGTTGGCGGAGTGGCATATTGTCGTTATCAGCTGGAGAACAAGGGAGTATATCCCCTTTTCGCTAGCGCTAGACCAGGAAGATTGCTTTTGCTGAGGTGGAGCACCACACATACCGTCAGATGAGTCTATCCAATCTGTGTTACTCATGCGCTGAGTGGACGTTGACTGGAATCAAACCGGGAACCTTACGATTGTAACCATTATATTTTTAAAGTTTTTTTACTATAATCATTTGTTTGCACAGAGTTATACCTCCTATCACATAAACTATCCTAATAGACCTGAGGTCACCAAACTACGGCCCGCGGGCCGAATCCGGCCCACGAAGACATTTCATCAGGCCCGCCGACGGTATTTAAATGTTGCGTTATTTGATAAATAAATATATTGGTTAAATTTGTTTTTGTGCATCTTATGCCACTCATCCATGAATATAACATGGAAAGATAAATTTTGTTTTACATCTTTTTTCTCAGAGCTTTCGTTCTACACAATGTATTAAACACAATACTAATGTGGCCCGCACTCGTTATTTTTTCAATTATCCGGCCCAAGAAAGAAAGAACGAAAGGAAGAAAGAAACAAAGAAACAAAGAAACAAAAAAACAAAGAAAGAACGAAAGGAAGAAAGAAAGAAAGAACGAAAGGAAGAAAGAAAGAAAGAGAGAAAAGAACGAAAGAAAAATAAACTGAGTAGCGGTGAGGTGAGAAAGAAAGAAAGAAAGAAAGAAAGAAAGAAAGAAAGAAAAAGAAAGAAAGAAAATCATTTTAAGTGAATCAAACAAAAAAGAAAGAAAAGTACTGAGAATATAGAAAAAATTGATAATTTCAGTAAAAAAAAGTTTAGAAAAAGTATTTGAAATAAATAAATAAATGTATGAAAAAAGAAGAAAAAACGAATATCTAAAAGGTAAAAAGAAAAGAAAACTTCAATCAATAATGATTTGTAAAATTAAAGGAAGGAAAAGATAATCAACGTTGATGAACGAAGAAAGTCGAGAAAATTGAATAATTTGAAGGAGATAAAAAATTTGAATTAAAATCGAAAAAGAAAAACAAAATGAAAAAGAAAAAGAAAAATTAATTCAAAGTGAAAAATGAATGAGTGGAAACAGAAAAATGAGGGAAAACCGACTGAGGGAATTTGGAGGTGGTTAAAAGAAAGAAAGAGTTGAAATGGAAAAAGAAAGAATTGAAAGGGTGAATGAACTCTGAAAGAAGATTAAAAAGAAAGTTTGAAAGAGATAAAGAAACAAATAGAACAAAACAAAAACAAACAAAAAAAGAAAAAAATTGAAAGGTAGAACGAAAAATGAAAGAGAAAAAGAATTAAATAACTAAAAAGAAAAAAGAAAGAATTTGAAATGGTGAATGAAGATAAAAGGAAAGAAAGAAAGTAAGAAAGAAAGAAAGAAAAATAAACTGAGTAGCGGCGAGAAAGAAAGAATGGATTGAAAGAGAAATAGAAATAATTGAAAATGAAAAACGAAAGCAAAAAAAAAGAGAAAGTTTGAAAGTGAAAAATAAAATAATTGAAAGAGAATAAAGAAAGCGAAAAAGAAAAAAAATCTATGTGAAAAAAGAGAAAGTTTAAAAGATAAAAAGAAAAAAATTGAAAGTGAATAAAAAAAGGGAAAATTTGAAAGAGAAAAAGAAAAAGTGAAAGCAAAAAAAACGAGAAAGTTTGATAGCGAAAAAAAAACGAAAAAAGAAAGTTATAAACTCGAAAAACGAAGACAAAGTTTAAAAGATAAAAAGAAAAATAGAAGAGAAGGTTTGAAAGAGAAAAAGAAATAATTCAGAGCGAAAAAAAGAGAAAAACAAAGACAAAACAGAAAGTTTAAAAGATAAAAAGAAGAAAAAAAAACTGAAATCGAAAAAAGAAGGGAAAGTTTGAAAGTGAAAAAGAAAGAATTGAGAGCGAAAAAAAGAAAACGAAAAAGAAAAAAAACCGAAAAGCGAAAAAAGTTTGAAACTAAAAGAAAGAATTCAGAGCGAAAAAGAGTTAAGAAAGTTTGAAATAGAAAAAGAAATAAAGGAACTGCGAAACAGAAAAAGGAATGAAAGCGAGAAACGAAGAAAAAGGTTTGAAAAAGAAAAGGAAAGAATTCAGAACGGAAAAGAGTTGAGAAAGTTTGAAAGAGAAAAAGAAATAAAGGAACAGCGAAAAAAAAAAAAAAAGGAATGAAAAAGCGGAAAAAGAAGAAAAAGGGTTTGAAAAAAAGAAAAGAATTCAGAACGAAAGAATTGAGAAAGTTTGAAAGAGAAAAAGAAATAAAGGAACTGCGAAAAAGAAAAAGGAATGAAAGCGAAAAAAGAAGAAAAAGGTTTAAAAAAGGAAAGGAAAGAATTCAGAACCAAAAAAGAAGAGAAAAAAGAAAGCGAAAAAAAAATGGAAAAGAAAGAAAAATTCCCGCTAAAATAATTGGTTAAGTAGTTCTGCCTATGAATCCGTTATCAATAAGAAGTTATTTGGTTACAAGCGAATCGCTGTGTTGCCTATCAAGCTACGTCAGCAGAGAACGCGATTGGAGGCGAGATTACCGTTTTCTGCTGTATCCCTACGCTTGATTCCTAATTAAATAACAGGGTGAGTCGTCACGATTTGCCGTATTAATATACGTCAAACCTTTTCGTATCTGGACGAACAAAATAAATGTATTTGTGTAATAAGCATGCCGATAAACATACACAAGATACAACAACAAAAAATAAACGATAAAAATAAAAATAAAAATATTTTTTCAACTCGAAAATAAAGAAAAGTAAAAATAAAAGACAAACTGGGCCGATCGAGATTGACTCGGCAAAACCGACGGCGGAAGAAGTAAAGATCCTAATCTTTTGATGGAAGAATTATGGGAAGGGATACACAGATGATGAGCGTGATGTATGAAAAATGTATTTTTGTCAGAGCTAGATAATTTGGGGAGTCGGGCACTTAGTCGAAAGGGCAAAGAAGAGAGGAGAGCATACCAAGATCGGTTATCCCCCCCCAAAAAAATATTCATTTACTATTTACTTATATCGAAGATTCCAGCGTGGAACTGTAAATTACGGCGAAGCCCAACGATCATGAACACTTGTCTACTTCGCGTACCATTCCATAAACGATGAGAAAGAAATTGTTCGTATTATGTCGGTAGAGAGAAATGTTTAAATGCCTCTTTCAATGGTGCTACTCACAAAGGCTTTATCAGATTATGATCCGAAACTACGGCTCTGTTTCGAAGCGGGAACATCATTACTACTAATCTAAGGAACATAATAGTATTTTACAATGCCACAAGAATTAGTCGATTGACTTAGTATCTTGAGGCTTTGAATATGAATGCCAAGCCAAACAGTTATACGCAGGTCTAATAATGGTTTCGAGGGGATTTTCAAAGATTTCACATTAATAATAAAAATCCTTTCGCAAAGACATAAAGATAGATAAATAGATAGATATGAATAGGCTGACAGACAGACAGACAGATAGATAGATGAAGGTAGATATGAATAGGCAGATAGATAGATAGATAGATAGATAGATAGATAGATTTAATTCAAACATCAACCACGGGTACCATTGTAAAATTTTAAGTACCTAGTAACTGTCAATATTTTAAGGCCCTGTCTGTCTGTCTGTCTGTCTGTCTCTCTCTCTCTCTCTCGATATATATATATATATATTATATATATATATATATATATATATATATCAGTCATCCACAGACACGTGTTTCGAAGTTTACTTCTCATCAGTGCGGCTCGTCATTTTAACAGCTACCTCTAGCCGGGATCGAAACCCGACAGAATTCCTTACCCTTGCGGCTATCAGCGGGCTGTTATTCTAAGGTGAACAATTAATTGCTACATATTTTACGGCGGTATTTTATATATATATATATATATATATATATATATATATATATATATATATATAAAATTTTTTTATAAACTTTCTAGACAGTATAGAAAAAGACTCCTGGCTTTATAGTTTGTAATTACACAATACAAACTTTTGCCTGGATAAAAAGATATAGAAAAAAAAAAGAAAAGACCAAATCATCCGCACCTCCTGAAAAATCTCTGATTTATTAGGCTTGTTTATATATATATATATATATATATATATATATATATATATATCACCTGATGAATGCATCGCATGAAAACCAATATGGTTGTGAATTTCCTTTGTCACCCAATAAATAGATATGTAAAACCTATATATTTATCTTATTATATTATATAACAGCTCTATTTTATATTGAGCACTCAACCAATAATACTGCCTTTGGTACACCATTCCAGCAAAAGCTGAAATAGTGACCATCTCGCACTATAGTATATATATATTATATATATATATATATTATATATATATATATATATATATTGGTTTGGAGGTTGATTTTGAAGGCTATCACCAATGCAGGTGTAAAGAATAAGGTAACCATGGTTTGTGTGTTAACCTGTATTTATTCTTGAATTTTCGAGATAAAATCTCTTTTTCAGAAGATCACTGGAACTGAAGTCGTTTTGTTATGGCATTCTAGTTAAATGAAAATTTTTTTTTTTTTTTAAATTGATGTATTTTTATAACTCTATTCTCGTGTTGCATGTTTACGTGAATTACAAGGGGAAATTCCCATCTGCATTTGGTGGTTTTATGACGACGATGACCTCGCCGCTTTGCAGCCCTGTTAATCTCGATATTGAGCCGCTTAGCTCCTGTGTGGCATGCGTCACACCTACCCTGTCTTTTGGAGTCCAAATCTTTCAGGCTTGAAGGTATGATGGTACAGGTCTTCAATGTCGTCTTAATATTTGACTTAATTGCAAATTACGACTCATTAGAACCAAACGAAATGGATTTATTTTCACACATAATTTAATCCTAAATCTAAGAAATATTTTGGGATAGGTTTTGTATCATTAAACTAAATAGGAAAAAAGTCTTTAGTCTGTTGAAATTTCTATTTTTAACTAGCAGGACTTGTGGATATACCACAGAAAGATAATTTAATTATTGCCACGTTTGATATGTTTAAAAGCTTTTTTTTTCAATTTTTCAATATTTAAAAAGTATAATAATCTTGATTTAAGTCTCTCTCACTCTACTTTTTCCTTTCTTTTCTTCTTTTCCACTATGTTATATTGAAGCAGATTAGCGTCATCGCTTTCGCACGGTCACACCCTCTCTCTATCTTTCCCCTACTCTCGTTCTTTCTCTCTTTCTTTCTTTCTTATATTTCTTGAGTAGCATGTCATTTTCTTCCTTTTCTTTCTTTATAAAAAATGAATGATCCATTATTTAGCTGAGGTCACAACACTCATAAGAAATAAGAATTCGGTGGATAAGCAACACCAGATAATCAGGACTTACATTTTTGCATTTCATCTTGGACGATTTGGACGAGCTCATATATAACCAGATAATATGTCCCAAGATGATAAAGGTCGTTCAATTGAGGAACACGTTTTTATTATAAAGAAGGCGAAGAAAAAGGACATGCTATATAGAAAAATATATTAAGAAAGAAGAAAGAAAGAAAGATAGTGAGTAGGGAAAGATAGAGAGAGTGGGTGAGCGTTCGGTAGCGATAACGCTAATCTGCTTCAATCGATCATAATGAAAAGATGTAAATATTTATTCGTATTTCTATTATTCCTAATAAAAGAAATGAACGTCCTCTGGGCGCAAGTGTGTAAGTTTTAATGTAATAACGTTTTATATTAATTTAGAAAGACCAGGGAAACTAAATAAGAACGCATATAAAAATACTATACTTATTTAATTCTATTTTAATTGGTTTCTATATAAAAGCATTCATAGGATTGATTGTAATACGTTTGAAAGTAAAACAATAATATTAGAAATTTAAAACACCAAAAAATTATGTATTAAACCCAGTTTGTTAAAACTAGAATAGAAATTAACCATACCACATACCCATATAAGTCTTTATTTCTTAGTGATATATAATGGACCATTCTGATTTTATTATAAAGGAAAAAAAGAGAAGAAAAAATACAGAAAAATATAATAGGAAAGAAAGAAAGGAAAAGAGTAGGAAAAGATAAAGAAAGGGGGTGAGCGCACTGAAGTGATAACGCTAATCTGTTTCAATCGAACATAATGAAAAGATGAAAGAAGGAAAGAAAGAAAAAAAAAGAGTAAGTGAGAGTTAAATCAAGGTTTTTATGCTTTTTACATATTGAATTATGCAATAGCTCTTAAGTAAACATATCAAACGTTGTAATAATTAAATTATCATCATCATCATCATCATCATCATGTCACGCAGTAAGCGCGGATATCCATGACAATCTCTCTCCATCCGTCCCTATCGCTCATCATTCTCGGGAGGTCCTCTATGCAGCATCCTGGCATCCGCACAGAGCTGATCAACGTACGTTTTTGCTGGTCGGCCCACACTGGCGTGTCGATGTGCTGGCTTCCACAGGAGGACGTCGCTATGAGTTCGTCCTTGCTTCTCCAGCAGTGTCCCGCGTGTCTTGTCCGTCTTACTCGGATGGTTTGGGTGATATGTGGTAGTGGCCCGTACAGCTGTTTTCTCGTAGGGTGTTGTTTCCACGTCTTGTTTAGGATCACCCGCAGCATTCTTGTGCAGCTCCCATCTAGTTTATTCTCTAGTTGCTTAGTTAGGGTCCAGGTGGTGCAGCCATACAGCAGCACTGATACGACAACGGCCTGGAAGAACTGTCTCTTATCATACTGTGGTATATCCACAGGTCCTCTTAGTATGATAATAATCCTATAATACGAGAATGCAGCAAACTGACGCAAAAGGGAATACAAAACTTGGCATGATTGGGTGGAAGAGGTGATCCACTTGGAATTGCGCAAGAGATTAAAGTTTGACCAATGATAAATGCATAAACCACTGTTACGATTTTTGTGGCTATTTTTAGGCTTCAAGTGAGAGCACTTTACAGTGGAGATCCCTTGTGTTAATCAGAAGCACGATCTTTAGTGAAGAAACCTTTGGTTGTTCCTCGGTGTCCCTTAGTTTTGGGTAAAATCCTTTTAGTTGAGCAAACTCCTTCGTTGCAGATCCGTTCGTCAATGTCGAATATGTGCAAATAAACGGTTTTTAAGATCGGTGATTAAATAGTTAACTAACCACGTATTCGAGCTGTTGATTGACGAGTCCATTTCCCTACAACTCTAACCATTAGATCACGCGCCTCCATACGTATATACCCTTGTATATATATTTACCAAACCCCTCCGCACGAGCAGGATATGACACAAGGTCTTAAGCCTTTTCACGCAGAGTCTATAAGTTTAAGTGGTGGATTCCAGCACACCTTATATGCCGAAATAATCCAACCACCAGAATGTCTCCTTAAAAAAAGAGACGCATAAAACTCCTTTGGTCTTTAATATACTATCCCGACCAGAAGAGCAGTCCTGGTGCTAAATAACAACAAGAAAAGAACTTGTGAATCAGTGCTTTTTATTGTTCCAATGGACCATAGAGTGATAATAAAAAAACGATGCACGAAGTAACATATCTCTTAGAACTGATTGGGTGTGGATATCTACCGATTGCAGTTCGAAATTGTAAAGTGTAATGTGTGCTGAAGTAAAGATGTTTATTTTTATGAGAACCGCATCATTTCAATCCCGACCAGAAGAGCAGTCCTGCTGCTAATTAACTAGAAGAAAAAAAATTGTGAACCAGTGGTTTTTTATTGTTCCAACGGACCATAGAGTGGTAATAAAATAAACGAAACAACAAACATCTGGATGTTGCCTGAGAGCAGAAGGAAGCCCTGGAAAATAAAGGTGGCGGTGATACGAATTGTACTTGGAGCACTAGGAACAGTCTCTGAATGCCTTGAAAAAAGACGAAGGGAATTGGAGATTCAAAGTAAGAATCGAGACGATCCGGTACTTTTAAAATCAGCTAGAATACTTAGAAGAGTCCTGGTGACATGAGGAGACTTACTTTCACTCAGACTGGGTAGAAAAACTCGGAAGACTTGCTATCAGTCAGCATTCATTGACAGACCATCAGCTAAAACGGGTGTGAAAAACTCTTAAGGGGTGACAGAATTATATATATTATATATATATATAATATAATATATATATATAATATATATATATATATATATATGAATAGGTTTTTGGTAGAGGAGAATTTGTATAGCACTAAAAATGGAGGAATCATATGTAATTAGGGAGATAATATTTTATTATGGAATGAAATATAAAATAAAGGGGGGGATACACGAAGGCCTTTTCAACCGGTACTTTTCAAGTATATACACCGGCGACGAATAAAAGTCAGATTGTATAAGAAATTATAAAGAAATAATATATATATATATATATATATATATATATATAATATATATATATATACCAACTCCCCGCACGAGCAGGATGCGGCACACAAGGCCAATTTCTTAAGCGGGGTTTAGCAGCTTTGAATTCAGTTTTCTTTCTCCTAGTCTGGTTATCTAGCCAAGGTTAAAGAGCTTAGTTTGCCCTACTATTTACCCATAGAGGGAATATATGAATTCATACCTTTCCCAATGGTATTAGCGCTATGTGAAATGTAAACTGCCTTGTCTAGGATTTTAACTCGCGTCAACGAGTCCATTTCCTACGACTATAACCATTACACTACGCGCCTTCAAATTAGAATTAATATATTTGCAGTGAAGGAAAACAAATATTCCTACATATACAAATGTTTTATCTATTGTTTTTACAACTAATAGATAAATGTACTTTGTATATAATACATAAGAAAATGTCCGTTCAACTCAACATACTTTTATTCATTTTAGTATTAACACTTTATTACCATTAGCCATATATCAAGCTAAATTTTATCCAACGAGTGTTGTGACAAATTATTCGATGCATAATAACTAAATATGTATAGAAAACAGAAAAAATTATTTGATAGACATAAATCCTAGTTCTCTCTCTCTCTCTCTCTCTCTCTCTCTCTCTCTCTCTCTCTCTCTCTCTCTCTCTCTCTCTCTCTCTCTCTCTCTCTCTCTTCTCATTATATAAGTTTGTCAAACACTTCGAAAACTTTATAAAACTATCTAAACACAATTTCTTTCACAAGAACCTGTTTCTCCGAACAAGTTGTGAACAATTCAAAAGAAATAACATAAACGAAATATTCCTGTTTGTCTTATCACTTTGTCCTATCTACTATATATAGTATTATATATATATGTATATATATATTATATATATATATATATATATTCGTCACGAGAAATGGACTCGTCAATCCGCTTTCAAATCCTGGATGAGACGTTTGTATTTCACATAGCTCTAATACATTAGAAAATACATTTATCTGCTGTGACCCGGAGTGTTTTATCGGTTTAGGGTCCCCATCTATGGGTTAGATAGAAAGGAAATGGGTTTAAAAAAAACCTGTATTAAAGATTGTTCCGAATACCCGTTCAAAAATGAATAATGTGTGTGTGCGGGGGGGGGGGGCGTGGGTGCTATCTTGTGTGTCTGTGATATAAATATTCCGTTAGATGAGAATGTTTTTATATATTCTCCCGTATTATCAATAATCATATTTACAATTATATTATACTAGCAAATATAATGCACCCTCCGGTGCAAGTATTTAAGTTTAATGTAATAAAATATTGTATTAAATTAGAAAGGCTAATGAAACTAAATAAGAATACAGATAAAAAGATGTGAAACAGAGAGTATAATTAAAAGATTTGAAACAGATGAGATATAATAAAAAATTGAACAACTGAAACTTACTCTTCCATCACTCTTATCGTCTTCATTATTATTTTTTTCTAATTTAAGTATTTAGTATAAGAGGAAGTAAAGAACAAAATGACAGTTTATTTTATCTTTGTTAATGGATTTCATTTAAGATTCATTGAAGAGATTTTTGCTTATATTCATAAAATAAAACCAAACAGTTAGAAACAAATAACTAAGCCACATATTTATTAAATTCGATTTTTA
>CM042162.1:2735560-2738060 GCA_023376005.1 Doryteuthis pealeii
TGTGCGTGCATATATGAATGTGTGTATATATACATATATATATGAATATTTGTATAGATAGTGGACTGAATATTTATGTGTGTGTGTGTGTGTGTGTGTGTGTGTGTGTGTGTGTGTGTGTGTGACTCTATTGTGTCTGTGTGTGTGTGTGTGTGATGATTTTAAGGGAAGAAAATGAAAGTGAAAGTGAAACTAAGAGATGAGAATTCGAAGATGGATGATAGAAAGAAAGATTGGTTGGAAGATCAAATCACACTGCCATCTTCTATTTAGAATTGTTCAAATCTCATCAATCTCAATCTGTTCACCTTCTAACATTCTTTCATTCTTTCATTCTTTCATTCTTTCTTTCCATTTAAATCTAATCCCATCTATCTCTATTTTTATGCATCGAACTAGTCCTATTACTATTTATATATCTATCTATCTATTTATCTATAGATCCAACAATCTAGCAATTTATCTTTCGTGGTTTGATTATATCTATCAATTGATATATTGATCTATGTAGTTATCTATATTTCGCACTCTAATGCGATCTCTCTATCTATCTATACAATATATATGTATCGGTTTGACTATATATATATATATATATATATATATATATATATATATGTGTGTGTGTGTGTGTGTGTGTGTGTGTGTGTGTGTGTGTGTGCTTTGAAGATCGCATTGGCGAGAAACTGTCACTAACCAGAGAGCGTTGACTCCATGTCCACGCCACCTTAAGGAATTGGCAATGAATCAATCAATGAATCAATCAATATATATATATATTGATTGATTGATATCGGGTTAGGTGTAGGGTTAGGGTTAGGGTTAGATTTAGGTTTAGTTTTATGGTTAGGGCTAGGTTTAGGGTTATGGTAGGTTTAAGGTTAGGGTGAGGTTTAATGTTAGGTTTGGGTTTAGGACTAGGGTTAGAGTTTATGGTTAGGGTTAAAGTTAGTGTGATGGTTATGATTAATGTTTAAGGTTTAGGTTTAGGGTTAGTGTTTGGGTTATGTTTAGGTTTTAGTGTTAGGTTTAGGGATGGGGTTAGGGTTATCGGTATGGTTAGGGTTAGAGATAGGATTAGGATTAGGTTTAGGGTTGGGGTTAGGGTTAGGTTTTACGGTTAGGGTTAGCTTTAGGGTTAGGGATGTGGTTAGGTTTATTGTTAGGGTTTAGGGTTAGGGTTAGGGTTTACTCTCTCTCTCTCTCTCTCTCTCTCTCTCTCTCTCTCTCTCTCTCTCTCTCTCTCTCTATGAGTAGAAAAAATGGATATGAAATCCGACAGTGTAAAGAAAATATATAGTTTAGAAAAGACAATAAAATTCATTCTTAACATTTTATTCAATTTCATGTGTATCAACCAATCATTTGAATAAAGGTCATAGATGGTGTAATGTAACATAATTGTATCAGAAATCAGTAAAAGCAAATAATTATGTATTAAACCCATTTTTGTTAAAATCATTGTGCAAATTATTCCCACCATATACGATGTAAATTTTTATTTCTTATATAAATTTCAGGATTTTAAATTCATTAACAATATGGGCAGTTTTGCAGCAAATAAAATTCAGCTAGACTTTATAAGTGACATCGTTAATAAATAAGATCCTAATTATATATATATATATATATATATATATATATATATATATATATATATACATATATATATATATATATATATATATACTTTGGTGGGTACCAAGTTTCTTAGTATAAGGTGATTCTAAGCTGGTCCTTTTCTCTAACCGTATGTTGCTGCAGAGTCAGGCTCCGTATGAGATCTCAATGTTTAATTTTAATAAACAGAGCAAATTAATTAATGAATAAAAAGACCTTAAATACCGGGGGTATCGTGATTATGGACCATTTCCACTCGTAGGTATCTGAGGCCCACTGAGTTTTGTCAGATCTCTTCTTTTATTCAAAGTTTGAATAAAGAAGAGATCTGATGAAAATCGGTGGGCTCAGATAACCACGAGTGGAAATGGTTCATAATCACGATACCCCCGGTATTTAAGGCCTTTTTATTCATGAATAAAATATATATATACATATATGTGTGTGGCGGGGTAAGGTATCCGAAACTGGTAGTAAGGGATGATTCTACATGGGATCTTCAAAATCTCACTGTATAATTATTGCATGTTTTAGTAGGTGCAAATACAAGGATTTTTATAAATCCCTAAAGAGAGCTCAATGTATAATAATCTATTTTAGATTAAATACAGAACAATATTTACCTTTGAAAGAAAGGAAAAACTCAATAAACAGTCATTCTGTAATAAATTTATTTCGACCAAAACTTGAAAGAAATTTAAATACATTTCTAAAACTCCCTAGACATTCAGTCTCATCAGACAGAAGACACAGATAAAAATAAAATGAAAAATCTTGAATAAATTTCACCAGAATCCTTCAAATGTGGGTCAGACAGCAAATATGAGTTTACAAATTCAAGCTAAAAAAGAATACAATGTATTTTTAAATTTCCTTTTTA
>CM042162.1:2740560-2743060 GCA_023376005.1 Doryteuthis pealeii
ATTAGATTCCAAATAAAAATGACTTGATTAATAAAAAGGATGAGTTCCTAGGAAAATGTATGCATAGATTACGCAATGCATTAGAATACCAATAAGATAAAATTGATCAATAAGGGCATAATACAGCAAAATTATGATAAAGCAATAACAAAGAAAAACTACTAGAAGAAATAAAGAAAGAAATCTTAGCCAAACATCAGACAAACTGACCCCATAAAGGTCAATAGAGTAAGTTGAAGATAGTGGTAAGGGGTAATAAAAGTATAATGTTACAGTGCACTACTACCCACGTAGGTCAAAATAGGAGGAGCTTAATCTCAACTACAAACTAGCAGCCCACTAAGTTTAATTCACAGGAAGAATTAAAGAAATATCAGTCTAGCTATATAAAGTAACCAAAGATATACACTCCGTCCCCCTGATGAAGGTGTTAGAGTAACATCGAAACAGCGGTCGGGAAATAACTTCTTCTACAACTATATATATATATATATATATATATATATATATATAGCTTCTCACTCCCCCCTGCACACACACATACACACACATATATATATATATATATATATAATACATAACTTCCCACTTTTTACATGTATATCTCTTCTTACATATGTAATTATGCATGTATGGTCGTATATAATTTGTGAGTCCTGATAGCCAGAGATTTGTGTGTTGTGAAAAGGATGAAGTTCAATGATAATAATAAAAAAAACGAAACCATATTTTAATTGATACATTTGGATCGCGGTGGTAATGAATGGCGAATCGATGCTCCATTAGCCCTGTCGGCAATCTATCATGACACCCTCGAAGCTGGCGGCCAAATCGGAACGAGGCTGGCCAAACTCGGAACGAGGCTGGCGACCTAAACAAATATTCAATTTCCGTTGCTGTTTCAGATTCGTCCCAAACTTCATTTTTTTTTTTTGCCTTATTTAAGAAACGGATTTTTCCAATTCCAAAGTCATTTTTAGTTTTTTTTCTTCTTCTGTGCACATTAATAGTTTTATTGTTTATTTTACTTGGCTTCGTAACAATATATATATATGTATAATTGGCTACGTAGCAATATATATATATATATACAAATGTTGTCATATTTTTTCTTCTTCTTTACACTTTAATAGTTTTATTGTTTATTTTTACTTGGCTACGTAACAATATATATATATACTGTCATATTTTTTCCTTTTCTTTATATATTAATAGTTTTATTCTTTATTTTTACTTGGCTTCGTAACAATATATATATATATATATATATATAACTGGCTACGTAACAATATATATATATATATATATATATATATATATAATATATATATATATATTATTGTGCTGTCATATTTGGTTAATATGTTTGTGTTGCCTATTTAAACCTAAGCAATGATGCATTAATATTTGTTAATCACATCAGCTTTAAAATTCACAAATCAATTCAATTCCTTTTTTTATAAAAAGAATTATAATTCATTCTATCATTTCTTGCGAGTTGTTCTCTGGAGCCTATGTGACAGCAAGTCACGTCTTAATAATACTGTTGTTTGGATTTTCTCGATTCTTCCTTTGGTTTCTAATTCTTCCAGTTTTGCAACAACTGCAATTAGCATCACCTTTACACTTATTTTCTACAGGTTTTTTCAGACCTCTAGCAAGGTCAAAGTATTTGTTTATCTTTTCATTTTCTTTAATTTCTAAGCTTTGGTTTGCCAGAACAGCCAAATCCATTAGATGATGAGTTCTTTAAAAAAAAATTTTTTTTAATATTTCACTTCTTGTAAGTTTTCCACACAAGTTCGTAGATATTTGTCTCATACCCCACTTGTATTGACTGGGCACAAGGCCTCGTTTTTACGTGGGCCCACTCACAAGCCGAGTGAAATGCAAACAGCCTGTAGTCATTCTGGTCGCCTTTCCTGAGGAATGAGAGGGTGCAGCCTTACATCCCTTTCTCAATTGTATTTTGTTTATACACTGTATTGGATTCAATTGATAAATAATTTATCATTGAACTTAAAGAACTGTCGCCTTTCTTGGGGAATCAGAGGATGCAGCCTTTCATCCATTTCTCAAAGTGCATTTTGTTTATACACTGCATTGGATTCAATTGATAAATATTTTATCATTGAATTTAAAGAACTGTCTTTGCTAGCTTTTTTTAGTTAGTGTTCTTTCACAGAAGTCTGAGAGACCGCAAGTCTCGTCAGGTCTCCAGAACTCTCGTAAGTATTCTAGCCGATCTTAACAATGGTGGATAGTCTCGGTTTTTCCTCTGATTTCTAATTCGTCCATTCTCTTTTCCAAATGCTTATGCACCATCCAAGGGCACCAATTACCAATTACCGTTCCAAGTGCGCCAACTACAATTGGTATCAATTTCACTCTCATATTCCACAGGTTTTTCAATTCTCTGGCAAGATCTAGGTATTTGTCTATCTTTTCGTTTTCCTTCATCTTCACCCGAGATTTGCTGGAACTGCAAGTTTCACCTTCA
>CM042162.1:2758502-2803502 GCA_023376005.1 Doryteuthis pealeii
TAATTGGTTCGTATGTAAAAATCATTCATAGGATTGATTGTAATACGTTGGAGAATAAAAAAATAATATTACAGATCCATAACACCAAGTAATTATTTATTAAATCCAGTTTTGTTAAAACCAGTATGCAAATTAAGCACACCATATATTATGTAAACCTTTATTTCTTTGTGATATATAAGACACATTGCAAGATTTTAAACGCACTAATAACATGGGCTGTTTTGAGGCAAATCTAATTTTAATAGAGACCTTGTTAATTTATTCTTTGTAATTTTGACAATAATACAGTCCCCATTTCTCTAATCCGATCTACAACATTTTGTAAAAAACTTGCTAAAAATTGTGTACTTCAAATTTTCTGAAATTTTGTCCAGGTGTAGACTATGTTGAAATTAGACAATCACCAAAATTAGAACTTCCAATTTAAAAAAATTAGCGGAATCATATCGATTTTTAGGTCTCCAAATTGGGAGTAGGGGTCACAAGAAACTTTTTGTTTTGCGAAACTAAAAATTGGTTTATAAAATCATTTTTGCCCTAGGGATCCAAAAATGCCATAAAGAAAGTCTTAAAGTCAACTAATTTTAAGTTACTGACGATTTTTGATTTTTTTCATACCAAGATTAATATCACAATGTGGCACTGCGTCTGTGACAACAATTTTTTCTATTATCATTTCACATATATTGAACATTATTTGTACCAAAAAGATATTTTGATTTCTTGCTCAGTTAGAATTTTGAAAATCAGAAATCACTAATAACTTAAAATTGATTAATTTTAAGACCTTTTGATTGGCATTTTTGGATTCCTTGGGCAAAAATGCTATTATAAACCAATTTTTAGGAGTAGGAAAGCTCTAGAACTCATTTTACAGACAAAAATAGATTACAAAAAGTCGCCATTTTTCGCGAACCCCACCAAATTTGGAGAGTTAAAAATCGACATAACTCCACCAATTTTTGGAATTTGAAGCTAAAAATTTTGGGATTGTCTAACATAATCCTCACCTGTACAAAATTTCAGAAAAATTGAAGGGGGTGGGTGATAATTTTACTTTGTTCTGCATGATTTGACATGGAATTACCCAAAAAGCAATGTCAGGATTCCGTTGTTAAACACCAGGGTCGCCCCCACCACGCCTAATAGGTGGCGCCATTGGAGGGGGTTTTACCCCTCTGCAGAGGTGCAGTCGACGTATTATATTTTTCTATCTCATTTTGTTTAAACCCATTTTTTAAAAACTCGCTTTTTCTATCTAACACATATATGGAACTCCAACATGCACCATCGCACAGGGTCAGAGTGGACATGGGAGTAATGTTGATAAAGCGGTTCTCCACACTCCCCAGAACTTCAGAATTAGAACTTCACCATTAGATGCAGTTTAACGTCATACCTAGTACACTAAGATCCCCATTCACCGCCTTCTAGCACATATATGATAAAAAGGAGGCGCGTGGTCTAATGGTTAGAGTCATATGAAATGGACTCTTCAACGCGAGTTCAATTCCTGGAAGAAGCTATTAGCATTTCACATGGCCCTAACACCCTTGGGAAAGGTATGAATCCAATTCTCCTCCAGCTATGGGCAAATATCAGGGCAGAGTGAACTCTTTAACCATGGCTAGGTAACCAGCCTGGGAGAAGGAAAACTCTGAATTCAAACCTGTTAAACTCTGCTTAAGAAAAATTGACCTTGTATTGCATCCTGCTTGTGGAGGTGTTGGTAAAAATATATATGATAAAAAGGGTCAGGAACAATCATATAGTTGCTAGGGCTTGATGAGACGAGCCGATTGATCGGGGGGGATTTCTCCGACCGCTCGTCTGAGAGACTAACTTTTTCTCTTCCCCCACTTTACCCAGACAATGCTGGGTAGCTGCTTCTAGTTTAATATAAAGAGAAAAGAAAATTTGCACGGAGAAAATATAAGTAAAAGATAACTAATTATACTTAGTCTCGTGAAACGTGACCCTCGTCCAAGTCTCGTTCAACCCTAATGCTGCAATTATTTAAGACGGATCACATGACTCATAGCATTAGGAGACAGAAAATTATTTGATATTGGCAAAATAGAAAATGAATGATGTTTCTGTCGAAGGGAAATTTCGCGCCAAAGATATTTACGTCCGCCATTTTCTCCAATGTCAGCCATCTACCTTTCCCACCGGTGACAAACGCATACAATCATTTATTTGTCGATTTCACTGGAGAAAAAAAAATAGTTCGACCTCAATAGGGAAACGTATTATATACAGGGTGTTCGGGAGAAATTTGACAGTTTCATAAGGAAAAAGAAAAAGTGATTGGTAACTAAAAAATTTAATGGATTGTAAAGAAATTCAACAGTCACGGAAATTACACTACTGTCAACAGGATTCACTCAAAATAACCGACATTAGCGTCGATCACAGCCTCAATCCTGCTCCGGAACCTGGAGCAAGCTGATGTTATAGTTTCCCTGTGAAGGGTCTCAAAAACCACCTTAATTCTATCGATTAACTGGGCTTTTGTAGTACTGGCACGGCAATTGGTGTCTTTCTCAACAGTGCCACATACATAATAATCCATGGGGTTAAGATCTGGAGAGTTCAGAGGCCAAACTATGGGACTGGTGTAGTCGTAAAAATTCGTCGACAACCATTTTTGACTTTTCCCAGAGGTGTGACAGGGGACCAAATCCTGCGTCCATACATATGGCCGACCATTGGCTACCCATGTTATTGAGGGTTTGACTACAGTGTTTAGCAACCCCACATAGGCATCTGAGGGTCCTCCAATACTTTTCTGCAGATTTTCAAGAAATTCTGTAGTACGAGCGCAATCAGATCGTCTGTTATGTTGCTTTCTTCTAGCCACAGCCTCATAGTCTCCATTGCAATTCTCCAGTTCATGCCTAATTGTTTTACAATGTTCAGGGAGTATTGGGCAGCAACCATAATCTCCTTATTTTTTATGGGCGGCGCAGATTATCATGATACAAGTTATTCACTTCCATGATTCAAGTGGGTTCCAGTCATCCATTCTATCTGTCATCACGTATATGAATGAAGAATGGTCCAAGCTTTTAAATGGTGCGTAGTGTGCGGCAATACCTCCAACCACCGGAGAAAAATGACCAAATATAAATATGCCAAATTTATCCCGAACACCCTGCATGCATATATATATATATATATATATATATATATATATATATGTAAGAAAGTTTTATAGAAAAACAAGATGTTAAAAATTTATGCTGACAGATATCTGTTTCGACATTATGAATATGTCTTTATCAAAGCAACACTGCAAGCGGAAAAACGAAATGAATATATCAGTAATTACAAGGCACAGAACGCTCTCGATCAGTACCGGAATTTTTTTTTTTAATTTCTAAAAATACATATTTGTTGTTAAAAATAAAATAGATTTTATTTTTCAAATGTTTAAGCATTTTTATCATAAAAAGCTCAAAAGAGTTTGTAGTAAAAATCTATATGAATATCAAAAAAGTTCAGGAAAATGTTCCGGTTACAAATGAAAGTTTAAAAATGTAACAAGTCCAGCAACATGAATCTGCAATGATGTTAAACTATATAATATATGGTGTGTGTGTGTGCGCGTGCGCGCGCGTGCGTGTTTGTGTAATATGGTTGCTACATCTAGAAGTAAATAGTTCTCAAAATAATGGATAGAGTATTTTAGCTCGGTCGGTAGAGCGTTCGGCTAGAAGCCACAAGGTTCCTAGTTCGATACTGGTCCTCGCCAACTCAGCGTATGAGTAGCACAGGGACCTGTGCGGTAAAGTAAGGAGCTGATGGTAGGTGTGGCGCTCCACCACAGACGCTAAAAATAATCTCCTTGGTCTAGCGCTAGCGAAAGGGGGATAGACTCCCTCGCTGTCAGGCTGATACCGACATTAGGCCGCCCCGACGACCTACTTTTAATTTATATCTAAGTTAAGGTAACAAGGGCATGAAGTTAGCGGTCTGATGATACTCATAGATATACACTGATACCTGTTGGTAGAAATAGATCTAAAACCGCAAAATGGCCGATTTTTAAACCTTTTGCTTTACCAATTATATTGCTCTGTTCAATTATATTGAACCACGAGCTCTCAACTTAGACCTGAACAACTCAAACATTTCGCTGTTTGAAGAAAGATCTAACTTAGAATCATCCTAATACTAACAGACTAGGTTTACCAACAATACATTTTAACCTAAGACACTTCCTTTAGTCATATCATCACCATCATCATCATCATCATCATCATCATGTCGCGCAATTAGCACGGATATCCAACCTAATTCTCAAGCGAACTCAACCATCTTTTACTATGTGATACTCATCATCGAACTCTATCAGAAAATCATATTAGTTTTGCCCACTCTCAGGGGGATTATCAGGCCTTAAAAGTCACCTAAAACTCCGAATTGAGCACTTTTTTCACCATCAGTAAATTCAAGGCATTAGAATCCATGAGAAAAAAACAATAAAATCGATAACGTACATTTTCATCAAAATACGTAGACTTATAATGGCTGAAAAATGGCATTTTGGGGGCACCTTTGAAGCCCCATATCTCCCCCAATTCTCAAGCGAACTCAACCATCTTTTACTATATGATACTCCTCATCGAACTCTATCAGAAAATCATATTAGTTTGGCACTTTATTTGTACACGAAATTGGCCATTTTCGCCCTCTCTCAGGGGGATTATCAGGCCTGAAAAGTCACCTAAAACTCCGAATTGAGCACTTTTTTCACCATCAGTAAATTCAATGCATTAGAATCCATAAGAAAACAATAAAATCGATAACGTACATTTTCATCAAAATACGTAGTGCCAACCTTTTCTATCACTCATTGTCCCCGGGAGGTCCTCTGCGCAGCATGCAGTATCAGCACAGGGCTGGTCAATGTAGATTCTTGCCGGGCGGCCAACATAAGAATGTCCATATGTTGGCTTCCACTGGTTGTGTCAGTGCTGCTGTATGGCTGCATCACTTGGACCCTAACGAGGTGCATAGAGAATAAGCCAGATGGGAGCTGCACAAGAATGCTGCGTGCGATCTTGAACAAGTCGTGGAAACAACAACCCATTAGGAAGCAGCTGTACGGCCACTTTCCCCCTATCTCACAACCCATCCGAGTGAGACGAAGAAGACATGCTGAACACTGCTGGAGAAGCAAGGACGAACTCATAAACGACTTTCTCCTGTTTAGTAATGTAATATAACATATTTACGTGTAATTTTTAGTAATGGAATGATGATCTGTTTTTTCTTCTTTTTTTTTCTTTTTTTTTACGACGAAGTTACTTAAATTACTTAGAGAGCTCCAGCTTATACTAATTTTCATGAATGTAATTACACTACTTTTTGGTGAATGTAATATACTAATTTTTCATTAATGTAATAATAATTCTTATGGATGTAATATAATTCATGAATTTGGTTGTAATTCTGTCTGTCTGTATTAATGTTAGTGAAATAAAAAATTATTAGTAAAAGTATCTCTGTCAAAAAAGTCAAATAGAAATGAATATGGCCACTCTCAATGAAATGATTTCATTAAAATTAAAAACTTTTGTTTTACGGCATATCAACCTCAGTGGGTCATTTAATACCGATTAAGTTTTGAAATAAATCAATTCTTAATGGATACACAATTTTTTTATAAATACATTTTTCTATTTAACCCATAGATGGGACTCTAACAGGTACTACCACTCCGGGTCAGAGTGGACCAGGGAACAATGGTGATGAAGGGAGGCTCCACATTCCCTAAACCTCCAAAACTGGAACCTCACAATCAGATAGAGTTTAATGTCATTCCCCGGACATTAGTTAGTTAAATTACTCAGAGAGCTCCACCTGATACTAATTTTCGCGAATGTAATAAATTGAATTGTAATTACACTACTTTTTAGGGTATTTGCCTCTCATCCCACTTATGAGAGTGTGACACAAGGACATTTTTATGTGGACCCATCCACAAGCCGAAGCTCATGGGAGGTAGGCACAAAAAATGCATGGATTTTGTCGGCATTCCCTCAAGATGGGCGCCTCAGGCACTGGGCAATAAACCCAGCCCCGTCCCTTTAAATCAAGGGGACAAATATTGTCTGGGGGATAGACCCCTGGGATCAATGCTGTTAATTTTACTTAGCCGCTCCAGAGGCCGAAGCACTCTGGAACAGGCTTAGTATAACTCCAAGGTTTTCAGACAGCCGTGGACTAGCGTATTCACTCTACGTAAGGTACACTAGGCTAGTTCACAGCAACAAGGTGTCTCAAAAAGTACAAACTTTCTTGATACTTTTTTGACACACCGTGTACGTTAGCAGAAGAAAAAATTTGAAAAATAAAAAAAATAATCGTTCCTCTTCTAAGCCGACATTTTTAAAGCAAATAGTTTTGTGACAAAACCCCGCAGAGTTCCCTCATCAGATAATTGATTAATCTTCCTTTTTTTTTTTCAATTTCCCTTTTTTTTTTTTTTTTTTTTCTTTTTTTTCTTTTTTGTCTAATGATTTTCCAGAGAAAGCAAAAAGATGTCTGAAAAGATGAGAGCCAGCAGGAAGTGTGTTCAAAAAGATGAGGAAATGGCCGCGAATCACTTTTATAGAAAAAGCGCGCGATAGAAAAAAACAAACAAAAAAAAAAACAAGAGACAAATGGGCTTAATAAATAAAATTCTTGCGCGAGACAGCTGGTGATGGTGGGCGATTGTGGGGGCCAATGTTTTTTTGATGTTAGCACCCAAACTGTCAGAATCAAATTATTTATACGAAGTGTGTATCGCTGATTTTGACTCGCACAAGACTGACCTCATGGGGCTTCATTGCGGCCTAACACGCGTAGACGCAAGATATTCATCGATAAGACATGATCTGCCTTCATGCATATATATATGTATATATATATATATATATATATATATATATATATATATATATATATGTGTGTGTGTGTGTGTGTGTGTGTGTGTATGTGTGTGTCACGAGCAGGCTTAAATCAATAAAATGTGTGACAAACATGTATATATTATTATAATGGAGGTTCGGTGTCTGTCTGTCTGCAACCGAAACGACACTGCTTGACTCATAATACCCTCAGGAATTGCGTAAGTTTATCAAAGAGTAGTCAAAATCATTCATACACAAAATAAATCTTATTTATCAACGATGTCTCGATGAAAATCTGAGTTAGATTTAATATAAATTATCAAGCCTCATCAGAAAATCAGACAAATAATAAAGATGAGGACAACAACCCGAAAAATCTAAATAATACTAATTATCATGCTTCATCTCAAAAATTTAGACACATGACTATAAATTATTTCTATTAAATATACGTATCCAAAGAATACTTGGTACCATATATGGAAATTATTTGTATCAAGAATACTTACTTGAAGCTATAATTGTTTAATAAGATTCATTATTATTAGTTATCATTTTTTATATATATATAATATGTATATATATATATATATATATATATAATATATATATATATTATATATATATGGGAGTAAATATGGAAATAAATCCGACAATATTAAGAAATTTGAAAACACAAGTGTTCCAAAAATAAGATGAATTTATTAATCGATGCTTAAACGTTTCGGTTTCTTTAAACCTTCATCAGGATGTATTATGGGGTGAAGAAAATGATGGATGTTTTATAGATGACAGGAGATTTTTAAAAAATTGTTTATCTCTTGTCATCTATAAAACATCCATCAATTTCTTCACTTCATAATACATCCTGATGAAGGTTTAAAGAAACCGAAACGTTTAAGCGTCGATAAATAAATTCATTTTATTTTTGGAACACTTGATTTTTCAAATTTCTTAATATTGTCGGATTTACTTCCATATTTACTCCCATACTCCAATTAAACACTTATTCTCCCAAAAATTATCGGCAAAAAGCCATTCTAAACAAACCTTGTTTACAACTTATCATATCGTCGTGTAATAAAAAGTCACTTGAAGAGGAATATTAACCTACTCTAAACAAATCATAAAATCTAAGAAGTCCGCTTAGTGTAGAGGTTATGGGATCGGCCTGTCAGCTTGGCAGTCCGGTTTCAAATCACGCACGGGGCGGTCTTCCGATCTATAGCTCTGCTGATGAGGCCTAATAGGCCGAAATGTACATACAGAGATTGATTTTTCTCGGTTTGTTTAGCCATACATTTAATAGGTATTCCCGCCTAATTCATTATTAATTAATTAATTTTCAAAATTAGGTACGACTCCAATTAAACACTTATTCTCCCAAAAATTATCGGCAAAAAGCCATTCTAAACAAACCTTGTTTATATATATATATATATATATATATATAATATATAATATATATATATTTGGACTTAACATAAAACTTAACACCTAATTCTGGCAATAATAAAAAAAATGTGAAAGTCACTAACTTCTAAAAATGAATGAAAGATGAAATATAAAATAAAATAAATGAAAGCATTGAATGAAGAAAAGAAGACGAAAAAAAGAAAGAAAGAAAGAAAGAAAGAAAGAAACCAACATAGAAAAAAGAAAAAGAAAAGAAGTCGACAAAAAGAAAAAAAAGAAGAACGAGAATTTGACGAATCGATCTCTAAAAAGATCAACTGAATTACTAAACAACAAACAGAAGGAAAGATTGATTGATTGATCGGATCATTGGAAGTGAGTTCGATCCTCACTGAGTAATCGACAAAATGCAGCTTCGTGTGTGTGTGTCAAATTTGACCTCGTTCAAAAATACCTATACCGCGAACAAGCCTGTTCTTTTGTAGCTAAACTCGCCGGGAATGAGAAGTTCGATGAATGAAGAGAGAGAATAAAAATCTAATCGGATCGTGTTGGATTATATGGTGGATATAAGCCGAGCTTCAATACACCACTTAAATTTATAGACTGAGTGAGGTCACGTGGTTTAAACCACAGCCAATCAACAGCCCGAATACGTGGTTAGTTGACTACTTAATCACTGATACTGAGAGACGTCCATTTGCAATCATTGACGAAGGATTTGCAATACCGAGGGGCACCAAGGAACAACCAAAGGATTCTTTACTAAGGACTGTGCTTTGCTTAACACAAATTATCTCCCCTGGACAAGCGCTCTTGCTTGAAGCCTTAAGGATGACCTCTAAAATTGTAACAGATCAAAGTTCGAAAACGAGGCGGAGGAAGAGGAAGGGGACGATGACGATGAAAGATGCATAAGTGTTTCTGTTTCATTTCAATATCAATAATGGCCACGTATTTCATATTGTCGTGAAAATTAAATTGCATAAATAACACATTTGAAATTCTATAATTGCCAAATTTGGGAAAAAATTAAGTTATAGTCACAACAAGAGAAGAAAAAAAACACCTAGACTGGGGTTGAAGCATACATTTACAATGTGTGTCAAAAAAGTATCAAGATTTTTGTACTTTTTGACACACCTTGTATTCTGAAAAAAAATAACGTTCCATTCATTATATTTTTTTTTATTAGAATACAAGGTATGTCAAAAAAGCACCAAGTTTAAAGCTGTATTGACCAAGAGAGAAATGAAAAAAGAATGAAAATACAAGGTGTGTCTAAAAGTACAAAAAATCTCGATACTTTTTTGACACACCTTGTATATTTATTTTCAAATTCATATGGTTATCCGTAGCATAGTGGCTAATGTACTGGATACGATAGTAAGCATGTTCAAACTCCCGTTGTGCTATTATGTTCAATTTCTAATACTCTTGGGAAAGGTATGAATCCCTCATCCACAAAGCTATGGGTTAAATATTACCACTGTTATTATACAAGAATGATTGGCATAAAATAACCCAAAAAGATTGATATGCCATTAAATAAAGAAACCAAACCAAACCAAACCATCATCAAATGGTGTAGTTTCCATCGTGTAAGTAAAGTAAAGTCGTCGGGGCGGCCTAATGTCGGTATCAGCCATGCAGCGAGGGAGTCTATCCCCTTTTCACTAGCGCTAGACCAAGGAGATTATTTTAGCGTCTGAGGTGGAGCGCCACACCTACCATCAGCTCCTTACTCTACCGCACAGATTCTACTGTGCTACTCATACGCTGAGTTGGCGAGGCCGGGTATTGAACTAGGAACCTTGTGGTTTCTAGCCGAACGCACTGCCGACTGAGCCGGCATAAAATAACTCTACAAGGGGTGACATGCCGTAAAATCCAACCAACCAAACAAACCATTAAACACAGTTTTCTTAAAACCAGTATTCAATTCATCCACACCCAATAAAGGAGGAGGAGGAGGAGGAGCGGCAGGAGAGGAGGAGGAGAGAAGGGTAAGTAGGAAGAGGGAGTAGGAGAAGAGGAGAGTAAGTGGGAGGAGGGAGAAGGAAGGTGGGAGGACGACGACGACGACGACGAAAGTGTTCCCGTTCTTATGTCTTCCTCAATTGTAATAATCTGGTTTTTGATGAATTTTCCCGCCATAGCTCAGCTGAAAATTTTTCGCGCCAAGTAACACAGCACCAACCGGTAGTGGTTGTGGGGTCAATGAAGGTATTTGCTTTTCTGATGCTATCGTCCAGACCATTTGTCACATCAAACGGCGAGCGCGCCCAAGCTGACTTGATTTGTTGTTCTGGAGTGTGTGCAGACTCAGATAAAAGAGTCTGACTGTCAGGCAAGATCCCGTTCCGCGTCTGCTTGGCTAAGTGGGTAGCGTAGTTTTGGTTGCGGGACATTGCGCGAGGGCGGGGTTAGGGTTGAGCAGATTCCAGTTCAGGCCAGGAGTGAGTGGAAGTAAAAAAAAGGGCGGGAAATATGACTGATAACATCAACTTGATATCATGTCTATCTTATTATAATAGAGATCATGTGTTTTTCTGTCTGTAACCGAAACGGTAATGAAGGACTATTTGCTCGTAAATTCCTACCATAAAATAAACTGAACCCCCATTTTATGCCCATGTTTTTGCAATAAATGTTTTATTTTTCTTGCACCCGTTATTTTACAATACAAAATATATTTTATTTATTTATTTTAATATTCACTTCAATGTGCATATTCTAAAAGTTTTTATTTAGTGAGAATGTTTATCTCTGTCATCTCTTCGGCCCCATGAAAGAGAGTGAGAGGAAAACATTATTCCAGTGATGAAGAAGTGAAATCTGTAGTGAAGAAGTGGCTCAAAGAACAGTCAACGGAATTTTACGGGACAGGGATATATGCTCTCTTTCGAAGGTGGAACATTGCTATTGAGAGAAACGGTGACTTTGTGGAGAAGTAGGGATGTGATTCATAGAGGACCAGCTTCATTTTGATGTATAATACATGCTCCTGTGTTGGTAATTATACCTGTCCTAAACAAAATGGCATTACTTTTTGAATCACCTATGTGGAGAAGTAGGGATGCGATTTATAGAGTACCAGCTTCATTTTGATGTATAATACATGTTCCTGTGTTGGTAATTATACCTGTCCTAAACAAAATGGCATTACTTTTTGAATCACCTATGTGGAGAAGTAGGGATGTGATCCATAGAGGACCAGCTTCATTTTGATGTATGATACATGTTCGTGTGTTGGTAATTATACCTGTCCTAAACAAAATGGCATTACTTTTTGAATCACCTATGCGGAAAAGTAGGGATGCGATTCATAGAGGACCAGCTTCATTTTGATGTATGATACATGTTCCTGTGTTGGTAATTATACCTGTCCTAAACAAAATGGCATTGCTTTTTGTCTTACCCTCGTATATATAAATATAGATGAGAGATTTATCTTTTAACTTTTTATATCCCGGACAATACCGGGTAGCTGTGCTAGTATAGTAATAAATCTTTTCTTTAGAAATGACCAGGATTGAAAACGAATAGTAAGTTCTCAATATTTTCGAGTGATAAATGGGAAATATTAACCACCATCAACAGCAAAGCTGGATTGATGGGGTATTTTTTTTTTTTTTTTTTTAAGGGGTTTGTTTTCTATTTTGAAAAATAAGGGTGCAGCGTCTTAGATTTGTTCTTAATTATTTTTTTTTTTATATATTTTCTTCTTTAATCATTTTACATTTTTTCCCGCCGTTGCTTTAATTTTTCTCTCTTTCATCAAAATGAATATCATTTTAAATCATTCTTTCTTTCTTTAATTTTTCTTTTTTTCTTTCTTTCTTTTTGAAATGAATATTAATTTAAATCTTTATTTTCTTTCTTTCTTTCCTTCTTTCTTTCCTTCTTTCTTCTTCCTGTATGTCTTTCCTTCGTTTCTCTTTCTTTCTTTGCTACTTTCTTTCTTTCTTGTTAAAATGAATATTAATTTGAATCTTTATTTTCTTTCTTGCTTTTTTTCTTTTCTTCTTGTTTTCTTTGCTTCGTTCTTTTTTTCTTTCCTTCCTTCTTTTCTCTTTCTTTCTTTGCTACTTTCTTTCTTTCTTTCTTCCTTGTTAAAAGGAATATTAATTTGAATCTTTTTTTTCTTTTTTCTTTCTTTCCTTCTTTCTTTCTTTCTTTCTTTCTTTTCTCCTTTCTTTCTTTCCTTCTTTCCTTCTTTCTTTCCTTCTTTTTTTCTTTCTTTCTTTCTTCTTTCTTTCTTTCCTTCTTCTTTCTTTCTTTCTTTCTTTTTCTTTCTTTCATGTTAAGATAAATATTAATTTGAATATGTCCTTTTTATAAATGAATATTAATTTGTAAATTTTTTTCTTTCATTTTTCTTTCTTTCCTTCTTTATTTTTGCGTTCTTTCTTTCTTTTTAAATCTTTCTTTCTTTCGTTCTTTTTAAAATGAATATTACTTTGCATCTTTCATTATTTTCTTCTTCATTCTTTCTTAGTTTCTTTCTTTTTTATGAATATTACTTCGCATATTTCTTCTTTGTTTCTTTCTTTACTTCTATCTTTTTGGCTTTTATCCTTCTTTCTTTCTTAAAAAGAATATTTCTTTCCATATTTCTTTCTTTTCTGAAATTAAAATTACTTTACATCTTTCTAGCCTTCTTTCCTTCTTTCTTTTCTCTCATTCTTTCTTTCTTCCTTACCTTTTTAAAATGAATATTACTTTGAAAGTTTCTTTCTTTCTTTCAGTTCCTTTCTTTCTTTCTTTTTTTTTCTTTTTTTTTTTTTTTTTTGTGCTTAAAATTAATATTAATTACATTGAAACGTTCTTTGTTTCTTTCATTTTAAAATAAATATTACTTTCCTTTTTTTTCCTTTTTTTTCTTTCTTTCTTTCTTTCTTTCTTTCTTTCTTCCTTCTTTCCTTCTTAAAATTAATATTACCTTGAATATTTCTTTCTTTCTTCCCCCCCCTGTTTTCTTTCATAACATGAATATTGCATTGAAGCTGCGTTTCTTTCTTTTTTAACATGAATATTAGTTTGGATATTTATTTCCCTCATTCTTCCTTCCTTTCTTTCTTCCTTTCTTTGTTTTTGGTTTTTCTTTCTACTTTGAATACGTATTTCCTCTTACCTTCTCCCGTTCTTTTTTCTTTATTTATTTCTTTCTTAACATGAATATTACATTAAAACTACCTTTCTTTCTTTTTTTTAAAATAAATATCACTTTGAATATCAATTTACTTCTTTCCTTCTTTCTTTCCTTTCCTTTTCTTCCTTTTCTTTTCTTTCCCTTCTTTTCCTTTATCTCTAACATTTTATCTTCTTCCCTCACCACCCCACCGCATCCCAATTTGACTTTCATCTCCTTAATACCTTCACCCTGTTTTGATGCTATCTGCAAAAAATTATCTTCAGTCTGTCATATTTATTAAAATATGCTCTTTTAACATATCTATCTTTTTTATTTATCTATTTAGGAACTTATTTAGTTTTATCTAATAAATTTATTTTCTTTTTTTTTCTTTTTTTTTCTTTTTTTATTTCTTGTATCCTTTTTTTTTATCTTCTTCGGTCGTTATTTTGTAAAGTTGATTAGATTCATTTTATTATAGACCTATAAAGTATTCATATAGTTCAGTTTAATACGCTACTATCAGTTCTCTCTCACTCTCTTCTAATTCTCCCCCCCCTCTCTCTCTCTCTCTCTTCTCTCTCTCTCTCTCTCTCTCTCTCTCTCTCTCTGCATCTCTCAGATAAAACCTCTCTCTCCATCTCCCTCTCTACTATTCTCTCTTCGTTCTGTATCTCTGTATCTCTCCCACCCATTCCTCTCTCTCTCTCTCTCTCTCTCTCTCTCTCTCTCTCTCTCTCTCTTCTCTCTCTCTCTCTCTCTATACATACATTATATATATATATATATATTATATGTTTGCTTGAAGGCAATTACAATGCATGTATCGCATAAAATTCGATACTTTTTTTATATAGAAAATGAACTTGAACGAAGAGCATACGGCTTGGTTTGTTGTTATTATTCACTCAACGTCCCCTTACCTATTATGGTAGAGACGTGTATGTATCACTTCACAAGGTTAATTTCGCAGGGGTTGTTAGCTGTGTACTGTGGCCGAGGCAATATGGTCTTTGACTATGCCTGCTGAGGTCCCGGTTTCGATTTCTCTCGGAGGGAAGTCGTTAGTATACATCGCTGATAAGACTTAATAAAGTCGAAACAGTCTGTACGATGTTCTACACCGACCGATCCTTTGCCGGGATTACACTTGTCAAGTTCATTTCATATAAAAAAAAGTATCGAATTTTATGCGATACATGCATTGTAATTGTCTTCAAGCAAAAATATAATATATATTTTATTCAACAATGCTTCTAAAAAACAAACATCCAAAAATCTTATATATATATATATATATATATATATATTATATATATATATATATATATATATAACCTCCTATTCAATGATAAATCTCTATATGTATATAACCTCATATTCAAATATATATATATTAATAATGGAGATTCGCTTCCGGTTTTTGTCTGTAACAAAAATTACGTCACTGCTTACATCACATTTCCCAAAATCGTCATAACATAGAATAAAATTTATTCTACGATCTTTGGCATGTTCAAATTTTGAGTGTATTTATTCAATAAATACACTCAAAATTTGAACATGCAACATTAGACAGTCCTCATTGTTTTTTAAAATAAGTTTTAATAAATACATGACTGGTATTATATATCTATATATAGTTTGTTTTATTTTAATACATATTTAAAGTTTACATTTCAAATTGTTTTATTTTTTAATCCTTTAATGAATTTGATGATTTTTACTTACTTAGGGTACAAACTCGCTGACATTGAATTTTTTACTCCTACTCCTCAAGCAATATGTTTCAAAAATTTATTTTTACATCGCCCGGAGACCGTTTTTTATTTTGTATTATTTATATATAATGGAGATAGATTGCATTTCTGTCTGAAGCCGAAACTACTTCACGGCTTACGTTACAGATTCCACAATAATCTAAAGAATTTATTAATGAGAACCTAATTTATAATCAAGTTGAGTAATACATAATAGTTAAGAAAAACATTGGTTTATATACACTATGAAGTTGTCTTTGTAACATTCGATGGTTTAGGCGATTTTTAACGCATCTTTCAATAAATGCATGTTTAGTTATATACATTTTTACATAGTTATTTTTATTTGTATTTATAATTATTTAATGTATAAAGTTTTGCGAGAAATTTATCTATTAATAAGATATAACCACTTATTCATACCTTACGTTAAATTCTTACGTGTCTTATTTTGTCCGTGTCAGTCAGCTTCCGTTTTTTACGGTAACGAAAACATTTTTAAAGTTTTAAGATAAGAGTTATTAAGTTATAAGCTAATAAAAAGTTGTTTTTTATCCATTCATTCAATTAAAATACAATTTGGAGAATTGTGTAAAAATATTTATTTTAAAATCTTTTTTCTTCACGTTGGTTTGTTTATTGATAGCGGTGATAAACAAAAAATGTCCCCTCTACTATACAATAAACAAATGGTACAGACATCGGCTTTACCAACTAGGCTGCATGATCATTTTTATAGATAAAATAAACATTTATTTTTACTTTTTCTTTTTCGTATTAAGTTTCATTTGTTAACGCTGCTTTATAAATCCTATTAAGAATTTTTTTTAAATGTTTACATTTATTTTTAATTCAAAAACTGTTTTCGGTTATTTCATATTACTGATGTTATTTTTCATCAGCAATATATTTATTTAAATTAATTGTAGCGAGAAATTAATAGTATTTTGTTCAATGTTTAAACAATACACATTCATCAATAAGAGGAATACTATTCTGTATTAGATGATTAAAAATAGCATCTTACTTCTAATTTATATAAATTTTGTTTTGTTTTTAAAAATTAAATAAATAAAATTATTCAATTTAATGCTTACTTTAATGGATATAAAATTTATCAAATTTATTAAATCTCTAAGAAAATGAATTAAGAGTGTAACAACATATATTATATTCATTAATTTATTGTACAAACATTTTTACATAAACTAGCAAAAAACACCATCTGAGCGGTTATAAAAATTAATTTTTGAAAGATATTGTCTGAGTTAAAATTTCCATATAAGAGGGTTTGTATTATCGGTAAAATCATCAAATTTATTAAAGGAGTAAAGAAAAAATAAAACCATTTGAAATGGAAACTTACTTCTGTCCTCCTCAAATCAAAATGTTGCATGCATTTATTGATTATTAATTAAATAATATTTTATCAATGACAGTATTATGATGTAAGCAATGACATAATTTTAGTCACATACAAATTGATACTGAATCTATTATCAAAAGATTTTATTTATTGAAGAACATTTTTATAAAATTCATATTTTTACATAAGTGTACCAAATAAAATTTAGTTGAAAATAAATTTATAAATTAGATATTTTTATTTCCTCTGATTAAAAAAAATTAATATTAGGTATTATTTAGCATTTAAATATTGATTTAAGTATCATTACTCTATTTTATTTTATATAATATTTATTTACACTAAAACTAAATGTTTGATAAATGTAAAATAAATAAGGTGAATATTTTTTTCAAAATTATTAGAAATAATCAAAACAATAAAAAATCATTTTGTATAGTTAATTGTTTTATTCATTGATAAATTGAATTTAATCTTATTATAAAATATTATTTCAGGAATAATTTTGGTGTAGAAAAGTTAACTTTCCTAATTTCTATTTCAAATTGTTTATTTTTTTACTCCTTTAATGAATTTGATGATATTAATTACTAAAATCATTTAGTTTTTGGCATATTTTGGCATTGTTGTTTTTTATTACTTTAATTGATTTATTAATTTTACTTGGATAATACCTCTCTGAAATTTAATTTTAACTCCCACTCCCCCCAGGCTATATTTTTCAAAAGTTTATTTTTACACCGCCAGTAGGGCGGTCTTGTTTTGTTAGTATATATTAATGTATTTACTCAACAATTCCACACGAGCAGGATGCGGCACTAGATCAATTTTAACCGGAGTTTTCCTTCTCCTAAACTGATTGTCATACAAAGATTAAAGAGTCTTGTCTATTCTATTATCTACCCATAGTTTGAGGGAGGTTTTTGGGATGCATACTTTCTCAAGGTATATTAGCGCAATAAGAAATATAAACTGCATCGTCTAAGATTTAACTCTCTCTCTCTCTCTCTCTTCTCTCTTCTCTCTCTCTCTCTCTCTCTCTCTCTCTCTCTCTCTCTCTCTCTCTCTTCACACACACACACACACACACACATACACACATACACACACACACATATAGATATATAGATAATCAAATATATATTTTTTTTAAAAACACATAAACCTTTTAAAAGTGAAAAAAATGTAAATGAATCAAACGAAATGTTGAAAAAATGGAAGAATTATATTATATATATATATATAATATAATATATATATATATATATATATAGATGAAATTTATCGTATGCCGACACGTGTTTCGACCAGAATTTGCTTACACAAACAGTATTCTAATTAAAATCATTTTATATAAAACTTTTCCGCCATTTTGAATAGCCTCAAAACAAATATTCTGTTCTTCTCCATTCTTTTCCTGATCGCCTTCATTCTGCTAACCTTTTGCTCATCTTCATTATTATTTGTTTGTTTGTTTGTTATGCCTCCTTGAACATCTCTCCTTTTTTTCTTTCTATGGTGGAATCCCGGTGATGTTGTAGCTAACGTGCTGGACTTGCAACATCGTTATAAGCGAGTTCGAACTCCAGTCGTGCTATTACGTTCACTTTCAGAATAATACTCTTGGGAAAGGCATGAACCCCTCATCCCCTGTCCATGGTCTAAATAGTACCCACTACTTTTTTTCTACAAGGATGGTATTGTAAGTGTGTGTGCGTATGTGTGTGTGTATGTGTGTGTGGTGGTTGTGTATGTGTGCGTGTGTTTGTGTGTGTGTGTTGTGTGTTGCATGTTTCTTTGTGTGTGTGTGTGTGTGTTGTGTGTGTGTGTATATATATATTTATATATATGTGTTTTGTGTGTGTGTCTGTTTATTTGTGTGTCTGTTGTGTGGTGTTTGTTTTGTTTTGTTGTTTTGTGTGCGTGTTTGTGTGCGTGTTTCTTGTGTGTGTGTGTGTGTGTGTGTGTGTGTGTTGTGTGTGCGTGTGTGTGTGTGTGTTTGTGCGTGTGTGTGAGTGTTTATAATAAAGGCACTTTTGGAATATGAGTCAAACTAAAAAAAGAGAAGCAAAAAAAAAACAATGTTTCAGATGAACCATTAAACGAGTGGAAAAAGCGCAAAAGAAAATATTTGTAAATAGAAATTAGCTGTCCTTTTTCTCAAAGATCAGTTTGTGGTTGTGTCTGAGGATTGGGTGGAAGAGGGGAAAGAGTTGCTCTATTCCCTCCACCACCCTCCGGCCCGACGACGACGACGACGAATTTTCAGTGATTATGTGGAAATTCAAATGAAAACGGTCCGAAATCGGGAGCAGACGGGAAGAAAAATTGGAATGAACAACGGAAAATAGATTAATTATCAACAAAAAAGAACAAAAAAAAATGAAAGAAAAAAATTGAATAACAAATTCGCCGAAATAGAAACGGGGTAAAAACAACAAGAAAAAAGATATTAATTTTGAAAGATTAAGAAGATAGTAGTCGCATATTTCGAAAGAAAAACAATTGAATCGGCCATTTAAAAGATAGGGTGGTCACCACTTCAATAAAGGGGGGGGGATTGGCGAGCACCCACTCCCTGATTTCTTCCTCTCTTTTTTTTCTCATTATCACATCCTCTTTCTTTTCTTTCTTTCTTTCTCTATCTATCTAATCACAGTCTATCTCTCTCGTTCATATCTATTCTATCTACTATCTATCTATCTCAGTATCTTTCTTTCTTTCTTTCTCTGTCTGTTCATATCTTTTTCTTCTTTCTATCTTATCTATCTATCTATCTATCTTAATGCTCTTAAATATCATTTCTATTTCTTTCTATCACAGTCTCTTCTTTTTTTCTTTCTTTCTTTCTTTTTTTTCTTTTTTTTCTTTCTTTCTTTTCTTATTCTGTTCTTTCTTAGTCTGTTCATAACTTTTCTTTCTTTCTTTTTCAAATTCTTCTTTCTTTCATCAGTCTGTTCAATATTTTTGCTTTCTTTTTTCAATTTTCTTTCTTTCTTTCTCAGTCTCTTCATTTTTTCTTTTTTTGTTTCCTGTCTGTTCAATTTTTCTTTTCTATCTATCTATCTATATCTATTCTTAGTTCTTTAATTTTCATTCTTTTATCCTCAGTCTCTTTCTTTCTTTTTTTCTTTCTTTCTTTCTTTTCAGTCTCTCATATCTTTTTTTTTCTTTCTTGCTTGCTTTCTTTCTCTCTTTATCTTTTTCAGTCTGGTTTATTCTTTCTTTATTCTTTCTATCTATCTTTTTCAGTTCTTCATATCCTTCTATTATCTATCTCGGTCTTACTATCTATCTATCTATCTATCTATCTATCTCTAACCCTCATCTTCTCCTCTCTGTTTACTTTCCCCTATCCTCCTCCTTATCACACCCACTCTTTCCCTCCGGACTTTCTTTTCCTCTCCCCCTTCTTTTCTCTCTCTCTCCTCCCTCTCTTTCCTTCTACCTTTCCACTTCTTCTATATTCCCATTCATCTCTCTTCCCCTCTCCCAGTTCCTCCACTTCTACCGCCTTCGCTTTCCGCCCCATTCTCTCTCTCTCATCTCTTCTCTCTCTCCCTCCATCCCTCCTCTATCTCTCTCTCTCTTTCAAGACTTCCCTGTTCCTCTTCCGTTTATCCTCCCCCTCTTTCCCTTCTCTCTCCTCTCTCCCCCCATCTCTCCTCTCTCACTCCCTCTCATCTCTCTCTCTTCCCGTCTCGCATCGCCCTCTTCCTCACTTTTCCTCTCCTTACCTCTCTTTCCTCTTACCCTTATATTCTCCCTTTTCTTCCGGTCTGTCTGTTGTCTGTTGTCTCTCTCTCTCTTCTCTCGCACTCTCCACCGCCGACCTCTCTGTTTCCGATCTCTCCTCTCCTGTCGCCCTACTTCTATCTACTACCCTATTCCTCTTATCCTTTCTTTTTTGACTCTCTCTCATCTCTCTCTCACTTCCGTCCTTCTCTCGGCTCCTTCTCCTCTCTCTCTCTCCTCTCTCTCCTCGCCTATCCCCTCGCGTTTCCTCTCTCTTTATCTCCTGTTTCCTGCGTACCTTACTTTTCCATTTCCTTTCACTGTCTGACTGTCTTTTTTGCTCTCTCTCCTCTCGCCTCTCGCACGTCTCATCTTTTCCCCTCTCTATGTCCCCTTACTATACTAACCGTACCTTTATTCCTCTTATCTTTCTTTATTCTTCCATTCGTCTCTCTCTCATCTCTCTCCTGTCTCCATGCACCCATCTCTGTCTCGTCTCTCTCTCGTTAATTCATTCTCTCTTCTCTTCCTCATGCTCTCCGCTCGCTTTTCCTCTCCTTACTCTCGCATCTTTCTCTCTTAGCCTTTATATTTTCCTGTCTCCCCTCCTATCTCCTCTCTCCCTCCCTTCTCTCTCTCTCTCTCTCTCTTTCTCTCTCTCTCTTCTCTCCTCTCACGCTATTCCCTTCACTCTCTTCTTTATGTATCTTTAACGTAACTAAATCGAAAGAGTCAGAGGAGGTTGGTTACCCCCACCAAAAAAAAAAAAAAAGTTTGTATTTGATAAAATGAATAAAGATGTCTGCGGCATGAGAATTTAATAATGCTTTACTTTTTTGTTCTTCTCTTTCTTTTCTCTCTTTCTTTCTTTTCTTTTTTTTTTTTTCTTATTCTTTTTTTTTCTTTTTTAATAACCCTTTCTTTTTATTTTGCTTATTTATTTCTTCTTGCCACCCCACCCACCCCACTCTTTTGCATTTCGGAACCAGAGAGTGCTTCATATCTGATAGCGAAGATCTTCTCTTTCTTCTGGTGTCGCCGCTGCTTAAAATTCGGCAAGTCTAAATCCACCTTACCCTATCCCCTCCCCCCACCCAACACACCACCCAGGTTCGCGCCCGTCCGCAACCCCCCTTCCCTCGGCCTAAAGCGGCTATTCACACGTTTCCTATCCAACAGACTGGCGGCCAGTGAGGTGCAACTGACTGGCCATATGGTCAGTTTTTGATTCCATTTCAAGGCGAGACAGGCGGGGGATTTTTGCCACACCCACTCCCTCCGCCTCTGTCTTTTCTTTCCTCTCCTCTTCCTCCTATCTGCCTCTTCTCTTTCCTCCTCACTCTCTTTCCTCCTCCCGTCCGTCAACTTTGACTTATTTTCTTCTCTCCATCACCTTGTTTCTTGACGATATCAAGTCACCTCAGCGTAAGAGAGAGAGAGTGTGTGTGTTTGTGTGTTTGTGTGTGTGTGTGTGTGTGCGGTGTGTGTGGTGAGAGAGAGAGGGAGAGAGAGAGAGAGAGAGAGAGAGAGAGAGAGAGAGAGAGAGTGAAAAAGTGAAAAAGGAAAAAGAAGCAACATGAATATATGAATCAGAGCGTAGGGGAAGATGTGGAGAGATAGTATAGTGAGAGAGAGAGAGAAAGAGAGAGTATTACATCAGAATATAATGGCTCAGGACTTAGATAAGAGAGGTGGGGTGATAGATAGAGAGAGAGGGGGAGAGAAAAGAAAGTTGCTGAGAAAGAAAGAAGAGAGAGAGAGAGAGAGAGGAAGACGAACAGAAAAAAAGAACCGTTACTGAAGAGCGTACTGATGCATAAAAAAACAGACCTTCTCTCTCTCCTCTCCTCTATATATTATATATATATATATATATATAGGTATATGTAAAAAACAAAAAAAAATTTTTGTTTGAATGAAACAAAGAAAATACAGTGCTCATCAATCATCGACCTGATGATTGCTTCATTGCATGAACCTGGGTCGCTGTTAATAAATGAACATTGATCTGTGAAAACTTTGTAAAATAAAAAATAATAATATATATATATATATATATATATATATATATATATATCTCTGATGAGCCTATGGGCTGAAATGTATATACAGAGATTACTTTTTCTCGATTTGTTTACGCTTTACAATTTAAACCGATATGCACGCCAATTCATTTAGTATAGTTAATTAATAACAAAATTAGGTATGACTTTTAATTAAGGCACATATTCTCCCACAAATTGTCGGCCTTCGCCATTTTCAAAACACATACTGTTTGCTATTTCATATATATATATATATATATATATATATATATTATACATATACATTGTGTGTGTATATATATATATATAGTGTTATATATATATTATAATATATAATATATATAATATAATTTTCTTGGTGTCCTTGAAGTCACAGCGTCTCCTGTACTGTGAAGTCCAATGTTTGAAAAAACGAGCTTTGACCACAAATGTCACATGTGAATTCTGTCCCTGTAGATGTTGATGGTGCCAGTACTTTGTTGCCGACGCCAGTAACTTTGTTGCCGACGGCTTTCTTCTGGACCTCTGACTTTTCCGCATTTTGAATAGCCTCAAAACAAATATTCTTGTATTCTCCATTCTTTACTGATCGCCCTTCATTTTCTGCTAACCTTTCTCTTCATTATTATTTGTTTTTTGTATTGGCCCTCCTGAACATCTCTCCCTTTTTTTTCTTTCTATGGTGGAATCCCGGTGATGTTGTACTAACAGTGCTGGACTGCAACATCGTTATAAGCGAGTTCGAACTCCGTCGTGCTATTACGTTCACTTTCAGATAATACTCTGGAAAGGCATGAACCCCTCATTCCCGTCCGTGGTCTAAATAGTACCCACTACTTTTTTTTTTTCTACGAGGATGGTATTGTAAGAGAAGATATTTCCCTTACAAAAAAAGTTTGGACTCGTCCAATGAAATCCAAAATGATAGCGATCTATTACAGTCGAGGAACTAGTTGCTACAGAGAATTAATTTAGTTGTACAAAATGTATATCTTTTGTACCAACGGCAATGTAATAAGTAATTCAGAGTACTCTCCCCTATTTTATGATTATATCTCTCTTTGAAGAGCTCTTTTAGTGAATACTAGGCCTATATAAACCTCAGTAAAGTTACCAATTATTATTTTTTGGAAAATACATCTTTAAGATGCGCTGGGGATGCATCATCAGTAATTTTTTTTTTTTTTCCTGTGATCATTACCAGTTTCGGGTCTTTCAACATTATACCTGTGTCTGCACAGGGACCCAGTCCAAAATGTTAAAATGTCGGGCTTGCATCCAGCAATATCCTGCTATTGATAGTTGGCTTCGTTTTGTTTTGAATATGTGTATTTTGTGTCGGTATTAAGAAGATTATTGGCCATGCCGAGGCTGGGTGTGCTTCCCATTGACCATGGGCTAACTTGCTTCGAGTATCGCAGCCAATGGCACCCTCCCGCCACGGCATGTGCCATATTTTAAAAAAAGGTAAGAGTCGCGTATAAATAGAATAAGCTTTCCAAAAAGTCTAATCGGTGTTAACATTTGTCCTTACAGGTAAATAAGTAAAAGTAAGTAAGTCGTCTGGGTTGCTAAAGTCAGTATCAGCCAATCAGGTGAGTGAATCTATCCCTTTTCACTAGTGCTAGACTAAGGAGACTGTTTACTCTGTGATATAGGGCGCCACACCTACCATCAGCTCCTTATTTTACCGCACATATCCCTGTGCTACTCAACCGCTTGAGTTGGCGAGCAGTATTCTCGAACTAGGAACATTATGGTTTATAGCCGAAACCGCTCTACTGACTGAGGTAATAATATCTAATTTAACCTTTCTTCCGGATTTTCAATGTTGTTATTTGATAACTCAGACACAAAATAATCTCTCGAATGTTGATATCATTTTAATTGGAGCGATATTATTTAATAGTGAATAGATCACTAATTAATCACGGTCCTAAACGGATTTAAAACAGTTTGAATTCAGAAAGTAGCTGGAGGGAGAGTAGTTGGATTCAACCTTTCCCCAAGGGCTATTAAGCGCTATGTGAAGTAGGCTTCGTTCCAGGATTTGAAACTCAGAGTCGACGAGTCCATTCTTAACGTCTCTAATCATTACAACCCACCCACTCCAATCATTACGTCAACGCATCTCCAACAAATAATTCCGAAGGGCTGGTTGTTTGATTTGGTTGAATTGAATTTTAACGGCGATAACTCAACCGACTCTGGGGTTATGTCATCTAAGAGAAGTTAAATATATGTTTGTGTATTTAATACATTTAAACGTTTTTAGTAATTATGGTTTTATACCAATGTGTTAGCACCCACTCGTGGAGATCATGGGGTTGTATGGGTATGATTGAAGGTTTCATGATCTATATTCTAATTATATAATTTATTTCCCTCAAAAGGAAAGCAGAATGTCCTAGTTGATCATTTTTAAATTAGGTCCTTCAATATTGTTTGCATTAAATAAACGGTTTCTTGATCGTGAGCAAGAACCTGCATTCCATGATAAGTGTTTAACACAGCAAAGGGCGTTTTGGACATGTTTCACACGTGGTTGTTCTCTTGTTTGAGTTGAAGGAGTGCTTTAGTCCTTGTATGACGCAATCGTAATCGGGACATCATGACTTGTTCTTCTAGAGCTTCCTTAACAGTTGTCCTCCAGTCTCCAAAAGTTGGGTTTGATTTTGGAAGAGTTTAGAGTTGTGGATGTTGTTAATTCGCCAGCGTTGTTCCTACTTTTTTTCAGCAGGAAGTTGATATAATGTATTAAGCCCCAGAAGAAGATGAATTCAGCCAGGTGCCCCATTCCGTTTCCTTGTGTCCGACCTAGGCTACAAGCTTTAATAAAACTCACTAATCTTTCATTTTATTTCATTTTCATTTTAAATTTATTATTTAAATAAAATAAGCTATTCATTAAATAAAAATTAAAATTCGTTGAATATAATTTGGGAAGATCTCAATTAAAAATTTGGACAATTCTCTGATTGTGGTAATTTAAATAATGAGAAATTTAAAAAAAATGATATACTTCCCTTTGGTTAATTTGGGCATACTCTATAATACTATTGTTTCATTCCTCCAACGTATAAAAATCAATCCTATAAAAATGATTTTTATATTAAACAATTGAAAATATATTAGAATAAATGTAAACTTTTTACTATGCGTTCTTAATTTAATTTGTTGTCTTTCTCTAATTTAATATACTAGTACAATTCAATACGTATACACTATATGACATAAGAAACAAAAAAACATTTTACAAGGGGGTTAAAGAGGGTTTGTCGTTTTTTTTTTAAAAAGTTGTCTAAGATCCTTATTTTTCGGGATGGGTCCGAAAAATTAAGATTTTAGAGGTAGTAGTCTTTGGTTTGGTTTAAATAATATCAATAATCTTCAAGAACCTGTAGGCCTTAATACAGCAGACTAAGCCAAGCCTAAGTCCTTTGCAATCAAAATTCCTTTTTCTCCTTTCTCTCCACCCCACTCTAAATATGTTTACCTCTCTTTACTTTTTCTTTTTTTTTTATTTTTTTTTTTTTTTTTTTTTTTTCACCGATGACCCGACGTCAGCAACTGTGACACAATAAATTGACAGACATACATGAAATAATCGCACTTTAAATAACCTTGTCCTTTTTGTTTTATTAAAATATTATATTTTTTTTTGAGAAAATATTTAATATTTGCTTTCTTTTCTCTGCTTGAATCTAACTAGTCTAAAACAATCGTAACGATTTTAATTTTAAAAATGGGCGCGGGAGTAGAAAGAAAAAAGAGGCGCGAATAGTATTTATAATTATTTTCATCTGCAAACTTTAAATTAATCTCGTCCTTGTCTCCAAACTTAGTTTCAACCTTAGTTTTTTTTCTTTCTTCTTACAGTGTGAAGCATTATTAGATACAGGTTGCTCAAAATGGATATCTCATACGCGTACGGTAGGAAACATATTTTAAATGAAGGGGGATTTAGTGAGGGATTTTGTGTGCTGATTTTTTTTTTTTCGGGATGGGGTCGAACAATTAAGATAATAGAGTAGTTTTTTGGTTTGGTTTGTTTTTACCGGGCAATCCATCCTTGGTGGGTCATTTTCCTGCGACAAAAGTTTTGAACAATATTCATCTTAAATGGATAATGCAATTTTGTTATAAACTCATGTTTTCTATTAACCATAGAATGGGGACCTAACAGGTACTACACGGCCGGGTCTGAGTGGCCCAGGGAGCAATGGTGATGAATTTGGGTGCTCCCACTTCCCAAACTCCAAAAGCTGGAATCTCAACCATCAGATAGAGTTTAACGTCCATTCTCCAGGACATGTAACCGCTCAGCACACCGCTTTTAGCACCATATGAAAAAAAGGGTCGTGGTTTGCCATAAAGGGCATAGGGTTGGGCAATCATATACGGTGCTAGGGCTTGACGTGACGCAGCCGATTGATCGGAGGGACTATCCGGCTGCCGTCTAGGCCCAAGATAGGGTCAAAGTGGGATTTTTGCAAGTCATGGACTGCTTCATCCACCTAAGGTTCTATGCTTAGTAAGTACCGGGTCAGCCACATGCAGAATATTTAGTACACTTGATGAACGTCTTCGTACAAATCTTTACGTATTATGCAGTCTCTCCCCGTTTTCCTCTGCTGCTGATAAGTAGCGATAATTTGAACGGGGTTAACCATACAAATGTACACACAAACCTTTTTTTTTTTTCGGGGGGGGGGGGTGCGTCAATCATTCCCTCGGTTGGTTATTAATTGCCGACTAAGTTTTGGATTTCGTAGCGATATTTTAGTTAGAAAAACAAGTATTGGAACATGGCCTAGTGGATATAAGGATTACGTTGAAGACAGTGTCTAAGTGACGTTATTCTAAGAATCAGGTTCAATCCTGATCAGGGCAGCAGTAACAGAATAATTAATTATCACAGCTTAACGCCTCTACCCGAGCTATGGTTAGCGGAATTAAAACAAAGGCATACCCCGGGACTGAATATACGGGTAGGTTCAAAGTTTCCGTGATGGCTCCGATTAGACAAAGGTTCCAAGAGTCCGAAAGAGTTCCGCGAGTCCACAAGAAATACCCGAAGAAGGCCGTGAGGGGGCCATATTGGCCGAAACGTTGTACAGATAATACAATGAAGTGAGGACAGTAGTCCGGAATAAAACGGATATACTAAATTGTAATTTTATGTACTAGATTATTAACTATTGTTCAAGTTACTCATATTTTTTATTGTACAATTTCACTTCTTTTAGGAAATGTAAAAATACCTGGATGGCTTATTTTTCGTCGTAAAGTTTTTGGGTTTTTTCATATTTTGTTGGTGGGGGAAGAACACCATGACCTTAAGTGTAGAGCAAGTAATGCAACATTTCATTTTTGCGCCAAAAATCTTTGGACGGTGATTGGTTTGGTTTGAAAAGGGGTTATATCGACAAGAGTCGATAATCCCTCTTTAGATTAATACAAAAATAAAAAAAAACCTCCGGCGATGTAAAATAATTTTTGAAACATATTGCTGAGGAGTGGGAGTTAAAATATCAATGTCAGCGAGTTTGTACCCTAAGTAAGTAATCATCAATTTTATTAAGTTAAAAAATAAAACAATTTGAAATGTAACTTTAAATATGTATTAAAATAAAACAATATTATATAGATATATAATACCAGTCATGTATTATTAAAACTTGTTTTAAAAAAAAAAAGACTGTCTAGTGTTATGTCTTGAGTGTATTTATTGAATAAATACACTCAAAATTTAACATGCCAAATCGTAAGTAATTTTTCTATGTTATGACGATTTTTTGGAATGTGAGTAAAGCAGTGAGGTAATTTTTGTTACAGACAAAACCGGAAGCGAATCGTCTAATTATTAATAGAATCTATAGAAACTTTACGAGTGCGTAGCTGAAGAAATTTGTCCTGAAATTTGTTTAAGGTGCCCTATATCTTATATTACCTGGGTGGTAAGTCATAACTGGAAGTACACCGGTTCTTTCTTCGATGAGCCTGTTCAATTTTTCTTAATTGGGTGACCACTTGCAATAGCAGAACTGTAAGCAAATGACTTGATTTGGCATTAAATGACCCAAAAAGGTTGAATGTGCCCGAAAAACAAAACAACCAACAAAATCGCTAGGCTTTCTGTTTTACATCCCTCACATTAATAATGTTTTATGTTTTTACAATTTCTTGAGATATATATATATATCATATTTACAATCCCTCCTCACGAGCAGGGATGTGACACAAGGTCAATTTATTACGGAGTTCATACAGGTTTGAAATTCAGAGTTTTCGCTTCTCCTGACGGTTGCCTAATACAAGGTTAAGAGTCCAGTTCTGCCCTACTATTACCACAAAGAAACACGCACAACAATACACGCACACAAACAAACAAACAAAACAAACACACGACACAACAGGCTGGATGGGAGAGTAGAATTCATAAACCTTTCCCAAAGAGGCTATCTAGCAGCTAAAAGCACTGAAAATCGAAACATTACCATAACCGTCCAGTAACGATTAGTGAATTCGGGAGGCGACGAGTCCCATTTCTTGATATATATATAACTAATGCAACCAATGCAGGCAGATAAAAAAGGAAGGAAATCGCGACCGGTAATGTAAATGATAACATTTATTCCCGAAAATGATATAATTTCTAAATTCTTGATGGAGAAGTCAATGTTATATAAATGTTTCGGTTTATTGCACCCTCCATTACAGGGCGTGTAATTGTGTGTAATGTCTAGTGTTACGATTCATGAGAAGTCAGAATTGATATGCGTACTGTAAGTTTAGTTTATAAATAAGCAGCCATATAACTTTAAAATCCACATTCCCACTACGGAAAACTTTACTGGTCGACTAGTTAATACCTTGCCTTACTCTACGAGAACAACGCCATTACATGGCGCGCCATGACAGAACACGTCGATTTAGACCACTATATTCAGATACAATGCAGTTTTGAAGAGTAGAGACACTATTATTGGATCTCTCGGTGTACCATGTCTCAGATCCCACCACACAAGACATGCACCACTACAAACCACACACAAACGACCAATCGCGGAAAGCATCAATCAAATGGGACAGTAACAATAAGAACAATAAGACACTCACACAAAACAACTACATCAGCACAAATTACGCCCACACACACTGACTCAAAAATCAAACGTGATCTTAGTTTGTACTCAGTATCTCTCTGTTAAAAGTATAATAGTAAAAAAGAAAGTAGAACAGGGGGGCTTTTTTTATACACTTCATAAATTAGCAACCAGCAAAATGGCACAGGGGATGAGGGATTACTTATCATTCGTTTAGCCATCTGGTAGAGATTTTCATCAAGTTAGACAGCTACGACCTGTTCAATATTTAATTGGTGACCCACTTAGACTAATAAGGTACGTACTAATAACCTTGAAGTCCTTCGTTATAAAAAATACTTCATTTGGTATATGACCGGGGAAGGATTGATTGCGGGGGGGTTATGAAGAAAACAGCTACGGTGTTTTGAAGTGAAAGGTTGAATAATACATAAATAGTGGACTGAAAATGAACAGAAAGTCAAATAACTCACGTTAAAAGATCCTTTCGCTTAGTTATTTTAACATCACACGTGCCATACCGCGAGGAGGACACGCGGTCAAATAAGCGAGAAGCTTATTCACACTCTCTATTCATTTGTGTCATTAAAAAGGCAATTTATTGATGATAAATATTAATGCTCTGAAACCGACGTAATGATCACCATTAATGTAATAGAATCAATACTAATAATGTAATAATATATATATATATATTATATATATATATAATATATATAATATATATATATAATATATATCAATGATATAGATATATATATATATATATATATAATAATATATAATATAATATAAATTATATATTTGAGGGGGTAAAGAATGTGTGCTATTGAAGTCGTACTAATTTGAAAATTAATTATTAATAATTATGATTGGCGGGCATACCAATCAAATGTAGGCTAACATCGAGAAACATAATCTCTGTATGCACATTTCAGCCTATTAGGCCTCATCAGAAAGAGTCTATAAGACAGGAAGACTGCTTTGTGTGTGATCGAGCCCTGATTTGTCAGCTGAAGGCGGGGAACCCTCACAAGCTGGCTTTACCAGATTATTTCGGTCCTTGTTTTCGAAGTAGCTTATATCCCCTTGTGGTGACTTACTCACGACAGTATGCAAGTAAACCAAAACAAGTGTTTGATATGGCTTGAATAATATAATATAATATATATTAAGATAATCTATGAAGTCAGCAACCTACTATTAGTTTCGCTTAATGCTCTCGATCTTAGCCCTGAAGAGGGCATTAAGGAAACTAATAGTAGGTTCGTCTGACTCATTAGATTTTATCTTATTATTTGTCTTTAGGTTAGGTTGGCACATTTTTACTACATTGCTATTCTCCTAGCGGTTAATATGAATATTATATATAACTTATATACATATATTCCTATAAAATTGTTTTTTTTTATTTTGCCAAATGGGTTACCATAGATTACTTTTTGTTGGTACAACTATCTGGTCTTTTTTTTTTTTCAAAAATTTTTTTCTCCCCGGTGTGATGTTTGGTAGTATAATTTTACAATCAAACTATTTGCTGGGTTTTTCTACCGGAAGGATTACAACACCTTGGATATTAATTATATTATATACTATATAATAATATTTTATTATTATATTATATATTTATATATATATTCATCATAGAAGTTATACACGTTTTCCATTGTAGTGCATTAGTGAGTTAATCCAAAGGAAATTTATGACAATATTTATTTCATTAAAATATAAGCATTTATAATTGGAGAAAAAGTGTATTCGGTCTTCAGAGGAAGATGTAATTGAACACCAGAAACAATGGTAGAGAGAAAAAGGTTTTGCTACAAACTATTAGTATATATTATATAATATAATATATATATATATATATATAGATATATAAGAGAGAGAGAGAGAGAGAGAGAGAGAGAGCGAGAGAGTAAAAGATGATGCGAGTATATATATATATATTATTATATGATATATATATATTATATAATATATATATGTATATATAGTATATAATATATATATATATATATATATATAGTGTTGTATGTTATATCTATATATATATATAATATAATTATATATATATATATGAAGAATCTTTATCAATGTATTAGTAGTATCGGATTAATCTCTATCTCCTCCTCTCTCCTCTCTCTCTCTCCTCTATTTTTTCCCTCTCTCTCTCCTCTTCTCTTCACTCTCAGATCTGCTCGCTCTCCCTCTCTCCCTCCATCTCCTCTCCCTCTTCTCTCTCGTTCTTCTCTTCTTCCGCCTGATCTCCACTCCTCTTCTAGCCTCTGATCCGCCTTCCTGATAGCGTGTCCCCTCTATCGTTGTGCTCCTCTCTCTCTCTTCGCTTCATCGCTGTCATCATCTCTCTCGTCTCTCTCTTCTACATATATATATTATATATTTTTTTTTCACTGGTAGGTTCAATTTAGGAGGGTTATATCACCTAAATTAAGTGCATTTCAGTAAAATGGGAATTAGTGTTTATATATATAATATACTATGTGTGTGTGTGTGTGTGTGGGTGTGTGTTGATGAAAATAAATGCATTTTCATCCAATTATGTTACGGGTATAAAGGCCCTACGTATATATCATCTAATATTCACGTGTGTGTGTGTGTGTGCGTGTGTGTGTGTGTTGTGTGGTTGTGTGTGTGTGAATTGTGTGTTTGTTTTTGCTCAGGAATATATACCAATTATCTCAGGTACGCTAGTCATTATATAGTATGTTCTTTATATAAAGCTACCCAGTTCCCGCCATATATATAATTTTTATATATATATATATAATTTGTTAGTAAAATTCACCAAACTTCACACCGGGGAAAAGGAAAAGAGAAAGACAATCGATTGTTTTCTGGTTGGTGCGACATCCTCGAAAACAATCGATTAAACCTATAGATGACCAAAAGAAAAATAATTTTATTATATGAGAAAGCACTTTACAACCGATATGATTTATCTGAGCAAATGTAGTGCTCGATCCTAGTAGAGCAATATTGATAAACATATGAGTCAGATTACTTACTATAGTTCAGCTTCAGTAGTTCATCAGAGCAAATATATCTATATCATTTATCTAGAATATATGAAATGAGAGAGATAGAGGAAATAGTAGATAGATATGAGAGAGAGAAGAGAGAGAGAGAGAGAGAGAGAGAGTGAGAAGAGAAAGAAAAGAAAAAGAGAGAGGAAAGCGGCGAAGAGAATAAGCAATGATGACAGTAAGAAGGCCTTGGCCAAGTATGGTGCCAGGCAAATCTTGGAGCACCATGTGCTTAAAACTCACCGATTAAAATTTTTACAAACCAATCGGGTTTTTTCCTATAAGTCTAACATAAACAAAGGGGAACACTCTAATGAAATTATTTTTTATTTTCCGCATTAACTAACGCTACAGACCTACTAACCCCTAACCCTAACCTGTCTTCTTTTTAGTAGATCAATATAATAAATAATTTATCAGTAGAGTGTTCCCCTTGTGATGTTGACTTATAGGAAATATCCAAGATCGGTTTTCTAACAGCTTACGTTTAGTTACACTACACACACCACACACACCACCACGTGTGTGTGTGTGTTGTTGTGTGTGTGTGTGTTTATGTGTGCATATGGGGGTGTATTTGATTTAGGGGTTGTTTATTAATACATCTATCAATATCGAGTAGTTGTGTTATTGTATGTCCAGGATTCGAAAATACACTAGTAACGATAGTCATATTACAACACTCAACTATCTTCGAGAGCTGCTTTTGGTTGTTGATGGTAGTTATGATTTAACGGCATCTCACCGTCTGCGGTTATGTCATGCCTAACGGTTAGGAAGTAGTATAATGTTGTGTATTTATAGTTGATCCTTTTTAGTAATTGGTTTTAACAAGTGTTGCACTTGTGAAGCAGTTGTATTATTATAAGTTTCATATTTATATATTTACAATTAATTCCCGGAGCTTCTTTTTGTGGCAAAGATAATTAAAATTTATATTTTGGGGAGATATTCACAAAATTAAATGATTAAAACTTGTATAATAACAGAAGGGGAAGTATTAGCGTGTTAATTAATAATCTATATAATATATATATATATATATATATAATATAATATATATATTAATATATATAAATGGAGATTATCTCTATTTCTGTCTGTAACAAAACTACATCATAGCTCTACATGTAAGCTGTACGTCACAATATTCTTATGCTATATTAATTCAACAAAAAGTGAATAAATAAATTTTTATTTTTAAAAATAAAAAAGCATTTTTTCATTAAAAAAGCGCTCAAAAGAGTTTGAAGTACAAAGTTGTTTTTTTAATATTACCAAAATACTCAAAATGTTCAAGAATATGTTCCAGCTCCAAAAAGCAATGTTTTAAAAATATAATAAGGTCCAACAGTACAATTGATGAAGATGGAAATTTTCAGGATCTGTATGTTGACAAATTTTCGTAAGTTGTCGGGTCCTTATTATTATTCGAACATTTTAACCTCCGGTGATATATTTTAACAATTCCATTTGTTTTTTTTCTGTAGACAGTAATGAAAGTCAATCGATATGAATATATGATATAATAATAAATAATATTGACAACAGTTCGGTCTAGGAATTGTAAACTCGAATCGACGAAAATGAATATATATTATATATTTATATATATATATATATATATATATATATATATTAAGAAAAGATAATTTTGCTCATTGTAACGATAGATTAGCAGATCTTTAGCCCATGAACAAACACACGGTTATTCTGTAGGATTGCCCAGAATACAAAGGTTTTAAACATATAAAATTTGGTGCTGGTGGATGCCTGGTTTAAACGTTTAGTTTTAAACTACTAAATAACCTATTTTGCGTCACTGTTGAGATGCTGGGTAGATCATGCAGTTGATAATTATCACAATGAAGCAAATTTAAAGTTTTTTCCTTAATTATTCTATTATTGCTCTGTTCGTCACTCACTGGGCCAAGTCAATCGAGCTCNCAATACTTTTGTATATATATATATATATATATATATAATATATATTAATATATATTCTTTTTGACACACCTTGTATATTTATTTTCAAATTCATATGGTTATCCGTAGCATAGTGGCTAATGTACTGGACACGGTAGTAAGCATGTTCAAACTCCAGTTGTGCTATTATGTTCAATTTCTAATACTCTTGGGAAAGGTATGAATCCCTCATCCACAAAGCTATGAGTTAAATATTACCACTGTTGTTATACAAGAATGATTGACACAAAGATTGACATGCCATTAAATAAAGAAACCAAACCAAACCAAACCGTCATCAAATGGTGTAGTTTCCATCGTGTAAGTAAAGTAAAGTCGTCGGGGCGGCCTAAAGTCGGTATCAGCCATGCAGCGAGGGAGTCTATCCCCTTTTCACTAGCGCTAGACCAGGGAGATTATTTTAACGTCTGAGGTGGAGCGCCACTTACCATCAGCTCCTTACTTTACCGCACAGATCCCTGTGCTACTCATACGCTGAGTTGGTGTGGACCGGTATCGAACTAGGAACCTTGTGGTTTCTAGCCGAACGCACTACCGACTGAGCCGGCATAAAATAACTCTACAAGGGGTGACATGCCGTAAAATCCAACCAACCAAACAAACCATTAAACACAGTTTTCTTAAAACCAGTATTCAATCTATCCACACCCAATAAAGGAGGAGGGAGAGGAGCGGGAGGAGGAGGGGAGGAGGAGGAGCGGGAGGAGGAGGAGGGAGAGAAGAGGGGGTAAGTAGGAAGAGGGGGAGTAGGGAGAAGAGGGAGAGTAAGTAGGAGGAGGGGGAGAAGGAAGGTGGGAGGACGACGACGACGACGACGACGAAAGTGTTCCCGTTTCTTATGTCTTCCTCAATTGTAATAATCTGGTTTTTGATGAATTTTCCCGCCATAGCTCAGCTGAAAATTTTTCGCGCCAAGTACACAGCACCAACCGGTAGTGGTTGTGGGGTCAATGAAGGTATTTGCTTTTCTGATGCTATCGTCCAGACCATTTGTCACATCAAACGGCGAGCGCGCCCAAGCTGACTTGATTTGTTGTTCTGGAGTGTGTGCAGACTCAGATAAAAGAGTCTGACTGTCAGGCAAGATCCCGTTCCGCGTCTGCTTGGCTAAGTGGGTAGCGTAGTTTTGGTTGCGGGACATGGCGCGAGGGCGGGGTTAGGGTTGAGCAGATTCCGGTTCAGGCCAGGAGTGAGTGGAAGTAAAAAAAATAAGGGCGGGAAATATGACTGATAACATCCACTTGATATCATGTCTATCTTATTATAATAGAGATCATGTGTTTTTCTGTCTGTAACCGAAACGGTAATGAAGGACTATTTGCTCGTAAATTCCTACCATAGAATAAACTGAACCCCCCATTTTATGTCCATGTTTTTGTATTAAATGTTTTATTTTTCTTGCACCCGTTATTTTACAATAGAAAATATATTTTCTTAAATAATCGATTTAATTAATTTCAATTTGTTTTTTTGTTTTTTTTTTCCATTTTTAGCAGACGAAAAATTGGGTATCCCTAGATTTAATGGTACGAAAATGTAAACATTGTTTTCGTAAGCTGAATCTTTCTTTTTTTAAATCAATCATGAGTTTGTTTTTTTTAATGTTCCTTCGTTTGAATGGTCCAAAAACTTTGAAGATAATATTAAGCTTGGTAAAGAAGAACAGTTTTCTCGTTTATTCCTACCATAAAATAAACTGAACCCTCATTTTATGTCCATGTTTTTGCAATAAATGTTTTATTTTTCTTGCACCCGTTATTTTACAATACAAAATATATTTTATTTATTTATTTTAATATATTCACTTCAATGTGCATATTCTAAAAGTTTTTATTTAGTGAGAATGTTTAGTTTTAAAGTAGGGGCTCGTTTTACAATTTAGGCATATAATTGGATCCTCCGTTTATGACCGTAATTTTTTTTTTTTTTTTTGTCGACGATGATTAAGATCTGACGTTTTTATTTTAGAGTAGCAAAGCCAAAAAGAAAAGAAATAACAACAACAAAAAGTAATATTCAACTTTTTACTCGTAAATTCCTGCCATAAAATTAGACTTGGGCATTTTATGGTAGGAATTTACGAGTAAAAAGTTGAAGTGTAAAAAAACGAACCCCCACTTTAAAACTAAGCATTTTCACTAAATAAAAGCTTTTAGAATATACACATTGAAGTGAATATTAAAATAAATAAAGGAAATATATTTAGTATTGTAAAATAACGGGTGCAAGAAAAATAAAACATTTATTACAAAAACACGGACATAAAATGGGGGTCCAGTTTATTTTATGGTAGGAATTTACGAGCAAATAGTCCTTCATTACCACCGAAACTATATTACTACTCAAGTCACAATTCCCTTACTTATTTACTTCACATTCTCCATGATGTTATTTTTATTTAAACCTCAATTATTAATAAAATTGGTTTACATTATTAATACTGTTGACCATATCAACATATTAATAACATGCAATTGTATTTATATAAACAGAAAAATTCCTCCATACTCGCCAGATTTAGCACATTCAGACTGTCATCTCTTCGGCCCCATGAAAGAGAGTGAGAGGAAAACATTATTCCAGTGATGAAGAAGTGAAATCTGTAGTGAAGAAGTGGCTCAAAGAACAGTCAACGGAATTTTACGGGACAGGGATATATGCTCTCTTTCGAAGGTGGAACATTGCTATTGAGAGAAACGGTGACTTTGTGGAGAAGTAGGGATGTGATTCATAGAGGACCAGCTTCATTTTGATGTATAATACATGCTCCTGTGTTGGTAATTATACCTGTCCTAAACAAAATGGCATTACTTTTTGAATCACCTATGTGGAGAAGTAGGGATGCGATTTATAGAGTACCAGCTTCATTTTGATGTATAATACATGTTCGTGTGTTGGTAATTATACCTGTCCTAAACAAAATGGCATTACTTTTTGAATCACCTATGCGGAAAAGTAGGGATGCGATTCATAGAGGACCAGCTTCATTTTGATGTATGATACATGTTCCTGTGTTGGTAATTATACCTGTCCTAAACAAAATGGCATTGCTTTTTGTCTTACCCTCGTATATATAAATATAGATGAGAGATTTATCTTTTAACTTTTTATATCCCGGACAATACCGGGTAGCTGTGCTAGTATAGTAATAAATCTTTTCTTTAGAAATGACCCAGGATTGAAAACGAATAGTAAGTTCTCAATATTTCGAGTGATAAATGGGAAATATTAATCACCATCAACAGCAAAGCTGGATTGATGGGGTATTTTTTTTAAGGGGTTTGTTTTCTATTTTGAAAAATAAGGGTGCAGCGTCTCAGATTTTGTTCTTTAATTATTTTTATTTTTATATATTTTCTTCTTTAATCATTTTTCATTTTTTCCCGCCGTTGCTTTAATTTTTCTCTTTCATCAAAATGAATATCATTTTAAATCATTCTTTCTTTCTTTAATTTTTTCTTTCTTTCTTTTTGAAATGAATATTAATTTGAATCTTTATTTTCTTTCTTGCTTTCTTTCTTTTCTTCTTGCTTTCTTTGCTTCGTTCTTTCTTTCTTTCTTTCTTTCCTTCTTTTCTCTTTCTTTCTTTGCTACTTTCTTTCTTTCTTCCTTGTTAAAATGAATATTAATTTGAATCTTTTTTTTCTTCTTTCTTTCTTTCCTTCTTTCTTTCTTTCTTTCTTTTCTCCTTTCTTTCTTTCCTTCTTTCCTTCTTTCTTTCCTTCTTTTTTCTTTCTTTCTTTTTTCTTTCTTTCTTTCCTTCTTTCTTTCTTTCTTTTCTTCTTTCTTTTTTCTTTTTTCTTTCTTTCTTTCTTTCTTTTTCTTTCTTTCATGTTAAGATAAATATTAATTTGAATCCGTCCTTTTTATAAATGAATATTAATTTGTAATTTCTTTTCTTTCATTTTTCTTAATTTCCTTCTTTATTTTTGCGTTCTTTCTTTCTTTTTAAATCTTTCTTTCTTTCGTTCTTTTTAAAATGAATATTACTTTGCATCTTTCATTATTTTCTTCTTCATTCTTTCTTAGTTTCTTTCTTTTTTATGAATATTACTTCGCATATTTCTTCTTTGTTTCTTTCTTTCCGTCTATCTTTTTTGCTTATTTTTCCTTCTTTCTTTCTTAAAAAGAATATTTCTTTCCATATTTCTTTCTTTCTTTCTTTTCTGAAATGAAAATTACTTTACATTTTTCTTGCCTTTTTTCCTTCTTTCTTTTCTCTCATTCTTTCTTTTCTTCCTACCTTTTAAAATGAATATTACTTTGAAAGTTTCTTTCTTTCTTTCAGTTTTCCTTTATTTATTTCTTTTTTTTTCTTTTTTCTTTTTTTTTTTTTGTTGCTTAAAATTAATATTAATTACATTGAAACGTTCTTTGTTTCTTTCATTTTTAAATAAATATTACTTTCCTTTTTTTTCCTTCTTTCTTTCTTTCTTTCTTTCTTTCTTTCTTTCTTCCTTCTTTCCTTTCTTAAAATTAATATTACCTTGAATATTTCTTTCTTTCTTTTTCCCCCCCTGTTTTCTTTCATAACATGAATATTGCATTGAAGCTGCGTTTCTTTCTTTTTTAACATGAATATTAGTTTGGATATTTATTTTCCTCTTTCTTCCTTCCTTTCTTCCTTCCTTTCTTTGTTTTTGGTTTTTCTTTCTACTTTGAATACGTATTTCCTCTTACCTTCTCCCGTTCTTTTTTTCCTTCTTTATTTCTTTCTTAACATGTTTTTTAAAACTACCTTTCTTTCTTTTTTTTAAATGAATATCACTTTGAATATCAATTTACTTCTTTCCTTCTTTCTTTCCTTTCCTTTTCTTCCTTTTCTTTTCTTTCCCTTCTTTTCCTTTATCTCTAACATTTTATCTTCTTCCCTCACCACCCCACCTCATCCCAATTTGACTTTCATCTCCTTAATACCTTCACCCTGTTTTGATGCTATCTGCAAAAAATTATCTTCAGTCTGTCATATTTATTAAAATATGCTCTTTTAACATATCTATCTTTTTTATTTATCTATTTAGGAACTTATTTAGTTTTATCTAATAAATTTATTTTCTTTTTTTTTCTTTTTTTTTTTTTTCTTCTATCATTTTTTTTTTATTTATCTTCTTCGGTCGTTATTTTGTAAAGTTTATTAGATTCATTTTATTATAGACCTATAAAGTATTCATATAGTTCAGTTTAATACGCTACTATCAGTTCTCTCTCACTCTCTTCTAATTCTCCCCCCCTCTCTCTCTCTCTCTCTCTCTCTTCTCTCTCTCTCTCTTCATCTCTCAGATAAACCCCCTCTCTCCATCTCCCTCTCTACTATTCTCTCTCCGTTCTGTATCTCTGTATCTCTCCCCACCCATTCCTCTTAATCTCTTTCTCTCTCTCTCTCTCTCTCTCTCTCTCTCTATATATATATATATATATATATATATATATATATATTATATGTTTGCTTGAAGGCAATTACAATGCATGTATCGCATAAAATTCGATACTTTTTTATATAGAAAATGAACTTGAACGAAGAGCATACGGCTTGGTTTGTTGTTATTATTCACTCAACGTCCCCTTACCTATTATGGTAGAGACGTGTATGTATCACTTGACAAGGTTAATTTCGCAGGGGTTGTTAGCTGTGTACTGTGGCCGAGGCAATATGGTCTTTGACTATGCCTGCTGAGGTCCCGGTTTCGATTTCTCTCGGAGGGAAGTCGTTAGTATACATCGCTGATAAGACTTAATAAAGTCGAAACAGTCTGTACGATGTTCTACACACCGACCGATCCTTTGCCGGGATTACACTTGTCAAGTTCATTTTCTATATAAAAAAAAGTATCGAATTTTATGCGATACATGCATTGTAATTGTCTTCAAGCAAAAATATAATATATATTTTATCAACAATGCTTCTAAAAAACAAACATCCAAAAATCTTATATATATATATATAACCTCCTATTCAATGATAAATCTCTATATGTATATAACCTCATATTCAAATATATATATATTAATAATGGAGATTCGCTTCCGGTTTTTGTCTGTAACAAAAATTACCTCACTGCTTACATCACATTTCCCAAAATCGTCATAACATAGAATAAAATTTATTCTACGATTTTTGGCATGTTCAAATTTTGAGTGTATTTATTCAATAAATACACTCAAAATTTGAACATACAACATTAGACAGTCTTCATTGTTTTTTAAAACAAGTTTTAATAAATACATGACTGGTATTATATATCTATATATAATTTGTTTTATTTTAATACATATTTAAAGTTTACATTTCAAATTGTTTTATTTTTTAATCCTTTAATGAATTTGATGATTTTTACTTACTTAGGGTACAAACTCGCTGACATTGAATATTTTACTCCCACTCCTCAAGCAATATGTTTCAAAAATTTATTTTTACATCGCCCGGAGACCGTTTTTTATTTTGTATTATTTATATATAATGGAGATAGATTGCATTTCTGTCTGAAGCCGAAACTACGTCACGGCTTACGTTACAGATTCCACAATAATCTAAAGAATTTATTAATGAGAACTTAATTTATAATCAAGTTGAGTTATACATAATAGTTAAGAAAAACATTGGTTTATATACACTATGAAGTTGTCTTTGTAACATTCGATGGTTTAGGCGATTTTTAACGCATCTTTCAATAAATGCAAGTTTAGTTATATACATTTTTACATAGTTATTTTTATTTTCATTTGTATTTATAATTATTTAACCTATAAAGTTTTGCGAGAAATTTATCTATGAATAAGATATAGCAACTTATTCATACCTTACGTTAAATTCTTACGTGTCTTATTTTGTCCGTGTCAGTCAGCTTCCGTTTTTACGGTAACAAAAACATTTTTAAAGTTTTAAGATTATAGAGTTATTAAGTTATAAGATAATAAAAAGTTGTTTTTTTTTTTATCCATTCATTCAATTAAAATACATTTTGGAGAATTGTGTAAAAATATTTATTTTAAAATCTTTTTTCTTCACGTTGGTTTGTTTATTGATAGCGGTGATAAACAAAAAATGTCCCCTCTACTATATAATAAACAAATGGCACAGACATCGGCTTTACCAACTAGGCTGCATGATCATTTTTATAGATAAAATAAACATTTATTTTTACTTTTTACTTTTTCGTATTAAGTTTCATTTGTTAACGCTGCACCTTCACAAATATAACAGGTAATTTTTATTTCAAATTTTATAAATCCTATTATGAATTTTAAAAAAATGTTTACATTTATTTTTAATTCAAAAACTGTTTACGGTTATTTCATATTACTGATGTTATTTTTCATCAGCAATATATTTATTTAAATTAATTGTAGCGAGAAATTAATAGAATTTTGTTCAATGTTTAAACAATTCATCAATAAGAGGAATACTATTCTGTATTAGATGATTGAAAATAGCATTTTACTTGTAATTTATATAAATTTTGTTTTGTTTTTAAAAATTAAATAAATAAAATTATTCAATTTAATGCTTACTTTAATGGATATAAAATTTATTAAATTTATCAAATCTCTAAGAAAATGAATTAAGAGTGTAACAACATATATTATATTCATTAATTTATTGTACAAACATTTTTACATAAACTAGAAAAAACGCCATCTGGGCGGTTATAAAAATTAATTTTTAAAAGATATTGTCTGAGTTAAAATTTCCATATAAGAGGGTTTGTATTATCGGTAAAATCATCAAATTTATTAAAGGAGTAAAGAAAAATAAAACCATTTGAAATGGAAATTTACTTCTGTCCCCCTCAAATCAAAGTGTTGCATGCATTTATTGATTATTAATTGAATAATATTTTATCAATGACAGTATTGTGATGTAAGCAGTGACATAGTTTTAGTCACAGACAAATTGATACTGAATCTATTATCAAAAGATTTTATTTATTGAAGAAAATTTTTATAAAATTCATATTTTTACATAAGTGTACCAAATAAAATTTAGTTGAAAATAAATCTATAAATTAGATATTTTTATTTCCTCCGATTAAAAAAAATTGATATTAGGTATTATTTAGCATTTAAATATTGATTTAAGTATCATTACTCTATTTTATTTTATATAATATTTATTTACACTAAAACTAAATGTTTGTTAAATGTAAAATAAATAAGGTGAATATTTATTTTTTATTTCAAATTTTTTAGAAATAATAAAAAAAATAAAAAATCTTTTTAAATATTTTGTTGCTTCGCCAATATATACTTTTTCAAATTCGTCACAAAAAAAATTGTATATACCTGCATTAAAGAAAATTTTTGTTTTATTACGGGTATTTCTAACTAGTTGTTTGATATATATATATATATATATATATATATATATATATATATATATATATATAAAGATAAAAAGTGGTTTACCACTGAATATGGGCACGATGGTTGGGATGTGTAACGTTCTATCTAATACAATGAGCACACACGTGTGATTGACTGCAATTAATCGGTACCTCGATTAATTCAGTGGATTTAACCCTGAAGATCCTTATGGTAAAACTCGAGTAAGTTTCTATTGTATCTATTTTATAATATATATATATATATATATATATATATATATATATATATACTTGCTTTGGTGGGGTACCAGTTCCTTTGGTATTAACATGATTCTAAACTGGTCCTTTCCTCCAACTGTTGGATGTGGCAAGGTTCACGTCCGATTTGAGAGCTCAATTTTTATTTTTTATAAACAGAACAAAGTGATTTGAATAAAGAAAGTGATCTGAAGAAACTCCTAGTGTCTCAGAATCCCACAGGTGGAAATGGACCATAATCGCTAAATACCCGGTCTTTAACCCTTTTTCTTTACACACACACACACACACACACATACATATATATATATATATATATATATATATATATATATATATATATGGTTTGGTGGTTGTTTTTGAAGGCTATCATAATGCAAGTGTAAAGAAAAATGAGGTAACTATGATGTCGTTTGTTTACCTTTGATTTATTTTGATATTTTGAATTTAGAAGATTAACAATTACACGATTAATCGCCTGTTCACGTCAATCCCTAATACCTATATGATTGTCCCAACTCTATTGGTCTTATGGTAAGCCTCTGACCCTTTTTATCATATATGTGCTAGAAGGCAATAGTTGAGGGTCTTATTGTCCTTGGTATGACGTTAAATTGCATCTAGTGGTGAAGTTCTGATTTTGAAGAATTCAAAGAGGCAGTCACAATTTTTGTGTGGACAGAGGAGACGAAAACATTCCCTAGCACAACTTGTTGTGGATTGATGGTGTATTTTGATGTATAAGGTGTGCTGCGGCCCACCACTTAAACGTATAGACTCTGTGCTGGGAGCCTAGATTAAAGCTAGCCTATCAACAAGCCCAAATATTGGGTTAGTTAACTATTTAATCGCCGATCTTGAAAGCCGTTCATTTGCATGTATTGCAACCAAGGAACAACCAAAGGATTCAGCTGAATACAAGGATTCTTCCCTAAGAAACAACCAAAAGAATCTGCCTAACACCGAGGAACAACCAAGGATTCTTCAGTAAGAGACAACCAAAGGATTCTGCCCGACACCAAGGAACAACCAAGGATTCTTCACTAAGGAACAGCCAAAGGATTCTGCCTAATACCAAGGAACAACCAAGTGTTCTTCACTAAGGAACAACAAAAGGATTCTGCCTAACACCAAGGAACAACCAAGAATTCTTCACTAAGGAACAACCAAAGGATTCTGCCTAACACCAAGGAACAACCAAGGATTCTTCACTAAGGAACAGCCAAAAGGTTCTGTCTAACTACGAGGAACAACCATTTTTCACTAAAGAACAACCAAAGGATTCTACCTAACACTAAGGAACAACCAAGTGTTCTTCACTAAGGAACAACCAAAGGATTCTGCCTAACACCAAGGAACAACCAAGGATTCTTCACTAAGGAACAACCAAAAGGTTCTGTCTAACTACGAGGAACAACCATTTTTCACTAAAGAACAACCAAAGGATTCTACCTAACACTAAGGAACACAAAGGATCTCCACTGTAAAGTGCTCTCACCTGCAACCTAAAAATGGCCACAAAAATTATAACAGAGATTTCAATGAAACCTTGAATAGAATTAATTTTATTATTCATTCTTTTTTTATTACAATAGTCTGAGCCGGAATTCGAACCTTATTCCCTGATTCCATTTTAGTAACTAATACCCCACCCCCTTTAGGTATTCACCTAACATCTCCACTAAGAGCAGGATGTGACACATGGTTAATTTTAAAACGGAGTAAAGCTGGTTTGAATCCAGAGATTTTCTTCTTCTAAAGAACCCAATATGTCCTATACAAATGTGCCACTAAATACCTTAAATAGTTGATAAAGTTGGTTTGAATTCGAGGATTTCCTTCTTCTAGATGGGTTGCCTAACCAAAGTTTTAAGAACCCAGTCTGACCTTTTAAAGGAGTCACCAAATAATT
>CM042162.1:2808502-2821002 GCA_023376005.1 Doryteuthis pealeii
TCGTTATAAGCGAGTTCGAACTCCAGTCGTGCTATTACGTTCACTTTCAGAATAATACTCTTGGGAAAGGCATGAACCCCTCATTCCCCGTCCGTGGTCTAAAGAGTACCCTCTACTTTTCTTTCTACAAGGATGGTATTGTAAGGGAAGATATTTTCCCCTACAAAAAAATTTGGACTCGTTCAATGAAACCCATAAATGATACGAACTATACAGTCGAGTAGTCGAGTTCGAGTAGTCACAGGGAATTGATTAGTTGTAAAAACGTATATCTTTTGTACCAACGGCAATGTAATAAGTAATTCAGAGTTACCTCCCCTATTTTATGATTATGATCTCTCTTTGGAGAGCTCTTTAGTGAATACTAGGCTATATAAACTCTCAGTAAGTGTACCAATTATTTTTTTTTGGAAAATACATCTTTAAGATGCGCTGGGATGCATCATCAGTAATGTTTTTTTCCTGTGATCATTACCAGTTTCGGGTCTTTCAACATTATACTGGTTCGCACAGGTGACCCAGACCAAAATGTCGGGCTTGCATCCCAGCAATATCCTGCTACTTCATTGTGTGGCTTCGTTTGTTTTAATATGGCATTTTGTGTCAGTGTTCTTTTATAAGAGATTATTTGGCCATGCCGAGACTGGGTGGTGGCTTCCCATTGGCCAGGGCTACTTGCTTCGAGTATCGCCAGCCAATGGGCACCCTCCCCTGCCACGGCATGTGCCATAGTTTTTAAAAAGGTAGAGATCGCGTACTAAATAGAATAAAGTTTTCCAAAATCTATCGGTGTTAACATTTGTCCTTACAGGTAATAAGTAAAAGTAAGTAAAGTCGTCTGGGTTGCCTAAAGTCAGTATCAGCCAATCAGCGAGGGAATCTATCCCCTTTTCACTAGTGCTAGACTAAGGAGACTGTTTTAGCATCTGTGGTAGAGCGCCACACCTACCATCAGCTCCTTATTTTACCGCACATATCCCTGTGCTACTCAAACGCTGAGTTGGCGAAGGTCAGTATCGAACTAGGAACATTATGGTTTATAGCCGAACGCTCTACTGACTGAGGTAATAAATCTATGTTAACCTTTCTTCCGGATTTTCAATGTTATTTGATAACTCAGACACAATAATTCTCGAATGTTGATATCATTTTAATTGAGCGATATTATTTAATAGTGAAATAGATCACTAATTAATCACTGTCCTAAAGCGGATTTAACAGGTTTGAATTCAGAAATAGCTGGAGGGAGAGTAGTTGGATTCATACCTTTCCCAAGGGTATTAGCGCTATGTGAACTGTAGCTTCGTCCAGGATTTGAACTCAAGTCGACGAGTCCATTTCTTACGTCTCTAATCATTACACCCCACCCCTCCAACTCCATTACGTCACGCACCTCCAACAAATAATTCACGAGGGCTGGTTGTTTGGTTGGTTGATTGATTTTAACGGCATATCAACCCGTCTGGGGTTATGTCATGCCTAAGAGGAAGTAATATATGTTGTGTATTTACATTTATACGTTTTTAGTAATTGGTTTTACCAATGTGTTAGCATTATTGGGGATCATGTTGTATGGTATTGATTAGGTTCATGTCTTTATTCTATGGTATAATTTTATTTCCCTCAAAAAGGACAGAATGTCCTCCATGTTGACATTTTTAAATAGATCTTTTATATTGTTTGCATTAAAATAACGGTTTCTGATGTGAGCAAGAAACCTGCATTCCATGAATAAGTGTTTAACAGTCAAAGGCGTTTGACATGTTTCACACTGTGGTTGTTGTTCTTGTTTGAGTATATAGGAGTGCTTTAGTCTTGTATGACCAATTCGTAATCGGGACACAATGACTTGTTCCTTTCTAGACTTCCTTAAAGTTGGTCTCCAGTCTCCAAAAGTTGGTTTGATTTGGAAGAGTTTATTGTGGATGTTGTTATTCCAGCGTTGTTGCCATTTTTTCACGAAGGTTGATATGTCATTAAGCCAAAGAATGATCAGCAGGTGCCCCATTCCTGTTGCCTTGTGTCCGACTAAGCTACAGCTTAATAAATCACTAATCTTCATTTTATTTTATTTTATTTAATTTCTATATAAAATAAGCTATTCATTATAAAATTAAATCGTTGAATAATAATTTGGGGAAAATTTCATTAAAATTGGACAATTCTCTGATTTGTGGTAATTTAAAATTGAGAAATTTTAATAAATTATTACCTCCCTTGGTTATTATTGGGCATACCTACTAATACTATTGTTTCATTCTCCAACGTATTAAAAATCAATCCTATGAATGATTTTATATAAAAACCAATTGAAATATAATTAAAATAGGTGTAATCTTTTTATATGCGTTCTTATTTAATTTTTTAGTCTTTCTAATTTAATATACTAATACAAATAAAAAAAACATTTTTACAAGGGGGTTAGTTGAGGAGTTTTGTGCTGAATTTTTTAAAAAGTTGCCTAAGATCTTAGTTTTCGGGATGGGGTCAAAAATTAAGATTTAGAGTAGAGTCTTTGGTTTGGTTTAATAAATCACTAATCTTCAGAACCTGTAGCCTTATACAGCAGACTAAGCCAAGCTTAAGTCCTTATGCAATCAAAATTCCTTTTTCTTCCACCCCCACTCTGAATATGTTTACCTCTTCTTCTTTTTTCTTTTTTTTTTTTTTTTTCTTTCTTTTTTCTTTTTTTTTTTTTCACCGATGACCACCGTCAGCAAACTGTGACAACAATAAATTGACAGACAATAATGAAATAATCGCACTTTAAATAACCTTTCCTTTTTGTTATTTTAATATTTTTTCGAGAAAATTTAATTTGCTTTCTTTTCTCTGCTTGAATAACTAGGCTAACAATTCTGAACGATTTTAATTTTAAAATGGCCGCGGAGTGAGAAAGAAAAAAGGCGCGAAGAAATTATAATTATTTTCATCTGCACTTAAATTAATTCTGTCTTGCTCCAACTTAGTTTCACCTTAGTTTTTTTTCTTCTTCTCCTTCAGTGTGAACATTATTAGATACAGGTTGGCTCAAAAGTGGATATACTCATAGGCGTACGGGGGAAAATTTTTTAAAAGTTGAGGGGATTTGTGCTGAATTTTTTTTAAGTTGTCTAAGATCTTAGTTTTCGGGATGGTGTCGAAAATTAAGATTTAGAGTAGAGTCTTTGGTTTGGTTTGTTTTACGGCATATCAACCTTGGTGGGTCATTTAATACCGACAAAGTTTTGAAATAAATTCACTCTTAATGGATAATCAAATTTTGTTTATAAACTCATGTTTTTCTATTCAACCCATAGATGGGACCCTAACAGGTACTACCACGCCGGGTCAGAATGGACCAGGAAGCAATGGTGATGAAGGGGTGCTCCACATTCCCCAAACCTCCAAAGCTGGAATCTCACCATCAGATAGAGTTTAATGTCATTTCCCAGGACATGTAGACCCTCAGCCACCGCCTTTTAGCACCCATATGATAAAAAGGGGTTGGGGTTTGCCATAAGGGCAATAGGGTTGGGGCAATCATATAGGTGCTAGGGCTTGACGTGACCAGCCGATTGATCGGAGGGGACCTATCCGACTGCCCGTCTAGCCCAAGATAGGGCCAAAGTGGAGTTTTGCAAGTCATGAACTGCTCATCCATCTGGGTTCTATGCTTAAGTATCACGGGTCGCCACCCACGAATATTAGTCCACTTGATTGAAGTCCTTCGTAAAATCTTTAACGTATTTATGCACGTCTCTCCCCGTTTTCTCTGCTGATATAGTAGCAGCGATAATTTGACGGGGTTACCACAAAATGTACACACACCCTTTTTTTTTGGGGGGGGGGTGCGTCATATCAACTTCGGTGGGTTATTTAATGCCGACTAAGTTTTGGATTCGTAGCGATATTTTGGTAGAAAACAAATGTATTGGACACATGGCCTAGTGGATAAAGGAGTTAGGTTAAGACAGTTATAAGTGACAGTTATCTCTAGATTGCAGGTTCAATCCTGATCAAGGGCAGCAGTAACATAATAATAATTATCACAGCTTAACGCCTCTACCCCAGCTATGGTTAGCGGAATGAGAAACAAGATACCCCCCGTGGACTGAATAAAGGGTTAGGTTCAAAGTTCCGGGATGGCTCCTGATTACGACAAGAAGGTTCCCGAGTCTGAAAAGAAGGTTCCCGAATCCGAGAAGGTTCCCGAGGCCGACAAGAAATACCTAAAAAAGGCCGGAGGGCATATCCGCCGAAAATGTTATACAGATAACAATGAAGATGAGGACAATAGTCCGAATAACGCAGATAATACTAAATGTATTTATGTATAGATTTTAATTATTGTTCAATTACTCATATTTTTTAGTACAATCCCACTTCTTTTAGGAAATGTAAAATCCTGGATGGTCTTATTTTCTTGAAAAGTTTTTTGGATTTTTTTCATTTTTTTTGGTGGGGAAGAACACCATGACCCTTAAATGTAGGACAGTAATGCAACATTTCATTTTTGGCGCCAAAATCTTTGGACAGTGATTGGGTATATCGACAAAAGGCGATAATCCACCTACTTTAGATATACTAGTACAAAATAAAAAACACCATCCGGGCGATGTAAAAATAGATTTTTGAAACATATTGCCTGATGGGTGGGAGTAAAAAATTCAATGTCAGCGAGTTTGTACCCTAAGTAAGTAAAATCGTCAAATTCATTAAAGGATTAAAAATTAAAACAATTTGAAATGTAAACTTTAAATATGTATTAAAATAAAACAAACTATATATAGATATATAATACCAGTCATGTATTTATTAAAACTTGTTTAAATAACAATGAGGACTGTCTAATGTTGCATGTTCAAATTTAGAGTGTATTTATTCTATGTTATGACGATTTTGGGTAATGTGACGTAAGCAGTGGCGTAATTTTTGTTATAGGCAAAAACCGGAAGCGAATCTCTATTATAAATAGATATCTATAGAAACTTTACGATGGATAGCTGAAGAAATTTGTCCTGATTTTTTTTAAGGTGCCCTATATCTATATTACCGGGGTGGGGTCTAAGTTATACTGGAAGTACCGGTTCTTGCGATGAGCCTGTTAAATATTTCTTAATTGGGTGACCACTTAAGCAATAGCAGATACTGTAAGCAAAATGACTTGATTTGGCATTAAATGACCCAAAAAGGGTTGATGTGCCCGAAAACAAAACAACCAACAAAATCGACTAGCTTTCTGTTTTACATCCACTCACCTTAATAAATGTTTTATGTTTTTACAATTTTCTCTGAGATATATATAATATACATATTTACCAACCCTTCCGCACGAGCAGGATGTGACACAAGGTCAATTTCTTAAGCGGAGTTCAACAGGTTTGAATTCAGAGTTTTCCTTCTCCTAGACCGGTTAAAGAGTCCAGTCTGTCCTACTATTTACCCATAGCTGGAGGGAGAGTAGAATTCATACCTTTCCCAAGGGTATTAGCGCTAAGTGAAATGCAATTACCACGTCCAGGATTTGAACTCGGGGCGACGAGTCCATTTCCTATGATATATATATAATATATGGGATGAAAAAAAAATAAGGGAGGAATCCGACGGTATGTAAAAAATAGAAAAATATTTTCCGAAAAGATTAATTCATTCTTGATGGAGAAGTCAATGTTATAATGTTTCGGTTTTTGCAACCCTCATCAGGGCGTGAATTGTGTGTAATGTCTAGTGTTACGATTCATGAGAAGTCATGAATTGTTAGCGTACCTGTAAGTTAGTTTTAAATTAAGAGCCATTAACTTTAAAATCAGCGATTCCCATGGAAAATTACTGGTGACTGTTAATAACCCTTGTCTCCTTAGAGGCACGCAATTTGGGCGCCATGACAGACACGTGATTTAGTTATTCAGATACAATGCAGCTTTTGAAGGTAAGAGACACAATTATTGGATTTCTCGGTGTCCATCTCATCCCCACAGAAGAATCAATCAAATGGGCTAAGAATAGATAAAAACTTGATCAAGAACAAACAAGGTCTTGTTGTGTTTGTTAAATAATTAAGACAATGACTTTTTTACATCTAATACACATTACTATCAATTCCCGCTTAAAGCACAAATTCCTGGTAGATCATCAAAGTTAAGCAGCTACGAATCTGTTCAATATTTAAGTGGGTGACCACTTAAACAATAATAGGTACTCTAAGTAACATGAGCCCTTCGTTTATTAAAAAAATGACTTAATTTGGTATTGAATGACCCGGAAAGGGTTGATATGCCGTAAAGTAAAACAACCAATAGAAAGTGTTTTGTTTTTTTTTTATTTTGGGGGGGAGGGGTTAGGAGGGAGGTTATGAAAGAAAACAGCTACGTGTGTTTTAAGTGAATAGATTTTTAGAATAATGAATAATAAAATAGTGGACTGAAAAAATGACAACAGAAAGTCAATAACGTTAAAAAGGAAAATCTTTCCGCTTGTTATTTTAACATCACACGCGCACACACGAGGAGGACACGCGGTCAAATAAAGTGAGAACGCTATTCACACCCTCTATTCATTTTGATGTCATTAAAAAGGCAAGTTATCTGATGATAAATATATACTGCTTTGAAACCGATGGTAATGAATCACCCAATAAATGTATAGATAATAATAATAATAATAATAATAATAATAATAATAATAATAATAATAATAATATATATTAAATGTATAGATAATAATAATAATAATAATAATAATAATAATAATAATAATAATAATAATAATAATATATTTTGGGGGTGGAAAGATGTGCTTAATTGAAGTCGTACCTAATTTTTGAAAATTAATTAATTAATAATTAATGAATTAGGCGGTCATACCTATTCAAACAAATCGAGAAAAATCAATCTCTGTATGTACATTTCAGCCTATTAGGCCTCATCAGCAGAACTATAGACAGGAAGACCGCTTTGTGCGTGATTCGAACCCTGACTGTCAAGCTGACAGGCGGGGACTCTAACAATTAAACCAGCTGGCCTTTACCAGATTTTCCGTCTGTTTTGAAGTAGCTTATATTCCACTTATGGTGACTTTAGTACAACAGTATGAGAAGTAAACAAACAAACAATGTGTTTGATATGGCTTGAATATATATATATATATATATATATATATATATAATATATAATATATATATATATATATATTCATCATCATAAGTTACTACCACGTTTTCCTTGTAATAGCATAAGTAGTTGATCCAAAAGTTCTCAATAGATTTTATAAAATATGAAGCATTTATAATTGGAGAAAAAAGTTTTTCTCTTTAACACGGTGTTTCGTGTTCTCCAGAGGAAGATGTACATTGAACACCGAAACAATGGTTGCTACAACTATATATATATATATATACATATATATATATATATATATATGTATGTATGGATACTTTATATATATGTATGGATACTTTATATATATGTATGTATATATGTATATATGTAAAACAAAAAGAATTTTAAAAAAATTTTCTGAGAACAAAATACATTTTGCGGACCTTCCTTTTTTATAAAATATTGAACTTTCTCCCGTTGGAACCAGAACAACATTTTATATATATATATATATATATATATATATATATATATATATATATATATATATATAGACAGAGAGAGAAAGAGAGTGAGAGATAGGATAGATACAGAATATATTAATATATATATAATATATATATATATATATATATCCTTTTAAATATATATATACACGAATATATGAATACATATATATATATGTATGTATATATATATATATATATATATATATGTGTGTGTGTGTGTGTGTGTGTGTGTGTGTGTGTGTGTGTGTGTGTGGATCTTTTTATATATGTATCTATATACGGATCTCTCTCTTTCTATTTCTTTCCCCATCTCCCCTTCTCTCTCTTTATCTCTCTCTCTCTCTCTCTCTCTCTCTATATATATTATATATATATATATATATAATATAATATATATATATATATATTAAATTTCTTTTTTCCACTGTCAGCTTCAATTTGGGAGTTTAATACTCACCATTAAATTAAGTGCATTTACATAAATGAATTATGTTTAATATATATATATGTATGTGTGTGTGTGTGTGTGTGTGTGTGTGTTGTGTCTGTGTCTGTGTGTTGATGACTAAAATAAATGCATTTTTAATCATTATGTTACGGTATTATTAATGGCCCTACGTATATTACATACATATATATCACGTGTGTCTGTGTGTGTGTCTTAGGAAATTATCTCAGTATCGCTAGTCATTTATACGTATGTCTTTTTATATCTAAAGCTACCCAGTTACCCCGCCATATATATATATATATATATATATATATATATATATATATATATTTCGTCTGAAGATCACCTAGGCGAAAAACTGTCAATAACAAGGCATCATTGACTCCATGTCCATGCTACCCTTACTTATAAATAAATGCTCTCTCAATGATATTGAGCACTGTTTACTTATAATATAACGTCCATATATATATATATATATATATATATATATATATATATATATATATATATATATGGAGAAAAGTAGTCAAACACGGGATGTTATGGAAACTGGATGTTTATTGTCGACGATGCAACGTTTCGGTCATTTAGACCTTCTTCAAGACTCAAATATAGTTCTTGCTTCAATGAAGTCAAAATAGTGAAAACAGTAGGTTGTCAGTAGGGGCAGGGTGGCTGGGGGTGGGTAGTGGATTTTCTTCTCTCTAGATGGGGAGTGTTTATATGGTGATGCAGGTGTGGGTCAAGAATGTTTGATGATGGGGGTGGGTCAAGATGAATGAGTATGTGTATGTGTGTATGTCTGTTTTAATTGTCTTTTATATATACTAGCAAATATATGCACCCTCCGGGTGCAAGTATTTAAGTTTTAATGTAATAAAATATTGTATTAAATTAGAAAGGCTAATGAAACTAAATAAGAATACAGATAAAAAGATTTGAAACAGAGGGAGTATAATAAAAGATTTCAAACAGAGGGAGTATAATAAAAAATGGAACAACTGAAACTTACTCTTCCATCACTCTCGTCTTTCATTGTTATTTTTTCTAATTTAAGTATTTAGTTAACAGAGGAAGTAAAGAATAAAATGACAGTTATTTTATCTTGTTAATGGATTTCATTTAAGATTCATTGAAGAGATTTTTGCTTATATTCATTAAAATAAAACCAAACAGTTAGAAATCAATAATACTAAGCACATATTTATTAAATTCGATTTTTTAATATCAATATGCAAATTAGCCTTCCCGTACACACTGTAAACCGCTATTTTGTTGTATATATAAATATAATTGCATGTTGTCAGTATGTAGATAAGGTTAACAGTATTAACAATGAAAATTTTATTAATAATTGAGGTTTAGATAAAAATAAAATCATGGAGAATGTGATGTCAATAACTAAGAGAATTGTGACTTGAATAGGAATATAGTTTCGGTTACAGACAGAAAAACACACAATCTCCATTATAATAAGATGTGTTTGTCTACTTTTCTCCACATATTGTCGGATTAACCTCCTCATATTTCTCCCATATATATATATATATATATATATATATATATATATATATTTGTGTGTGTGTGTACGTTAGGGTAGTCGATGGAGCTTGGTAACTGACAGTTTCTCGCGATCTTCCAACCAAGTCCTTGATTCGAACATCGTAACTGTCAGTTATTAAGCGGCTTTAGATTTATGTACACACTATCCTAACTTAGATATACATGCTCTATCAATATTATTGAATCCTCTTAACTTATAAATATGGTATACTATATATATATATATATATATATATATATATATATATATATATATGGGAAGTAAACAAACAGACGATGTTTGTGATATGGCTATTTCAGCCGACAATATTTGGGAGAATATGTGCTTAATTGAAGTCGAACCTAATTTTTGAAAGTTAATTAATTAATAATTAATTAATTAGGCGGGATTACCTATTAAATGTAAGGCTAAACAAATCGAGAAAATGATTGATTTTTCTCGATTTGTTTAGCCATATATTTTAATAGGTAATCCCGCCTAATTAATTAATTATTAATTAATTAACTTTCAAAAATTAGGTTCAACTTCAATTAAGCACATATTCTCCCATATATATATATATATATATATATATATATATATATATATATATCCCCTGCCTACATTAGCTACATATTTTATTACACCCACACATAATACACTTACACTCGTAACTTATAAATATGGCATACTATATATATATATATATATATATATATATATATATATATATATATATATATATATATATATATATATATATATATATATATATATATATATATAGTAAAAATATACAACCAAACTTCTCCTGGGGAAAAAATGAAAAGAGAAAAGACCAAGAGGGTTGCCCCAACCGAAAACAATCGATTAACACTTGGCCAAAAGAAAAAGAAATTTATATATATATATAAATATATATATATATATATATATATATATATGTTGTGTGTGTGTGTGTGTGTGTGTGTGTGTGTGTGTGTGGGTGTGTGTGTGTGTGTGTGTGTGTGATTAGGGTGGTCGATGGAGCTTGGTAACTTCCAACCAAGTCCTTGATTGGAACATCGTATATACGAAAAACTGTCAGTTATTAAGCGGCTTTAAATTTATGTACCCTAACTTGGATATACATGCTCTATCAATATTATTGAGCCCTCTTAACTTATAATATATCATACTATATATATATATATAATATATATATATATATATATATGGTAGAAATGTGAGGAGGTTAATCCGACAGTATGTGGAGAAAAGTAGACAAACACGGGATGTTGTGGGAAACTTGATGTTTATTGTCGACGGTGCAACGTTTCGGTCTCTTATTAGACCATCTTCAGGACTTGAATATAGTTCTTACTCCAATGATGGAAATTCTCAAAATGCTGAAACGGAAGGTCGTCATTTCGGCACTCCCCATTCCAGAGAGAAGAAGAATCCACTAACCAACCCCCAACTACACTTCCCCCTACTGACGACCTTCCGCTTTCAGCATTTTGAGAATTTCCATTATTATATTCGAAATTTTAACCTCCGGTGATATATTTTAAACAATTCCAATTTTGTTTTTTCTGTAGACAGTATGAAAAGTAAAATCGATATGAATAATATGATATAATAATAAAATAATATAATGCCAACAGCTTCGTCTAGGAATTGAACTCGAATCGACGAATGAAATATATATATATATATATATATTATATATATATATATATATATTAAGGAAAAAATAATTTGTTTCATTGTAATAATTTCAACTGCATGATTACAGCATCTTTAGCCATGAACAAAAACACGGTTATTACTGTAGGAATTACTTGTAGAATACAAAGGTTTAAACATATAAAATTTTGGGCTGGTGGGATTGTCTTGGTTTAAAAGTTTAGTTTTAAACTACGTAATAACCATATTGTTGCTCATGTCTGAAGATGCTGTAATCATGCAGTTGAAATAAATTATCACAATGAAGCAAATTTAAAGTTTTTTCCTTAATATATTCTATATATTGCTCTGTTCGTCCACTCACTGGCACAAGGCACATCGAGCTCTTATGACGAGTTACCTGTATCACTACGGTTAAACTATTCATGAAATGATCCTCATTATCACACGCACACACACACACACACACACATACATACACATACACACACACACTGTTTAGCAAGAAACATTAAAAATTAGACGTGAGTTGAATATTATTATATATTTATTTGTGCTACACACACACACACACACCACACACACACACCATATATATATATATATAATATATATATATATATATATATATATATATATATACAAACTTATTAGTAAACCCTTGTGGTAAGAAAAAAACCGACAAATAGTTTGATAGTAAAAATATACTACCAAACTTCACCTGGGAAAAAAATAAAGAGAAAAAGAAAGACCAAGACGGTCGTACCAACCGAAAATAATCGATTAATACTAGAACGCTTGGCCAAAAGAAGAATATATATATATATATATATATATATATATATATATATATATAATATATATATATATATATATATAAAACCGCTAGGATTGTCTAAAACTAAAATATAAAAGTGCTCAATAACTAAAGTAGAGCAAATGGCACTGGTACATCGAGCTCTCATGACTGTTTACCCTACGGTTAAACTATACATGGAATGATCCTCATTAACACTAACATATATATTAATATATATATATATATATATATATATATATAGTAAATGAAGAAAAACTCTAAACTTGCTTCATTACAATAACTAGCAAATATATGCACCCTCCGGGTGCAAGTATTTAAGTTTTAATGTAATGAAATATCGTATTAAATTAGAAAGTCTAATAAGAATGCAGATAAAAAGATTTGAAACAGAGTGGGGGTATAATAGAAAAATAGAAATGAAACTTAC
>CM042162.1:2836002-2853502 GCA_023376005.1 Doryteuthis pealeii
TATATATATATATATTTATATATATATATATACATATATATATAATATATATATTCATTTAGTATTAGTTATATATATATATATATATATATATATATAATATATATATATAATTTGGGAATAAAAGGCCTTAAATCCCATGGGTATCGTAGTTATGGACCATTTCCACTCGCGAGTATGCTCACGAGCTTCTTCAGACCACTGGGATTTAAGGCCTTTTATTCCCAAATAAGTTTGCTCTGTTTACAATAATTAACCATTGAGCTCTCATACGGAACCTGAATTCTACAACAAACTACTGGTAGATAATTAGGACCCACCTAGAATCACCTTGTACCAAGAAAACTTGGTACCGCACCAAAGTATATATAAGTATATATATTTATAATTTATACTTATNATATATATATATATATATTATTATTCATTTATTTATTTTAATAAAAATAATATTATATATATATATATATATATATAATATATATAATATAATATGTACATTTGTTTACATACTTATACATATATGTATATATATAAATATATATACGTATTTGCATATATATTATTAATATATATGGGGTTAGTATGAATTATTAGGTGTGAAATATAAGAAACTCAGTTTTTTAAAGTTAGCTTTCGTTTTATTTCGTTAGACAGACTAGCAAATATATGCACCCTCCGGGTGCAAGTATTTAAGTTTTAATGTAATAAAATATGTATTAAATCAGAAAGGCTAATGAAACTAAATTAAGAATGCAGATAAAAAGATTTGAAACAGAGGGAGTATAATAAAAAAATAGAACAACTGAAACTTACTCTTCCATCACTCTCGTCTTTCATTGTTATTTTTCTAATGTAAGTATTTAGTTAAAAGAGGAAGTAAAAGAATAAAATGACAGTTATTTATCTTGTTAATGGATTTCATTTAAGATTCATTGAAGAGATTTATGCTTATATTCATTAAAATAAAACCAAACTGTTAGAAATCAATAATACTAAGCACATATTTATTATTAAATTTGATTTTTTAAAATATAATATGCAAATTAGCCTTCCCGTTCACACTGTAAACCGCCATTTTGTTGATATATAAATATAATAGCATGTTGTCAGTATGTAGACATGGTTAACAGTATTAATAATGTAAAAAATAAATTTTATTAATAATTGAGGTTGTAATAAAATAAAATGATGGAGAATGTTTGAATGTCAATAACTAAGGAATTGTGACTTGAGTAGAATAAGTTTCGGTACAGACAAACAAACACACAAATCCAATTATACAATAAGATATATAAAAAAATAAATATAATAAAAAAACATACTTAAATAACTAATACATAATAATCAAAATATATAAATAATACATCAACTAAGAAGAGCATAACAGATAGAATAACAGATCCAACATAAACAACCATATAATAAGTAATAAGTGCGCAATAAATAATAAATAAAAATAATAAATTAATGTATAATGGAGATATGTAACGTGTATCGTATGATTATTCGATAATGACGTCACACTGACGTCAACGAATTTCAACTAAAATAGGCAGAATAAATATATTCCTCAATCGATTAATAATAGTTAATGTCAATAATAAATATACACTCTTAAAACTATAAAAACAAAAACTACTAAATTCTATTAAATGAATGACTATATAATGTCTAAAGACAAAAAATAGAGTATATAAGAATTTGCCGCCAAAAACAAACAGAAAACACCAAAATTAAAAATATACACAGGTATTTAAACCTCGAAATGACAAACAACGATCTATCAAGTACTGGGAACCCACACCCACGAGCCGCAGCTCATATAGATACATGAGCCGAGGCACAATAACATGTAGCAAACACATACAGAAGCATAATTACCACTCAAAGGCGGGCATAATAGCACTACAGGACAAACATGAAACAATCAATAAACAACCACCACCCTTAAGATCCCTTTAAATAATCAAGGGAAGCACGATCAGCTAGAATTTCCATGAACGGGCACGGGAACGCCCTTCTGTGAAATCCACCCGCTCGTTAACCCTTCATTAACACAGAAACAAACACGGCCCCCGATAAGGCCCATTAGTATGGCTAATACTCACCCCACTTAATGAGAACAGAAAATAATAAAATAACGAATGAACAACAAGAACATTTTTATGTGGGTACCCACCCAACAGGCCGAAAGCCTCAAATGGAATAAGTAGTACAAACAAATAAAAATGACCTTGAATCAGTTAAATTAACAGGAAACACATATTGCAATACATATATACATACATAACTACTATAAATACAATAACAAATTCAACACAAAACTACTCATAAATACTAACAACAACTAAAAAACATACTATATATTATAACACAAATATATACAAGTAAATCCCTCCTCCTTCTCATCTCTCTCTCTCTCACCTTTACTATACTTATCTCTCTTTTAAGAGAGATATAACAATTAAATTCGTTCCAAAAGGCGTTTTTTCTATTTAAGTTATTACCCTAAAAAACTGTAGCAGTTTTAAAGAAAAATCATAGCTGAAGCCGACTCCTTTTTTATTTGCTTCCAGTAATTTTTTTATAGTCTGCTGTAAATAAATGAGAACAATCGTTAGTAAAAAAAATAAAATAAAATGTATAAAAATTCGGAAAACATATCTTATTTAACATGATTATTTAACTTACTTTTTTTTAATAGATTAGATAAATATTTCATTTAAAATATTTCATGAGGAGTAAAGGTAGTTACTGAGTTTTTCTAGATATCTAAAAATTATGGAATTTTATTCAAATGAACAAACGTTGACTCCCCCCACACTTTAAGTGAAAAAAGTTTTCTTCCAAGCCATAGTTGTATTGTTGCTACTGTACGACTGCACCACTTGGACAATAACATAGCGCCTAGAGAATAAGCTAGATGGGAACTGCACAAGAATGCAGTATGTAACTTTAAACAAGTTGTGGAAGCAACACCCCACGAGAAAGCAGCTGTATAGCCACTTGCCATTTATCACACAAACCATTCGAGTAAGATGAACAGGACATGCTGGACAACGCGGGAGGATTTAGGACAAACTTGTAAGTGACATTTTTCTATGGCAACCAGCACACAGGTACGCTAGTGTGGACCGTTGAGCAAAGACATACATTGACCAACTTTGCGCAGATATCTGTGCAGAGGACCTCCTGAGAGCAATGAATGATAGGGTAAGGTTGGCAAGAGATTGTCATAGATATCCATGATTAAAATCCTAATTACTTGTAATTGGAAATAAACTAAGTGACCCTTCTCTTGTTTTTTCCTTTGGTCAAATGAAAATGTTTACTCCAGTTTAAATAACTTATTTGGACAGGTTAGGAAAACTTTAAATTAATGAAATTATTTTATCATGTGATTTTTCCAACAATTCAACCCGGGCTCAATGGGTGACCCAACGGGTCACGTTTTTTCTAGTGTAATTTCCGTGCCTGTTGAATTTCTTTACAACCCTTTAAATTTTTTAGTTACCTAGCATTTTTCTTTTTCCTTATGAAACTGAAAATTTCTCCAAACACGCTACATATATATATATATATATATATATATATATATATATATATATATATATATATATATATATATGTTTATGGTTGACTGATGAAACCGGGCTCATTTATTGAGATATTGGTCGAAATAAATTTATAATAGCCAAAGGACGGTTTGCTAAGTTTTTCTTTATTATTGAAAGTGTAAATATTGTATATAATATATCCGTATATAATTAATCTATCAATTATCTTACATTGGGCTCTCTTGGTGATTTGAAATAATCCTTGTATAAACCTATTGGTGTACATCGAGATGGGCATGAATTGTGAATATACAGAGGATATAGATGATCCCAAATAGAATCATTTCCAACTTACCAGTCAATTGAATGCTTTTACCTTCATATATATATATATATATATATATATATTATATATATATATATATATATATATTAAAATAAGTGTATTTTGGCAGCATTTTTTCTTTTATACAAGTTTTGTTGAACTGTACAGACAATTCTTGTCGGACGAGTTTTTGGTTGATCCTTTCTAATTTTTGGGACATCTTTTTGGTGTCAGGGTGTAACTGGTGTAACAGTCCAACAAAGGTTTCGATACGAGCGTTTTCGGGTATCATCCTCTGTCCTGCTATCCAGATTTCTCATAGCTGATGTTATGCTCTCAGGATAATTGTTACGACAGAGGGTCTCTCTTAAGCTGTCCATTTCCTTCTGGTATACTTCATCACTGCTGATGGCTTTTGCTCGATGTTGTAAGCAGACGATACCGTTCTTTACATTATATGGACGGTGAGAATTGAAGTTGAGATACTGTCCAGTGAAGGTAGGCTTTCGATACACGGATGAACTGAATCCTTGCTCTGTGCGAGTTATTAACACATCTAGGAAGGACAATTTGTTGTCTTGTTCTTTCTCCATAGTGAACTGTATAGATGGATGAATTGAGTTCACATGATCCAGTAGTATTTGAACATCTTCCTGATGGGGCCAGAGAATGAATGTCATCCACGTATCTAAGCCACATTGATGGCTTTAGTGGTGTAAATCTTAAGGCCATCTCTTCAAAGTAACTCACCACAGTCTGTCTGCCCTATGTGAAAGGCTTGGCTGAAAAGATTCAAAAGATATGTAATCCCTATGACATCAGGACAACATTCAGGAGTGACTCAACTCTTCGTAAACATCTCGTCCGAGTCAAGCCCTCAACAGAATATAACATGACCAAAAATTGTATGTATTCCATCCCATGCAGCTGTGACAAAGAATACAAAGGTGAAACATGCCGCCCACTGAAAGTAAGACTAGAAGAACCTCGTAAAGCAGTGGTCCGAGGAGAAATAGAAAAGTCGGGTGTGGCTGACCATATATGGAATGAAAAGGGAAACCATCTACCCTTATGGGATGAAGTTAGAATAATAGATAGAGAATAACATTGGAAGAGAAGACGCCTCAAAGAATCAGCTCACATGATAGGCTGTACTGGGCTGTTAAGTAGACCTAGCATAGTAATGAATACAATATGGGAACCCATAATTAAGAAGGCCAGATCAGATTGAGAAAAAAAAAACACACAATATGAGTCTAGGTAAAAAATCATACATAAGTAAAATAGGCAGATATTCTAGCCAAATCAAGACATGTTTATAAGTTCCCAAAATTCACACTCAATTGTCTAATTGGACACATGGCCGAGTGGATAAGGCAGTTAGGTTAAGACAGTTCTAAGTGACAGTTATCTCTGGTACCTGAGTGAAAGCAGTTAGAAAAATAATTAATTAACACAACTCCTACCCCAGCTATGGTTAACGGAATGAGAACAGGATACCCCCATGGAATAAATAAAGGGTTAGGTTCAAAGTTCCGTGATGGCTCCTGAATACGACAAGAAGGTTCCCGAGTCCGACAAGAAATACCTGAAGAAGGCCGGAGGTTACAAATAACAATGAAGATGGGGACAATAGTCCGAATAACGCAGATAATACTTTCCTAAGAGTATTAGTGCTATGTGAAATACAAACAGCCTCGTCCTGGATTTGAACCCGGGTCGACGAGTCTATTTCCTACGACCGTTACCATTACACCAAACGCCTCCTACGTAATAGTTTTTCAATACAAAACACAATACAAGAAAAATGTTTCTAATTTTTTTCTAATTTACTAGCAAGACTAAAGAAATTAAATAAGAACACATATAAAAAGATTACTCTAATTTTAATTATATTTTAATTGGTTTCTATATACAAGCATTCATAGGATTGATTTCAATACATTGGAGAATAAAACAATGATATTAGAGATCAATAACACCAAGTAATTATTTATTAAACCCGTTTTTGTTAAAACCAGTATGCAAATTAACAGCAACATATATTACGTAATCCTTTATTTCTTAGTGATATATAAGACACATTGTAGAATTTTAAACAACTAATAACATGGGCTGTTTTGAGGGAAATCTATCGTAGATTTTCATAGAGACATCTTTGATAAATAAGATTTGTTTTATGTATTAATTATTTTTTAAAGTTGTAATGTAATGAGATATATTAAATTACAATGACTGACGAAATTAAATAGGAACGCAAATAAAAAGAACACACTTAGTTTGATTATATTTTAACCGGTTTCAATATGAAATGATTCATAGGATTGATTTTAATATTTTCAAAGAATAAAACAATAATATTAGAGATCAATAACACCTAGTAATTATTTTTTAACCAGGTATTGTTAAAACCGTGTGCAAATTAACCACACCATATGTCATATAAAAGTTTATTTCTTAGTGATATATAAGACTCATTGCAGGATTTTAAACGCGCTAATCACATGGGATGATTTGGGGCAAATCTAACTTAGATTTTCAGAGAAACATCATTAACAAATAAGATTTATTCTATTCTATGTATTAATGACTTTGACTATAAATCAAATACTCATTGAAAAACTAACGCAATTTCTGAGGGTATTGTGACGTAAGCAGTGACGTAGTTTCGATTATAGATAGACAGACACCAAATATCTTCTTTTTGTTTTTAATGCATAAAATTTAACTATATTGATAAAAAGTGCATACGGGTAATTCCATGTCAAATCATCCAGAAAAAAGTAAAATTATCATCCACACGCTTCAATATTTCTGAAATTTTGAACATCTATGGACTATGTTAATGTTAGAAATTCCTCAAAATTTGAGCTTCCAATTCCAAAAATTGGTCGAATATGCTTTTATAAACTAATTTTTAGGAGTAGAAGAGCTCTAGAACTCATTTTACAGACAAAAACAAGTTACAAATAGTCGCCATTTTTCGTGACCCAATTCTAGAAATTGGTCAAAATTGCTTTTATAAACCAATTTTTAGGAGTAGGGAAGCTCTAGAACTCATTTTACAGACAAAAATAAGTTACAAAAAGTCGCCATTTTTTGCGACGACCCCACAAATTTGGAGACCTAAAAATCGACACAACTTCGCCTATTTTTGGAATTGGAAACTCAAATTTTTGGGGATTTCTAACTTTAACATACTCCACACCTGAACAAAATTTCAGAAATATTGAAGAGGGTGGGGGGACATGGCCAGGATGATTTGACATGGAATTACCCATACATCAAATTTCAACCACCAGACGCCGAATCTCCATTATAATAAGATGTGTTTTGTTTATATTTTTCTCGTGATAATTCGATTTTAGGTCAAACATTAAATTGTGTCTTCGTTCTTCTTTGATTGGATTTGTATCGATCACTTATTTCTCTATTTATTTATTTATTCATTTATAGACTCGTCTATTTATTTATAGATTTAAGGCTGTGTGGTTAGTTTGGGAGGAGTGACTAAAGGTGCTGGGTAGGAGAGTGTCGAAGATCAGGGGAGATAATCTGAGAAAAACATGCCGGTTGGATCATACAACACTTTCTTTTTTTCTTTTTTTAAGTAATTCTTTTTATTTATTTATTTATTCATTGGTTTTTCTTTTTTTTATTTATTTATTATTTTTGTTCTTTGGGTGTTGTTTTTCAGTGTGACACTTTCTGTGTGTCCTTATTGTCCACGCATGGACACACAACCGGACGCAACCAATATCCGTACGACCAGCGGGGTTAGTCGCAATGTCTTTCAAGTTGCATTGATAAAAGTGGCGCTTTTTATTGTCTTATTTTATTTTCATTTTTTTTTTTTTGTGGGGGTGCGTTATTGGGGTATAGGGGGGTCTATTTTTTTCTTGCTTTTTCCCGCCTTTTTTTATTGTTTCCCGGCTGTGGGGGGGGATGAACTGTGGTTAAAAGTTTACAAGGCATCGAGTGAAGCAGAACGGTGGTGGGTGGGGGTGAGGCAGAACGGAAGGTGGGGGGGGGGGTGATCTTCAATCACTGGAATCACTGAAATTGATCATTATTAGGGCGGGAAATAATACAAGGAATCCTGACAACAAAAAGTGTTATTGCTTTCTTCTTTCTTTCTTTCTTTCTTGCTTTTTCTTTTTTTTTTTTTTCTTTTTTTTTTCTTTTTTCCATTTTTTTATCTTTTTTGTTTTGTTTTATCTTTTTAGAATGACAAAGATTTGGCTAGTTATTTGGGTTTTGTCATGATGGCGTATGCATATACATGCTCATGCACGTGTGCATATTTGAATAATTGTGTGCGTAGTTGTATATATATATATATATATATATATATATGTGTGTGTGTGTGTGTGTGTGCATGTGTGTGTGTGTGTGTGTGTGTGTGTGTGTGTGTGCATATATATATATATGTTGTGTGTGTGTGTGTGTGGTGTGTGTGCATATATGTGTGGTGTGTGTTATATGTGTGTGTATTGTGTGTATGTGTGTGTGCATATATGTGTGTGTGCATATATGTGTGTGTGTGCATATATATGTGTGTGTGTGTGGATATATATGTGCATATATATGTGCATATGTGCATATATATATATATATGTGTGTGTGTGTGTGTCTGTGTGTGTGTGTGTGTGCGTGTGTGTGTGTGCGTGTGTGTGTGTGGTACATCCAAAGAGAAGCAGCGTTTATTAAACTGTCACGTGTTCATCTTCCTTTTTTTTTTTTCTTTTTTTTTGTTGTTGTTGTTGTTTGTTTGTTTACTGACGCACGTTGACACTCGATCAGGAGTGAAAAAATAAAATGATTTTTATTTTTCCATTAAGATAAACGTTCCTCTTTGCGACGACGCGAATGGGAGGAGATTTATAAGAGAGTGAGAGAGAGAGAGAGTGGGGAGAGATTGAGAGAGGCAAAGAGAGGGGGATAGAAAAACAAAGACATTAAGATACAGACATACAGAGTGAGACAGACAGACAGACAGACACAAAGATAAACAGGTACATACATACAGAGAGAGACACACAGATATACATAAAGATAAACAAAGATACATACAGAGAGAGTGAGAGAGAGGAGAGAGAGAGAGAGAGAGAGAGAGAGAGAGAGAGAGAGAGAGAGAGAGATAGACAGACAGACAGATAAACAAAGATACATACACAGAGAGAGCGAGAGAGAGACAGACAGACAGACAGATAGACAGACAGACAGATAAACAAAGATACATACACAGAGAGAGAGACAGACAGACAGAGAGAGAGAGAGAGAGAAGAGACAGACAGATAGACAGACAAACAAAGATACATACAGTGAAACACAGACAGACAGACAGACAGACGGATAAACAGAGATACATACACAGAGAGAGAGAGGGAGAGGCAGACAGACAGACACAAAGATAAAAAGAGATACATGCCTGAGAGAGAGAGAGAGAGAGAGAGAGAGAGAGAGAGAGAGAGAGAAAAGAGACAGACAGATAGACAGAAAGAGAGATAAACAAAGATACATACAGTGAAACACAGAGAGACAGATAGAGAGACAGACAGACAGAGATACATACAGAGAGAGAGAGAGAGTGAGAGAGTGAGAGAAAGAGGCAGACAGACACAAAGATAAACAGAGATACATGCCTACAGAGAGAGAGAGAGAGAGAGAGAGAAGAGACAGACAGACAGATATACATACAGAGAGCGTGCGTGTGAGAGAGTGGGAGAGAGAGGGGGGTGAATCCGGATTTTCGATCGAATTGATACTTGGTTGAAAAAGAATTCTTTTTATCGCTCGTTAACCATCACCCATCCATTTTGTTCCTCGCATCAACTTTCATCAAGTTGGATTTGAGATTAGAACATCAGAACTTTTTGTCCCTCTGTCTATCTATCAATATGAAAGTATATGTCTCTCTGTTCTCTCTCTCTCTCTCTCTCTCTCTCTCTCTCTCTCTCTCTCTCTCTCTCTGCCTGCCTCTCTCTCTCTCTCTCACTGCCTGCCTCTCTTCTCTCTCTCTCTCTCTCTCTCTCTCTCTCTCTCTCTCTGTGTGTGTGTATCTTCCTGTCTGTTTGTCTTTTCTCCGTCGGCCTATCTATCTATCTATCTATCTATCTATCTATATATATATATATATATATATATATATATATGTGTGTGTGTGTGTGTGTGTGTCTTCCTGTTTCTATTTCTCTCCCTCTCCCTCCCTCTCCCCTCTCTCTCTCTCTCTCTCTCTCTCTCTCTCTCTTATATATATATATAGATAGATAGATAGATATATGTCTGTGTGTGTATATCTATATATTTATATATATATATATATATATATATATATCTGTCTTTGTCTCTGTCTGTCTGTCTCTCTCTCTCTCTCTCTCTCTCTCTCTCTCTCTATCTATCTATCTATCTATTTATCGAAGAAGAAGAAGAAGAAGAAGAAGAAGAAGAAGAAGAAGATAGACAAAGATAGACAGATCCAGTCCAAGATCAAGCTAAGATGGAAGACAGCAAGATAGAAGAAACAAAATCTAATTATTCAAGAAAAGAAGGTGAGTGTGCCTGTATACAACCACGGGTATACAGGTGTGCTATGGCCTAAATTCGTTATCAACCAGACAGCGTGGGAGTCTAGACCAAGAAGATTGTTTTTTAGCGTCTGCGACGAAGCGCCACACCTACCGTCAGCTCCTCACTTTACCGCACAGATCCCTGTGCTACTCATACGCTTAGTTGGTGAGGACCGGTTTCGAACCAGGAACTTTCAGGTTCCCAGCCGAACACTCTACCGACTGAGCTAAACCAAAGGTATACTATACAGATCTACGCACATAACAAAGCTCCCTAGAACTACCCAAGAAGAAACACAAAATAAGTACATGTAAATTTTAAGATGAGTATACAACACATATATATATATTTACCAACCCCTCCGCACGGGCAGGATGCTACACAAGGTCAATTTATCAAGCAAATTTCAACAGGTTTGAATCCAGAGTTTTCCTTCTCCTAGACCGGTAGCCTTACCAAGGTTAAAATCCCTGATCTGCCCTACTATTTACTCATAGCTGGAGGAGAATAGTTGGATTCATATATTTCTCAATTAGCGCTAAGTGAAAATGCAATTTCCACGTCGAGGATTTGAACTCGGAGCGACGAGTCCATTTCCCATGAATGTAACCATTACATCACGCGTTTTCACATATACAACACACACACACACACACACACATATATATATATATATATATATATATATATATATTATATATATACCAACCCCTCCGCACGAGCAGGATGCGACACAAGGTCAATTTATCAAGCAAAGTTTAAGAAGATTGAATCCAGAGTTTTCCTTCTCCTAGACCGGTTGCCTAACCAACGTTAAAGAGCCCAGTCTGCCCTAAGATTTATCCATAGCTGGAGGGAGAGTAGGATTCATACCTTTCCCAAGGGTATTAGCGCTAAGTAAAAATGCAATTTCCACGTCCAAGATTTGAACTCGGAGCGACGAGTCCATTTCCCATTACTGTAACCATTACATCACGCGTTTTCACATATACAACACACACACACACACACACATATATATACCCCCCCACACACACACACACGAGCAGGATGCTACACAAGGTCAATTTATCAAGCAAAGTTTAAGAAGATTGAATCCAGAGTTTTCCTTCTCCTAGACCAGTTGCCTTACCAAGGTTAAAAATCCCAGTCTGACCTACTATTTATCCATAGCTGGAAGGAAAAAGGGATTCATACCTTTCCCAAAGGTATTAGAGCTAAGTGAAAATGCAATTACCACGTCCAGGATTTGAACTCGGGGCGACAAGTCCATTTCCCATGACTGTAACCATTACATCACGCGTTTTCACATATACAACACACACACACACACATATATATATATATACCACCCCCCCCACACACACACACACACGAGCAGGATGCTACACAAGGTCAATTTATCAAGCAAAGTTTAAGAAGATTGAATCCAGAGTTTTCCTTCTCCTAGACCAGTTGCCTTACCAAGGTTAAAAAATCCCAGTCTGACCTACTATTTATCCATAGCTGGAAGGAAAAAGGGATTCATACCTTTCCCAAAGGTATTAGAGCTAAGTGAAAATGCAATTTCCACGTCCAGGATTTGAACTCGGGGCGACAAGTCCATTTCCCATGACTGTAACCATTACACCACGCGCTTCCACATATACAACACATATATGTCGACGTGTGGCATAGGATAAGCTAAGGTAGGTCTATAACCTCTACGAATTCTTTTTATTTTTAGTTCTGCAATCACTTAAGGGCAAAGTGACTCTCACGCCGTAAATGGGTGCACCTGTCGCCTTGACATCAACTCAGGTAACTTAGGACAAAATTTTGATATTCAATATGAGAAATGAATAATACAAAAGCGCGTGATGTCACAGTGAAATGAACATAATTAAAATTACCTACAGTAAAGGTACATAGTTGAAGCGGAAATAGCAAACATACGTACTTACAAATATACGCACTTACAAACCAAAGTACTTATATATATATATATATATATATATATATATATATATATATATATATATATATCAATAAAAGGTTATTATACATTGAGCTCTCTTCAGTGATTTAAAGATTCGCTGTATTTATACATACTGGATCATCAATGTTAGTACAGTGGATCTTAGAAATCACATATAGAATCATCCCTTACTACCAAGTTTTGGATAAATCTTATATATATATATATAATATATATATATATATATATATATTCTGAATTCTTTGAAATTTTTTCGATTTTCCTTGCATTTGAAACATCTTCACCTGATGATTGCCTCGCATGAAACCAATATGGTCGTGAATGTTCCTTTGTCACCTAATAAATAGATATGTAAAACCTTTATATATTTATTTTATTATATTTCATATATATATATATATATATATATATATATATATATATATATATATATTGGTTTGTTGGTTGAAGGCTATAACAATGCAAGTGTAAAGAAAAAAGAAAGTAACTATGGTGTTGTTTGTTAACCTTTGATTTATTCTTATTATTTCGGGATAAAAATCCCTTCTACAGAAGATCTCCAAGCATACACAGAGAGATAGATAGATAGATAGATAGATAGAGAGAGAGAGAGAGAGAGAGAGAGAGAGAGAGAGAGAGAGAGTTTGGAAGGCATGAGACAGAACAAATGGACAGCCAATAGCAACAACTTCAGTTCTGGAGATCTTCTGTAGAAGGGATTTTTATCCCGAAATATTAAGAATAAATCCCAGGTTAACAAACAACACCACAGTTACCTTCTTTTTTTCTTTACACTTGCATTGTGATAGCCTTCAAAACCAACCAACAAACCAATATAAACACAATGCTTCAAGCAAATTATAAAACCCTTATATATATATATATATATATATATATATATATATATATATGAAAAGATGGAATGAAAACATCACACAATACTGTTAAAGAGAAAACAATTTATAATATTGTTTTCTCTTTAACAGCATTGTGTGATGTTTTGATTCAACCTTTTCATACTCATACTGTAGGATTCATTTCCTTTCTTTTAACTTGTTATATATATATATATATATATATATATATATATATATAAAGTTAAACCTAATGAGTCAATTATACCTACTAATAGTTTCGCTTAGTAGCTCATCAAGGCAAGAATCTGAGTCAGATTCTTGCCCTGATGAGCTACTGGGCGAAATTATTAGTAGGTATATCTGACTCATTAGGTTGAACTTTATTATTAGCTCTACTTAGATATTGAGCACTTTTTACATTTTAACTTTAGATAATCCTGGCGGTTTATATATATATATATATATATATACATATATATATATATATATATATTTGTTTGAACAAGTGTTATAGTATTAATCGATTATTTTCGGTTGGTACGACCCTCTTCGTCTTTTTTTTCTCTTTATTTTTTTCCCAGGTGATGTTTGGTAGTATATTTTTACTATCAAACTATTTGTCTTTTTTTTTCTTACTGCAAGGGTTTACCAATAAGTTTTATATTATATATATATATATATATATATATATATATATATATATATATATATTATATATATATATGAGGTAGGTAGAAAGATGGTGAACAAGAAATAAAAACTCAAAAAGAAACTTTTTATTTCTTGTTCACCATCCTTCTACCTACCTCATACTGTCGGATTCTACTACATCCATCCCATCTCCATATATATATATATATATATATATATATATATATATGTGTGTGTGTGTGTGTGTGTGTGTGTGTGTGTGAGTGTGTGTGCCTGTGAACGTGTGTGCCTGTGAGTGTGCGTGTATGAATAGTTATGTGTGTGTCCATATGAGTGTGCGTCCTTATGGGTGTGCGCGCGTGAGTACGCTTGCGCGCGCGCGTGTGTATATGAATGTGCATACGTGTGTGCGTGTGTATGCGTGTGTGTGTGTGTGTGTGTATGCGTGTGTGTGCGTATGTGTGAACTAATCGACTTACGCCTCTCAACATCCCCCCACCCCCCTCGTTCGCCACGATGTTTAAAAAAGGTGTTACATGTTCGAATAATTACCTAATTGAATTGAAATACAAAAGAAACTTTTATATTTCATAAAGCCACGAGTGACAATTTACGGTGACGAATTTTAAATCACGTGGTAATCAAAAGCATTTATACAAAATTCATTTACCTCCCCCCCCCTAATATTTGTTGAGTAATTTTCTTTTTTTATATTGCTCTACTTACTAGCATCTGAGCACTCCAATTGTTATTGTCTATGTTTGTTTTACATATTGCTTCTTCTTACTGCTATATAGTTATTCAAAGAGCGTAGCTTAGATACGGCACAAGGCTTGAAGTATAGGGCACCCAGTGAGAATCGAACTCACTAACAATGGTCTGCTAATCTAGCTTGCTAACCATTACACCACATGAGGTTCCCTTCTTTTTACTAAGCGTAGTTTAAATGCGCACAATGCCAGAAGTATTGGGCACCCAGTGAGAATCGAACTCACTAACAATGGTCTGCTAATCTAGTTTGCTAACCATTACACCACATGAGGTGCCTTTCTTTTTACTAAGCTTAGCTTAGATGCGGCACAATGCCAGAAGTATTGGGCACCCAGTGAGAATCGAACTCACTAACAACGGTCTGCTAACCATTACACCATATGGAATTGACCATCTTACTGCTATATACAGGCTGCGGCAGAAATACCTCGCACTTTCTAAACTGCTTCCTGTATGATGCAAGTGAACTTAGGCAAGCGGCAATGGTAGATCCATCTAGGTAATTTCTTACCATTTTCTTTTCAGATACAAACAATTACGTTGACGGCTTGAACTGGCAAAGGGTGGGAATAGATATCACCCATTATGGTGGCAACCACTTTCTTACCCTCGTCGACTGTGGACCCACCTGTTTTGCGATTTGGCGACCAAAATCAGCAAGCATTTTTCGACAGCTATCGTCCGTCCTTTACGAACGAGATGCACCGGAGGAGATTCTGGTCGACAACGCCACCGCCTTCTCGCAAATAAGGCAGTTTCTGTGTGAATGGGTGGCCCGACTACGGCTGCGATGCGTGTATTTGTTTGTTTTTTGTTTGTTTTGTTTTGTTTTACGGCATATCAATCTCAGTGGGTCATTTAATGACGATAAAGTTGTGAAATAAATCAATTCTTAATGCATAATACAATTTTGTTTATTAACTCATGTTTTTCTATTTAACCCATAGATGGGACCCTAACAGGTACTACCACTCCGTGTCAGAGTGGACCAGGGAACAATGGTGATGAAGGGGTGCTCCACGTTCCTCAAACCTCCAAAACTGGAACCTCACCATCAGATAGAGTTTAACGTCATTCCCAGGACATGTAGACCCTCAGTCACCGCCTTCTAGCACGCATATGATAAAAAGAGTTGGGGGTTGCCATAAGGGCAATAGGGTTGGGGCAATCATATAGGTGCTAGGGCTTGACGTGACCAGCCGATTGATCGGAGGGGGCCTCTCCGACCGCCCGTCTAGCCCAAGATAGGGCCAAAGTGGAGTATTGCAAGTCATGGACTGCTCATCCACATGGGCTCTATCCTTAAGCCTCACAGGTCGCCACCCACGGCCAACAGGTGGCCACATTGGGGGAGTCTTACCCCTCTGCAGAGGTGCAGTCGGGCATTCTAACGTCCCAGCCGACAGGGCGTTGCGATGCGTGTATGTACCATCAGGTAACGGTATCGTTTAGTGTTAAAACGTTTATTTTTGGGTTTTTTAAGAATGTTGAGCATTTAATGACTTCGTAGTTTGATTCACTTTATGGTAGGCAACCGTCCATACGACATTTGTTTAATGTTGCCTTTCTTCAACTAAAATGTATGTTTCTTAGGTTCTGTGGCGTTATTTTCGTATTTGCCTGGAGAGTTGTCTGCCCGTTTAGTTTCGCTGGTTCCCGCTAGGGGCCTCGGGTGTATTTAAGAGGCTGATTTGGACTTCTCACTCTCTTTCCCTGCTGCTCGACCTACGAGACACAATGAGGCAGTCTTATGACCACCCCCTTTCTCGTTGGGGCTTCGGCCCTTAACACTAGCCACTCACTGCTAGTAAGTCTCTTGTACGATATATGACTATCCTTTAGTCATGTATCCGTAACTACGTTTTTATGTACATTTAGGTATCTCTTTGATACCTAAATATCTTGTATTTTACCATTCATGAATGTGTCATTATCTCTACTCTTGTATATGTATTTATATTACTTATGTATGTATGTTTATGTACACCTCTATGTATTATGTACCCTGTTTATTCTGTGCTGTATATAAAATGTTTTGTTTATCAAGCTTTTGTCGGAGTTTTATCTTCAATTATTATCACTTTGAATCTTACAGTTCTATTCCCGGGTGTCTTTTATTTGCTTGTGTAGAATAATCATACTAGTTCCAATTACCTACCGTCGAATTGGTAAGACAAGGCAACAAGTAATCGTAACTGAATACGAATCTATCTTGCTGCAATACACACCACTGCAAAATGCTAGGTTATTTATGAAGCCTCATAACATCATAGAAACCAAGTAGCCAATCAGGACCCATGGAACGGAATCACCCAAATGCAATAATGGACTATTCTTGATTTCAATAAGTACCAACTGTCTTGGCACTGGTTCAGTTGTGTCTGGTGTGTCTTGTATCGTTTCCTGTGAGCGTCCAAGGGTGGTTATGTCCATGGGCTTCGCTTCACGCTATTAGGCATGGCCTCCCTTCAATAGTAGTTTAACAAAAAAAAATTTTCTTATACTTATTCTTTATAACTTGTACCTACTATTGATAAATAAATTTCCTATTCTTATTCTTATTCTTATTCTTATTCTTAGCTAGTTGCTGTTGTTCAAACCAACAATACACTAACTCACTTCAACAGTTTGTTTATTTGTTTTGTTGGTGAATGGGTGTATCCATCTATAGAGTGAAATTGTAAATCAGATGATATTTCAAATGCTGTTTGTATAACAACTGAATAAAATGATAACAAAGCAGAGTCCTAGTTTTTAGGGACTTTTGGCATGACTGGGTAGGAAGAGT
>CM042162.1:2866002-2871002 GCA_023376005.1 Doryteuthis pealeii
ACAGGTAGGGTTCGAATCACGCACAAAGCACTGCTCTGTCTATAGCTCTGCTGATGAGGCCTAATAGGCTGAAATGTACATACAGAGATCGACTTTTTCTCGATTTGTTTACGCCTTACATTTAAACCGATATGCACGCCTAATTCATTTAATTATAATTAATTAATTAACAAAATCAGGTATGACTTTTATTAAGCACATAATCTCCCCCACACACACATATATATATATATATATATATCAAGAAAATTGAAAAAACACAGGTTTAAATGGGTTAAGTGGTGAGTTTATTGGCCGACGCTGCAGTGTTTCGATCTATTAAATAGATCATCTTCAGGGCATAAGATAAATTATATATCACAGAATGATGAGAAAAAGTGAGTGGTAATCCTTCTTATTCAGTCTGTTTAAAAAAAATTTTTTCTGAAGTTTGAAAAAAGGAGACGGTTTTGAAATATGACACCAAATATTCTATTTTAAGGTGTGAGTATGTAGCGCTGTTAGTGTGTGTATTGAAGGAAACATTGTGCATTTTTAGGTATGTGGTTGTGTGTGTGTGTGTGTGTGTATAAATTTTTTTTTTTTCTGTAGCGATAAACGACAGCAGAAGTGAAACTCAAGGTTGTGTGTTTGTGTGTGTGTGTGTGTGTGTGTGTGTGTGTGTGTGTATTGGTAAGAGGTAGGGGAGAGGTATATATATATATATATATATATATATATATATATATATATATATTAATGTAAGATACTAGAGAACATAGATAACAAAAAAAATAATAATTAGTATGGATAAGTTATAAGACATAAACTGATATAGAGTGTCGTCGTGGCGTAGTAGATAACGTACTGGACTGCGACATTGTAGTAAACGAGTCCCCCCACTCCACCCCTGGTAGTGCTATTACGTTCACTTTTGGATTATCCCCCAGCTATAGCTTAAATAGTACTACGACCCGAGTTCAAATCCTGATCGAGCCTGTTTGCATTTCACATAGTACTCATACCCATGAGAAATGTACATATCCAACTATTCTCCCTCCATCTATGGGTTAATAGTAAGCTAGACTATGCTCTTTAACCTTGGTAAGGCATCCAGTTTAGGAGAAGGACATCTCGGAAAAAAAACCTATTAAACTCAGCTTACGAAATTGATTTTGTGTCACATGCTACTCGTTCAAAGGGTTGGTATATATACTATGATGTCGTAGTCCAGCACGTTAGCCACTACGCCACGGGGACTCCCTAGTACGTGTTTGGGCTACAACGTTAAAGTGACCTCGTGTCATGTTCTCCTTCGAGGAGGGGTGTTGACTGTCGGGTCAGTGGGTTTCTTTTTTTTTCTAATTTTTCTATTATCTTTTGATGAAGTCTATACTCTTGGAAATGATAAACTTTTCTTTTTTTTTTTTGTTTTGTTTTTTTCTTCTTTTTTTTTTGTTTTTTATTTTTTATTTTTTTTTTTTTCATTTTCCTGGTTTCTAGTTATTTAAAATAACCGGATGTAATGATCGTTTGTAAATCTAAAAGATTTATTTTTTCATTTTTGAGGAGCTCTAATAAGCAGATTAAAACGCAACACAATTCGGCCATTGTCCAGAGAAAAGGGCGGGAAATGTATAATTTTATTGATTGGATTAAGAAAAACATGGGGGATTGGTTTCGTAATTTTAGCTTAGAGATAGATAGATAGATAGATAGATAGAGAGAGAGAGAGAGAGAGAGAGAGAGAGAGAGAGAGAGGGAAATGGTAGATAAAGGAAGGAGGGACCTAATGAGAAAGAGAGAGATGGAAGAGAGAGTATAAAGGCAGAAGAGAGAGAGAGAAAAGGTGAGAGAGAGAGAGAGGGGGAGGAATAAGAAGAGCAAAAAGAAATAGAGGATATAGAGAATAATTTATATATATATATATAGAGAGAGAGAGGGGGAGGGAGGGGGTAGATAGAAGAAGGGAAAGAAAAAAGAAAGGCAAAGAGAAAAAGATGTGTGTGTGTGTGAGAGAGAGAGAGAGAGAGAGAGAGAGAGAATGAGAAAGAGAAAGAGAGAGAAAGAGAGAGAGAAATGGCAGATAAAGGAAGGGAGGGACATAATGAGAAAGAGAGAGATGGAAGAGAGAGTATAAAGCAGAAGATAGAGAGACAAAGGTTAGAGAGAGAGAGAGAGAGAGAGAGGGGGGAAGGGGGGAAGGAATAAGAAGAGCAAAGAGAAATAGAGGATATAGAGAATAATTTATATATATATATATAGAGAGAGAGAGGGGAGAGAGGAGAGAGGGGGAGATAGAAGAAGGGAAAGAAAAAAAGAAAGGCAAAGAGAAAAAGGGGGTGAGGAGAAAGAGAGAGAGAGAGAGAGAGAGAGAGAGAGAGAGAGAGAGAGAGAATGAGAAGAATAGCAGGTAAAGAAGAGAGGGACAGAAGAAGAAAAGAACAGAAAGATAGATAGATAGATAGATAGAGAGAGAGAGAGAGAGAGAGAGAGAGAGAGAGAGAGAGAGAGAAATCGAAAAAGAGAGAGATAGAAAGAAAAGGGATGGATAATTTTGTTTTTCTCGCCCGCAAATAACTTCGCTTGACACTCACATGTCAATTGAAAGAGATGACATTAATCAACAGTGAAATTAGTTTTTTCTTCACTTGGAGGGTCACTTAGTGCAGCTCTTTAAAAAAAAAAAAAAAAATTCTCCTCGTTCTAAACACCCAGTTTTTTTTTGTTTTTTTTTTCACTTGCATTTTTCTTCCAACATTCTATGTGGTCGCCATCTTTTTTTTGTTTTGTTTTTCTTTCATTTCCCGCTGTTTCTGTGACTTAGTGAAAATAACCAACAGACTCTCCCCTTTTTCTTTTAGTATTCGATTTTTTTAAATTTTTCTTTTAGAAAAAAATTAATTGACGTCTCTCAGATTGATTTAGTACTTTATTCTGATTGTTTATTTTGTATTAAAATGAGTCCAGATATCAAAATATATTGACTATATTTTTATCATTTTCAAACATTTTTCGCTGCCCGACGATTGCTCCGCTTAAACAATTAAGCCTACATAGCATGAAACCAATGGTAGCAGACTTATTCCCATGCAAGTAATATATACTAAAAAAAATTAATCATTTATTTAATTATTTATTATTTATTTATTTATGCTCTATCACAGATATTAAGCACTCTCCTAATACTGTACCTTGGCTTGCTACTGCCTCTTCAAGTGTAATTGTGCCAAACATACACATTGATATATATATATATATATATATATATATATATATATATATATATATATATATATATAAACCGTGGTAGACCCTTAACTCTTTTCTTTTACTACTATAACTATTATTATTATTATAAATATAACACGCCAAAAACACGCGGCAGTCGCCACAAGATCACCACTACGATTCACAGTCAGTCGAAGGGACATAGCAGTCCCGAAAATTTACCCGGCTAAATAAATGAAACTCAAAACAAACCACAGAGTCTTCAGATATTTATTCCTCAACTAACATATTACGCTAACTATATTAGCATAATAAGTACGTTAATGCTTCACACCTAAGCCAAAATCTGGTATAAGTATCTCCTACAACGGATACAAATATTAACATTCACCTCAAATATATATATATATATATATATATATATATATATATTGGAGTAAATGGGAACAAATCAAGATCTCATCACGCGTCGTGAAGAAGGTTGCAAAAACCGAAAAGTTATAGCGTCGACATCAAAAATAAATATTCATCCTTTGGAACACTTTGTGTTTTTCTACATCTTTCACACACAGACGCGCGCACACACACACACACACACACACACACACACACTCATATAATATTATATATATATATATATATATATTGTATGTATGTGTGTGTGTGTGTGTGTGTGTGTGTGCAGATTGCTACATGACTGGTATTATATATCTATATATAGTTTGTTTTATTTTAATACATATTTAAAGTTTACATTTCAAATTGTTTTATTTTTAATCCTTTAATGAATTTGATGATTTTACTTACTTAGGGTACAAACTCGCTGGCATTGAATTTTTTACTCCCACCACTCAGGCAATGTGTTTCAAAAATGTATCTTTACATCGCCCGCGGGGTGTTTTTTAATTTGCTAGTTGGTATAAATAATTTTCATTAACTTCATTTGGTTTGGTTCAGATTGGTTTGTTAGTTTTATGGCATATCAACACTTTTTGGGTCATTGAATGCTGGAAAAAGTCATTTTCATAAGTTTCTATGTTTCAAGTTCTTGATATCTTCAAATTGGTATAAATAATTTTCATTATCTTCATTTAGTTTGGTTTGTTTGGTTTACGGCATATCAACCCCTACCGGGTCATTTAATGCTGAAACAAGACATTTTAATAAAAGTTTCTGTTTCAAGTTCTTGATATCTTCAAATTGGTATAAATAATTTTCATTAACTTCATTTAGTTTGGTTCAGATTGGTTTGTTTAATGGTATAATAATGAAGGATTAGTCCAGTCAGACTAAACACTCTAGAAAAAACCATATGTAAATTATTACCTTACTGTTGTGAGGTTTTAAGGGGTCAAATAAGAACAAAACGACGGGTAACAAATATAGAAAAATGTATTAACAGAAAGTAGACAAATACAATAGAGAGATGTGGAAATTACGTCCGACGAACAGAGTTATTGGCACTCGCATTGGCTTACTCCTAAGCCACAATTATCCCTGTTATTTATAGTAACCTGTCGGAGCATTCCATTAGTCTTATAGGGTGTATCACCTATAACACTTACCTACTTGCACACAATTTGACTTACAATAATAATTTCTTTTCTATGAACGAGATGAATTTGTACAAATATTATAGTTAAGCAATTTTTGATTATTTTCCATTGTAAATTTTTAAAACATTCTATGAAATAAGCTCAGATTTTTCATATGCAGTATTTTAATGGTTTTTGATACCAAGCGAGGGAATCCTGTTACTTAAAAAGTTGATGAAATAGAGAAAAAACTAG
>CM042162.1:2876002-2899898 GCA_023376005.1 Doryteuthis pealeii
AAATGTATTGAATTAGAAAGCCTGACGAAATTAAATAAGAACGCATATAAAAAGATTACACTTATTTTAATTATATTTGAATTGGTTTCTATATAAAATCATTCATATATTTGATTTTAATTCGTTGAAGAATAAAACAATAATCTATTAATAATGGAGATTGTCTGTATTTCTGTCTGTAACAAAAACTATGTCATAGCTCTACCTCACAGCTTACATCACAATATTCTTATGCTATATACACCCAAAATTTGAGTAAGCAATTTTAAAAATTGTTTTTTAACTCTCGTCCTTTTTTTTTTTTTTTTTTAACAGTAACACAGGAAGTTAACTAAAAAGTTTACAAATAAATAAATACCTACGATTTTGTGGAAAATTGATGTGAAAATATTCAAAATAATTGTTTGATTATTACATGCACGCAACATTTTATTTGAGAGGGACGGGGCTCAATTTTCATTTAAAATTTTTTTTTTTTTTTACCCCTTTAATAAATATGAGGATTTTGCTTACTTATTATACAAACCCTCTGACATTGAATTTTTAACTCCCACCATCTCAGGCAATGTCTTTCAAAAATTAATTTTTACGACGCCCGGAGGGTGTTTTCTGTTGCTAGTAAGAATAAAGAAGAATAAAACAACAATATTGGAGATCAAGAGAACCGATAACAGGTGACTCCACTGGGGGAGTCTTACCCCTCTGCAGAGGTGCAGTCAGTGTATTCTAAATGCCCAGACGACAGGACTAAAGTTAACTGTTTAACACTTAACACGTTTTCAGGATGTATAGATTAAAAAACAAAACTTAAACCACTGCAACTTTTGCTGACTTGTAGTAATGCATATATAATTAGATGCGCGTGGTGTGATCGTTAGAGTCTTAGGAAGTGAACCCGTCGACCCGAGTTCAAACTCTGAAGGAGCCTATTTGCATTTCACATAGCGCTAATACCCTTGGGAAAGGTGTGAATCCAACAGTTTCTCATCAAAAAGTTTTGACTTAGATTAAAATAGGTATGGGTAAATAGTAGGGCAGACTGGAACCTTTTACCTTGGTTAGGCAACTAGTCTAGGAGAAGGAAAACATGTTAAACTCCGCTTAAGAAATTGACCTTGTGTCCTATCCTACTCGTACGGGGGGAGGATGTATATACATATTAATATTCGTGTTTCTTAATTGTACGACCGTTATCATCTTGCAATACCCTCTGGTTAAAAGTGAAACCGTGCAAATTGCCCAAGCTGAAATGCAGAAATGTTCTGATTATCTGGTGTTGCTTATCTGTCGAATTCTTATGAGTGTCGTCACCTCAGCTAAATAATGGACCATTCCGTTTTTATTATTAAGAAAGAAAGGAAAGAAAAAGGACATGCTACACAGAACAAATATAAGAAAGAAGGTAGGGGAAAGATAGATAAAGGTGGTGAGCGGGCGGAAGCGATAACACCAATCTATTTCAATCGAACACAATGAAAAGATGAAAAGAACAAAATAAAGAAAGAGCGAGAGAGAGAGGGTGGGAGTTAAATCAAGATTATTATACTTTTTACATATTGAACTATTTAGCTCTTAAGTAAACATATCAAACATTATAATAATTAGATTATCGTATTGTGGTATATCAACAGGTCCTGATGGTCAAGATTATTATACTTTTTACATATTGAACTATTTAGCAATAGCTCTTAAGTAAACATATCAAGCACTATGATAATTAGATTATCATATTGTGGTATATCAACAGGCCCCGCTAGTATATTCAAGGTGTGTCATGAAAGTATCGAGATTGAAGCAGTATTTACCAAGATTGAAATGAACAATGAATGGAACGTTAATTTTTTTCAGAATACAAGGTGTGTCATAAAAGTACCGAGTTTGAAGCTGTATTTACCAAGATAGAAATGAATAATGAATGGAACGTTAATTTTTTTAGAATACAAAGTGTGTCATAAAAGTATCGAGATTGAAGCTGTATTTACTAAGATAGAAATGAATAATGAATGGAACGTTACTTTTTTTTTCAGAATACAGGGTGTGTCATAAAAGTATCGAGATTGAAGCTGGATTTACCAAGAGGGAAATGAACAATAAATGTAACGTTATTTTTTTTAGAATACAAGGTGTGTCAAAAAGTACAAGAAATATCGATGCTTTTTAAAAAATTGTTTTAAAAAATTCAGTTTAAATAAAATTAACATTATAAAAAATTAAATAAATAAAAAAAAACATCAAAGTACAAGAAATCTCGACACTTTTCTGACACACCTTGTATATATAATCTTGGGATGGGAAAAAAAGCCGAAGAAAATAATTCTTCATGAGTCTAATATTACCAAATGCCAAAATTTAATAGGGACCAATCCTACCAATTCCGAAGAGAAGATTTACCATTCTTTTTCAAGGAATAATGTTCAGATTCTAAACTCGTTTTCTTTTAGGCGGAAATTCTGTAAAAATTTTAAGAGACGGGTAAGCAAAAAAAAAGACAAAAAAAGGAAGGGTGGAGTCAGAAACCATCAAGCCCGACGGAAACAGGCAGTAAATATGCTTGTTTAAACGGGTGGATCAACTAGACATGCCCAAAGAGGATTGAGGGTGGGGTTTGGCTAAATCGGGTGTGATGTAAATTTATAGAACGACGTAAAGTAAAAAAAAAGCAACAAAAAACAACAAAGAAAAAAGAGAGAATTCACAGGTGATTGAATGTTATATACAAGTTTTGAGATATGACGTAATATTCGGCGATCAATTCCAGATGCGGGAAATCTTCGAAAAGCACCACGGGCCGATTAAATAGTCGGGCAGGGGCGGGGGTAAAGTTGGGGGGTGTTTAGGGAATATTGCTGAAATGAAAGAGAGACGAAAGAATCTACTGTCAGTCGATATTAACAAATAATTCGTTACTTTCAAAACTCGTGATGTTTCACGATGAATTATAGCTTCTTTAATATATATATATATATATATATATATATATATATATATATATATATATATGGGCATAAAATAGAATAAATACGACGGTATGCAGAAAATATAGAAAAACAAAATATTCAAAAAGATGAATTTATTCTTGATGGAGAAGTCAGCGTTATAACGTTTCGGTTTTTGTGACCTTCGTCGGGACTTGAATAGTTTAGACTGTCTGGGCAACTAGCGAAATATATATATATATATATAATTATATTATATATATATATATATATATGATATTAATAATTTGAAGGCCAATACAATGCGTATGAAAAATAAAAACAAAAAGATGTTATCTTTTTTTTAACATCTTTTTGTTTTTATTTTTTCATACGCATTGTATTGGCCTTCAAATTATTAATATATTTATAACATACTTAACAATGCTTCAAGCAAATTACCAATTGCTTTATATATATATATATATATATTATATATATATATATTTGAATTCTTAATTTCACAATTCTTTCTAGCTTAAAAAAAAACAATATATTTATTTTTATACCCTTGACATCATATAGGTGAAGCAACCAAGAAACCCTTACAATCTAAATATATATATATTGAAAGGATAAATAAATAAAAGAAAGAAAATGTTGAATGGATAAAATTGATTTAATAAATGTGTCAACGCGTGTTTCGGCCGAAAGTTTATTCACGTGCACATTGTATTCTATTTATTATTATTATAAATATGAAATAAATAATAATAATAGAAAATATATATATATATATATATATATATATATATATATTTACTCATTATATCATAAATATCATATATATATATATTATATATACCGACAAAGAAGCATAGGTGGACTCCACAAAAACATCATATATATATATATATATATATATATATATATATATATATATCATCATCATCATCATCATGTCGCGCAATTAGCACAGATATCCATGACAATCTCTCGCCAACCTTCTCTATCATTTATTTACCAGGGAGGTCCTCTGTGCAGCATAGATAGCAAAATAATAATTTTCGAAAAAGCATTAAATTCGAATTTCGCCAATGGAATTTGTTTGTTCGTGCCTTTGTACTTACCTGTGAATAAATGTTGAGACTTCCACAAAATCGATTGATTTTTAATTATTTAATTATATCATTTAATCAGTAAAAAAAAAAAAAAAAAATTCTGTACATTTCCCTATCATGTACATATCAAAGCGTATGCCCGATTTTAATGGTCAATGAAAAATATTTTCTGAGTTAAAAGTCGACATGTATATACCAAAACAGATATACAAAACTTTATATACAGTGTGTCTATAAGTCATGCAGCAGATTTAAAACGTAACAACAAAGATGACAGTCTTACTGAAATAGAAATAGCATAATCTATACAGATCAATGCCATCCCTCACAATCCAAGAATCCCACCACCAGAACCTTTCCTCTCATGAGCCCTCAAATAACTCATCAAACCCGCTGCAGATCCACAAAGTTTGGTGCAAATATGACATAGGAAGGACGTCCTTCCCATTGTATCAGATGATAAAATGTGATGCTTATGCATCACCATATGTCTCTTAAGACCAGAAGCTGACTTACAGACTTTGTTACGGATTGCACAAGACACATTGTGTGTTCCTGGAGTTTGGATGAATTGTCGCTGATGAGATTTCCTATGATTGAAATATCCAGCCTTAGAATGCAGAATTCGACAACATGTCTGACATTTCCAACCCTCCATGTTCTCTCCAATATAACAACTGGGAAAAGCTGGCATTGGAGAGAAAGAATTGAGCATGACAACCTCAAGCGTCAACATCGAAAGGGATACACCTGTCTTATTGAAATACAATAATCACAACGTACATACAAAATAAAACTAGCAGAGTTGAACTTTCATTTGTTTTTTACTTAACGCTTCTATCAATTCTACAACGTGATGCTTTCTGGGGCTGCTGTCTTTTCTCCTTCTAAAGTTTGGAGAGAATAATGGCCATTTTCTATATATATTTCCCAACCCCTCCGCACGAGCAGGATGTGACACAAGGTCAATTTCTTCAGCGGTATTCAACAGGTTAGAATTCAGAGTTTTCCTTCTCCTAGACCGGTTGCCTAACCAAGGTTAAAAAGCCCAGTCTGCCCTACTATTTATCCATAACTGGAGTGAGATTAGGATTCATACCTTTCCAAGGGTATTAGTGCTAAGTGAAATGCAATTACCATGTCCAGGATTTGAACTCGGGGTAACGAGTCCATTTCCCATGACCTTAACCATTACACCATGCGCTTCCATTTCTATAAAAAAAAAATGGCTATTTTCTATAAATTTGTGTGCATTCAGTGCACCAAATACTGTCACTCTGGAATTGGCGTGCAGAGTCACTTGCGAAGATGCAGATCATTTATTTATTTATTTATTTGGACACTACACCATCGTCCTTAGTGGAGGGATAGGTACCAACAACAACGTGAGGTATCAGTTTTAAAACTGCCTCAAGACTTTATAAACATCCTTTAAATAGATAATGAGAATTTTTATATATAAGTGTGTGTGTGTGTGTGTATGTGTGTGTGTGTGTGTGTGTATGTGTGTGTGTGTGTTAACAAGTGCCTGTTTCGACTTCATGATGTATATAAAAATGTAATCAAAATGAAATTAATTTAGAAATAAAGTAAAACTCTGAATTCAAACTTGTCTCCACATAATTGATATTGTGTTGCACTTGTTGGATTTGACTATTTTTACACTATCCTAACTTATATATATATATATATATATATATATATATATATATATATATATATATATATATATGCTCTATTACTGATATTGAGCACTCTTTATTTATAGATATAGCAAACTACACTATTAATATGTACAGTGTGCCTATAAAGTCTTGCAATAGATTTAAAATGCATTAACAAAGGTATATATATATATATACTAGCAAATATATGCACCCTCCGGGTGCAAGTATTTAAGTTGTAATATAATAAAATATCATGTTAAATTAGAAAGGCTAATGAAACTGAATAAGAATTCAGATAAAAATATTTGGAACAGAGGGGGTATAATCGGAAAATAGAACAACTTTGAAACTAACTGTTCCACCATTTTCCCTTACTCCCGTCTTTCAGTGGTAAATTTCCCTAATTTAACTATTTAGTTTAAAATAGGAAGAAAAGAATAAAATTACAGTTATTTCTTTATGTTAATAGATTTCTGTTAAGATTTATCCCCGAGATTTTTGCTCATATTTATTAAGATAAAACCAAACAATTAGAAATCAATAATACTAAGCATATATTTATTAAAATCAAATTTTGTAAGATCAATATGCAAATTAGCCTTCCCATTCACACTGTAAACCGCTATTTCGTTGAATATATAAATATAATTGCATGTTATTAGTATGTAGATATTGTTAACAGTCTTAATGATGTAAAACAATTTTACTAATAATTGAGGTTTAAATAAAAAATAAAATCATGGAGAATGTGTGTGAATAACAAAAGGAATTGTGACTTGTGTAGTTTCGTTACAGACAGACAAACCCACAATCTCCATTATAATAAGATATATATATATATATATATATATATATATGGTGTCTATAAAGTCTTGAAATAGATTTAAAAAGCATCAACAAGATGGTAGTCTTGTTGAAATTCAATGAACAAAACTTGCATAAAAAATGAAACTTCATGAGTTGAACTTTCATATCGTTTTTACGAAATGGTTCTATCATTTGTACAATGTGAGTTATATTTTAAATCTGCCGCAAGACTTTATAAACACCCTTTTAATAGATAATTAGAATTTTAATATATAAATGTGTGTGTGTGTGTGTGTGTGTGTGTGTGTTAGGCGAGACGTGGCGTTTCCGCTTGCAAAATGTATCATAAACGCATTGTCTTTCGGACAACAAAAGATTTTCATCAATTTCATTCACTGATGCAAGGAAGGACCTGATATTTAGAAACTGAGTATTTTTAACCCTTGAAGTTAATCTCACCATCCCAATAACTCACTAACCCCCCCCTACCCCACCCCACACACACCAATCAAATCTCTCTCTCCCCGCCCCTACTTTGACCCTTTTTTGGCCAATATGCTATTAGTCGTGCCCCCACCCACCCACACTAGATATAAACTTTGTGGCTTTTTGTTGTTCAATATCGAAAAACCACGTCAACCCCAATAAAAAAAAGACGAAGTGACAAAGTAACCAGAACCAATGGGACACAGGGATCATTGTTTTGGGGGTTGATTTTCCCCCCTATTTTGGGATGTCGGGTGGGGCTGGTGATTGAGACAAATGAAATGATAATTGGAGTTGTGGTGATGGTGACTTACGGCTGTAAACTGGCCATTAATTAGGCTATCGTTATTTATTATCAACAATGGAATCTACCGTATACGGGGATCGACCTCTGACACTGTTTTAATTTGACAACAAATCTAGTCCAAGTTACACACACAGACACACACAGGGGGTGGATAGGGGGAGGGAGAGTGGAGGAGAGAGAGAATGGAGAGAAGAGGAATAGTAGGAGTGGGATGAAGAGGAGGAACACGGGGTCTATTTCATCCTTTACCCAATATCTACGCACCCCATCCTTGTGTTTCAGTGTGCTCCTCAACCCTAAGGATAGTTTTCAAAAATCTCGGGAGTTTTCGGTATGTTCGCCTGTTTCCGTTATCCCGAATTTTAATGCCAGGTTGAGATTTGCCGTAATGTCACGCTACCATAACTTACACACACACACACACACACACACATACAGGATGGGGGTAAAAATGTAGGAGAATAAGAGAGATAGAAGATATATATATAATATATATATATATATATATATATGAGAGAGAGAGAGAGAGAGAGAGAGAGAGAGAGAGAGAGGGGGGGATAATTGCGCGGTTTTCTAGGCTTAGTATCGCAAGACGCAAGCATTTAAAAAAATGGACTCTGAGTCTCATTAACCCCCCCCTCAACGGCAACCACACCCTCAAAAAAATCACTGACATGTACACGTATATCCAAATGATCATACATTTACTTCGCACCATCATCATCATCATTATCATGTTGCGCTATTAGCACGGATATCCATAACTCTTAATTGATTAAAAATAAAAATACTATTGATAGATCCCAATAACTAGAAAACTGTCTCCCTCTGTTGCCTGGGAGAGAAGAATACATCGACTGCACCTCTGTAGAGTGGTGAAATCCTCCCAATGTGAACCGTGATGCTTAAGGACGGAATCCTTTGTGGCTGAGTAGTCTATGACATGCAACACCCCACTTAGGCTAGACAGGTGTCTGTTTTGGTATGTATGTGCTGACTTATAACTCAAAAAAGAGATGTCATTGAGCATTAAAATCAGGCATGAACTTTAATGTTTATAATAAGTATTGAAGTCAGTTAGCCTACTGTTGGTTTTAATAACAGCAGCTAAGTAGAACTTTTCTTCACGATGGTGAGTATCATTGTTTCTACATCTCCCCTCTCCCTCCCCCGCGTGCAGGCAAGGCTCTACGAGGAGTGAGCTGTTCTTTAAGGCCTGCCCTGTTATGCGGGAATAACCTGGACAAGGCTCGAGGGATTTTCGATGGACGAAGGCAGGTTGATGTATCAGTGCTCACTGTGGGGTGTCGAATTGCTGTATGCGCATCATTTCTGGGAGATGTTGGGAGATTGGAATGCATAGATGAAGTATTGCTTGCAGGGCTTGTAAATTCAGGCATTGCACTTGGCATTGGAGTGGGTTTTGCTTTGGCTCCAACTTCCTCAAGAAACGGCGATTCCTGAGAGTGACTCTTCCTGATCCATCGACCCTGATTTGGTACTGACGATCTGGAAGGACAGTAACGATCCTGCCCGCAGCGCCATATTGAAGTCAGTTAGCCTACTGTGGTTTTAATAACAGCAGCTAAGTAGAACTTTTCTTCACGATGGCGAGTATCATTGTTTCTACAATAAGGAAAAGTACAAAATTTAGTTTTTGATTTTTACTGATTAAATGTGATATATCCGGGGTAAGGGATATATTCTGAAGTTCGTATTTGGTATATTATCGCAGTAGTAATTGGTACATCGGTTAGTAATCCGTCTCTGAGCAATCGTGGTGTCGTCTAGCGAGTAAAGTTAGCTTGTAAGGCATAAGGTACTTGGACCAACACAGTGTCGACTATCTATACATGACACTGTCCAATCAGATTATAGTGAGGGGGTACCAAGGTATTTACATATTCATTATATCAAAATGATATAATTTAATAATTAAAACTCAATCAATTTGTGGAACTTTTCACAATTCTTCATAAGAATAAAGTATTCATTGAATGAATAAATAATTTTCCTTTGAATTAATATATGAGAAGATCACGTGTAGAAGTAAAGTTGGTAGGGTGGGCTATTGTAAGTATCAGCCGAACAGCGAGGGAGTCTGTCCCCTTTTCACTAGTACTAAACCTATCGTCAAGTCCCAGATGCTTTAGCGTACAGATCAGATTACCCAAACTGGGACGAGTAAAACGGGTGGTGTCTCTCGTCCCAATAGCCAATTTCCACGCGCGTTTGACTGGATCTGGGATACTTATCATCATCATCATCATGTCGCGCAAGCAGCACGGATATCCATGACTATCTCTCGCCAACCTTCCCTATTACTCATGGTACCTGGGAGGTCCTCCGTGCAGCATTCCGAGTCCTCGCATAGTTGGTCAATGTAGGTCCTTAGTGAACGTCCTACATTAGCATGTTCATGTGTTGGCTTCCACAGGAGAACGTCGCTTATGAGTTCGTCCTCGCTTCTCCAGCTGTGTCCTGCATACCTAGTCCATCTCACATGGATGGTTTGTGAGATGGGGGGGGGGCAGGTGACCATATAGTTGCTTCTTTGTGGGGTGAAAAAATTAGTAGCTCTAAGAAAAGCAAGTTTTGTGTCGTTAATAAAAACAAAGAAACAACACAGACATTCAAGTATCAAGCCAAGAAGAATCCCATATCAAGCTAAGATAACATCTTGCAGCACAGATTAAGAAATCCAGCCCAGCCCAGACCAGTGATAGACGGATCCAGAAGAAACCAGCTTAGAAGCAGTCAAGATCCAAGATAGAAGATGGCATAGAATTGACAGATAGCAACGACTCCGAGATGATAGATGAGTATACGATCACGGATATACCCACTACAATCAATATATATATATATATATATATATATATATATATATATATATATATCTTAGAAAGGAAGGAAAAACTCAACACCGTAATTCCATAATAAATTTATTTCGACCAAAATTGGGGCCTTTATAAATCTAAGTTGATTTAATATAGCTCCCCAAAATCAACTTAGTTTTATAAAGGCCCCAATTTTGTCGGAATAAATTTATTATGGAATAATGGTGTTTTTCCTTCCTTTCTAAGATAAATATTGCTCTGTATATAATCTAAAAAGTTTATTATACATTGAGCTCACTTTAGTGATTTAAAGATTCACTGTGTTTATACATACTGGATCATATAATAATAATACAGTGTATCTTAGAAATCACATATAGAATCATCCCTTACTACCAAGTTTTGGATACCTCACATCTATATATATATACACACACACATACACCCACACACACACATATATATATGATGATTTCGACGTATGAGTGTTCATACAATGAACGTCCAAACAGTGATTTGTTTATAGTGGTGAAGGCTTGTGTTAGACCATCCACACAATTGGTGCATCTTATGTTGTTTATTAAGAACAAAATAACAACACAAGAAGATAGAAGATTGCTGAGAATCAACAGATAGCATCGGATCAGAGATGATAGAAGATGAGTATACAACCACGGGTAGTATACCCGTGGTTGTATACTCATCTTCTATCATCAATCAACAATATCCGAAGATATAAGATAAAGCTTTAAAACATGATATCGAAAATTTGGGTTATCTGCCCCTTAATCAGTTCCTGAAAAGTTCAGACGCCAGGGGTAGATTGCCCTAAATCATCAGAACATAATCCACAGGCACTGAGAGCAGGACAGTTTTTTGCAGCGGCCGAATTAAGGTCAGCATCATCAGTCTAGGCACCCACAGGAATAAGACCTGACAAACTCAACAGACTACTGCAACAAGAAACAATTACAGAATACAATTCCACCAGAGCTAAGTACCTTTGTCTCATTCATTACATAATATTTCCCGCTGAACGAACGTCTCTGGCAACTTTACTATGAACTTTACGAACTCTTACATAAACACTTTGAATAATTAACTTACATTTCATATATTGCACCAATAAAAGTTATTAAACCGAATATACAAGTATAAAATAAGTTCCCAGATCATTATCACATCTATACAGATGGATCCAAACAAGGAAAAAAAGTCGGTTGTGCTGCTATTTCTCAAAAAAAAAGAATCCTTAAAACGCCTACCAAATGAAGCCTCAATCTACAGTGTAGAAACCACAGCCATTGATCTAGCTATGAATATCATAGCAAATCACAAAGCTTCCAAATTCATTATATACACGGACTCTAAATCAGTCCTATTAGCACTACATAACAAAGACACATCATCTCCTCTGATCACGAAGCTCCTAAACAAACTAAACACCCTCTCTAAAAATAATAACAGTATATTCATCTGGATACCAAGTCACATTGGTATCCAAGGAAATAAAAAAGCAGACTAAGCCGCAAAAAAAGCACTTCAAACAAATATGAGCAAATCTAAAATCCCATATACAGATCTGAAACCAACCATAAACAAATTTATATTAGATAAATGGCAGAAATCATGGGACAATCTGACTCAAAACAAACTCCACGAAATACAAGAAGTTATTGGAGAATGGCCGACAGGCCACAGAAGTATTAGAAGAGAAGAAGTAATACTCGCCAGATTGCGTATTGGGCACACCCACATTACCCTTTCGTACCTGTTAAAAGGGGAGGATGCCCCAGTGTGCCCAACATGCAAAGTACAACTTACAACCAAGCATATTCTTCTAAATTGTAACAGGTTTAAACATATCCGCGCCAATTACTATCAAGCAAGAAACCTGAAAGACATCTTTAAGAATACAAACCCTGAAAACATTTTAAATTTTATTTAAAAAAAGCAACCTTTTCAACAAAATATAACAAAACATAACCGATTATCTCCATAGAACCACTACTTTAAAGACTGAAATCCAAAATAACCTTTTTGGCATTAAATGATCCACAGAGGTTGATATGCCGTTAAACAAAACTCAAACTCAAACTCATATTCGCCTTGTCTCATTTCTTTTACGACAGAACTATTACTTTTATTTCTGTTAATGAAGACAAATGAATTAAATATCTTAAAAGCCACAAAATGGTATTAGCAACAAACTAACCAATCCTTAAAACACTCCTCCTATTATTATGGGGGCCGACAACAACGTGATGCTCTACATAACAAAAAAAATCAACAAGCAAGGGTCCATGTTAAATATTTAATTAAAACAGTTACGGCTGGAGATTGAAACACATTCCCCCTTGACAGAGACATACCCTTTACGTTAGGGGGGAGTGTCTCCCACGTGTTTGTTCCCGAGTGTCACGTGTTTATGATCAGCACAGTTCACGACACGACCCAGAACAATTAAAAAACCAATCCTCGTTTTAACGTATCGATATGATGCCCACGTTACTGCTTCATTTTAGGTTGCTGTTGTTGTTGTTGTTGTTGTTGTTTGTTTGTTTGTTTGTTGGGGAGGGGTGTTTTTTAGGGGTGGGGACAATGACCTAGTTGAGAACAATTAAGAATTTTTTGAAAAGTAATTTTAATGAGTTATTATTCTCTCTCTCTCTCTCTCTCTCTCTCTCTCTCTCTCTCTCTCTCTCTCTCTCTCTCTCTCTCTCTCTCTCATCATTTTTGATCATCTATCTATACATATATAAAATCAGTTGTGTGTGTGTGTATGTCCAGAGGAAACTACGAAGATAAAACAATTAACGACAAAGTACACATTCACAATCACCAGATCTTGCTTTTTGAGCAAAAATAATAAAGACTTAATTTATATTTGTGAAAATAATTAAAAATAGAATTTAAATGATAACAGAATTTTTTTTTTTTTGCATTTAATATTTTGAATATGAAACATTAATGTATATTTTCAGAGTGGCTGGAACAATGCAAGGTCTTTTTTTACATGGGGATTTTAATGAAGCATCTACAAGGATCTCTACTCACGATTGATTAATAATGGATCTGCGGGACTAACTTAAAAAAAAAACCTCTACCCTGGGGATGCCGGATAGCCACTTCTAGTCTTATATATATATATATATATATATATATATATATATGTGTGTGTGTGTGTGTGTGTCATTGTCATCGACATTTCAGTCTCGGAAGACTATAATACAGTTCTTGTGCCTCTGAAGTTACAGCGCCTCCTGTGACTGTGAAGTCCACTGTTCGAAAGACATTCTCGACCACAGATCTCGCATGTGAAGGCTGTCCCTGAAGATGTTGATGTACCCATGCTTTGTTATCGCCTCTTCTTTCTGGACGTGTTAGCTTGATGGTGTTGCGCCAGTGTGATTTCAGACATGTACAGTCCGCAACAGAGAGACTGCCGCCACCAAAGGCGGTCCTGAGCCAAATTTTCCCAGCTGGAAGAGGTAATACCAAAGGATAACAGTCCGAAAAATCTAAATAATACAAATTATCAAGCCTCATATCAAAAGTTCAGTCAAATAATAAAGATGAGGACAACAGACCGTAAAATTCAGACAAATAATAAAGACGAGGACAACAGACCGTAAAATTTAAACAAATAATAAAGATGAGGACAACAGTCCGAAAAATTCAGACAAATAATAAAGATGAGGACAACAGACCGTAAAATTCAGACAAATAATAAAGATGAGGACAACAGACCGTAAAATCAAATAATACAGAGTTTCGGCTGATGTATCCCTCAATTTTGTTTAGGCGTCTGTTGGGGTGTAGACAGTTAAGTACTTGTAAAATCCGCTTGACCCACGTGGTATGAACACTTGAGCTCTGATTGCATTACAGCTTTCCGATTGAGACGGATTCGCGGTTCTTCTAAAAGTTTGGTGGCGGTGTGGGGCAGGGGAGAGAGAGAGAGGGGGAGAGAGAGAGAGAGAGATATTTAATCGCTAAGCGTCCCAGTCGTATTTGAGTATACCCCAGAGGAAATAATTATCTATCAAACCCGAGGGGGACAAATAATGGACAAGTAGTTTGTGTTTATGATGGCCAGTTGAATCTGAATCAGAGCGACCATTTTTAAAAGCGACGCAACCCCACCCCCTCGCACCCCCTCGCACCCCTCCCCAAAAGTCCGCCGCACACCCCACCCACCCCCCTAAAAGTGCAACACTTTACTCCATGAATCATTATGAAAAGGACGGTAATTAAGTTGGATAATTAACTTTGATAATTAATCGAGCAATAAAATTAGTACAACCGCCGAGGATGACGGGGGTGGGTCAGAGATTCTGGCGGTAAAAGTAGACTTGGGTCCCCGGGGAATCCTGTACCTCCATTAGAGTAATCGTGGGTGGGGATGGCCTGGTGAGGGTGTCATCGTAAATTGTCTTCACTCTTACGAAATGGATAGTTACGCTGATTTTTATTGCAATGATTCCCACCCCAAAATAGCGGGCGGGTGTGGGGGGGAAGAGGTCAAGAATTAAAATCCCTTCTGTCTCTGGTAACGAAAGGACTGTCTTGTTTGTGGGGCAGTCAAAGTTTAGGTACTGGATATCTTTGCCGAAAAGTGGGGCCCCTTAAAAAAATAAATATGATACTGTAAAAAGTACCTAAAGGAGGTGACTTCATTCATAAAATAAGGTAACCAAGCAAGTACGTGGTACTATTAGTATTTTTGTAATTTAACCATTCTAGTTCTTTTTTGACAATAACAAAATAAATAGAATTATCCTAATCAATTATTATTCCGATAACTCCATTGCAATCTATTAGATTTCCATATGCGACAGTTGAATGAGTTGTATGTCTTTATTAAATTATAAAATTATTTGATTAATTAAGTTAAAAGTTAAAATTAATAGAAACAATGACATTGTGACCTGCATTAAAAAGTTGCTACAACTCAGAATAGACCTGAGAGTAATAACGATGAAGGGGTACTCCACACTTCCCAGAGCTCCAAGATTGCAACTTCACCACTAGATGCAGTTTAACGCCATGCCCTTTAAAAAATTGTGATATTGTAAAATGTATCTGGTACCTCTAAAGAAGGCGGTTTTATTCCTGAAATAAGGTATTGTCCTTTTTGACAATAACAGAATAAATAGAATTATTCTAATCAATTATTATTCTGATAATTCCATTGCAATCAAATAGATTTCCATATGCGACAGTTGAATGAGTTGTATGTCTTTATTAAATTATAAAATGACTTGATTAGTTAAGTTAAAAGTTAAAGTTAATAGAAACAATGACATCGTGACATGCATTTAAAAAAATTGAAATAGTTTATTATAGATTATTTTAATTTATTATCTAGATATATAAATGAATTATTTATATTATATCTACATCTAAATAAAAAAATGTATGCTTAAGTAATAGGTACCGGGTACATTTTACAATATCACAATCTTTCATTAAGGGACCCCCCCCCCGCACTTTTCGGTATACATATACGGTACCTAAACTTTAACCTCCCTCTGTGAAGTCCGATTGAGAATTTAAAAGATGTCCGGTAACTGGCAGTAATTCGGCAACTGGCTATTTCATTTCTGACCCCCCACTCCCTTTAAAAAAATAGTTTTGATATTTCGAACTGTTGTCGTCATCTTTATTGAGTATAAAAACAATGTTTAGGCCATTGTAACCTCCGGCTCTGTTTAGGTGTTTTTCTTTTTAAATTATCTTTTCAAAAGTCATCTTAAGACGATTACCCATGAATTCAAACGTGGTTTCGGAGCTGAAATCCTTATTACTAGTTCAAGGGGGACTCCAAGCAGCATAAATGCCACCATACTTATTGACAGAAATGTGAATGGGATATTAAAAAAATATTTTTGTTGATAATTCACGCAAAACAATTTTACTTGTTCGGACGTGGTTTCGGAGCTGAAATCGTTATCACTTGTTCAAGGGTGAACCCCCCACTTTCGGGATAAGTGTTAGGTACCTAAACTTTGACCCGCGCCCCTGAGGGGTGTCACCATAAATGTCTTCACTCTTACTAAATGGATAGTTACGTTGATTCTTTATTGCGATGATTTCCACTCAAAGTGACAGACGGGATGGGGGGAGTTAGTAATTAGAAGAAGAAGAAGAAGAAGAAGAAGAAGGGTACAAGCTCAGAATAGCACGCAAGAGATAATATCATTAGATTCGCATTTTACATATAAATAGCATTAGATTACGGAAACTCCTGAAGTAGCCTTACCTTAATCCTAACCTCAAAGTTTGGTTTGGTTTGTTTTACGGCATATCAACCTCAGTGGGTCATTTAATGCCGATAAAGTTTTGAAATAAATTAATTCTTAATGAATACTCAATGTTTTTTTTTATAAACACATTTTTCTATTTAACCCATAGATGGGACCCTAACAGGTACTACCACTCCGGATCAGAGTGGACCAGGGAGCAATGGTGATGAAGGGGTGCTCCACATTCCAAAAACCTCCAAAACTGGAACCTCACCATCAGATAGAGTTTAACGTCATTCCCAGGATATGTAGACCCTCAGCCACCGGCTTCTAGCACCCATATGATAAAAAGGGGTTGGGCTTGCCATAGAGGCAGTAGTTGTTGGGAAAATCATATAGGTGATAGGGCTTGATTTGACCATCAAATTGATCGGAGGGGGCCTCTCCGACCGCCCGTCTAGCCCAAGAAGAGCCTAAAGTAGAGTATTGCAAGACATGGACTGCTCAACCACCTGGGTTCTATCCTTAAGCATCACGGGTCGCCACCCACGGCCAACAGGCGGTCCCATTGGGGTGTCTTACTCTCTGCAGAGGTGCAGTCGGTACATTCTAATGCCCCACCGACAAAGCGAGGAGTGGTAGTACTTGGTAGGGTCCAATCTATGGGTTAAATAGAAAAACATGAGCTTATAAAAGCTTATGTTTTTCTATTTAAAGCGCGTGGTGTAATGGTTAAAGTCATGGGAAATGGACTCGTCGCCCCAAGTTCAAATCCTGGACGTGGTAATTGCATTTCACTTAGCGCTAATACCCTTGGGAAAGGTATGAATCCTACTCTACCTCCAGCTATGGGTAAATAGCAGGGCAGACTGGGCTCTTTACCCTTGGTTAGGCAGCCGGTCTAGGAGAAGGAAAACTCTGAATTCAAATCTGTTAAACTCCGCTTAAGAAATTGACCTTGTGTCGCATCCTGCTCGTGCGGAGGGGTTGGTAAATATATATCCTTAAGCATCATGGGTCGCCACCCACGGCCAACAGGCGGTCCCATTGGGGGAGTCTTACTCTCTGCAGAGGTGCAGTTGGTGCATTCTAACGCCCCACCGACAGAGCGAGGAGTGGTAGTACTTGGTAGGATCCAATCTATGGGTTAAATAGATAAACATGAGCTTATAAAAGCTTATGTGCATTTAAAATCTTGCTACGTGTCTTATAAATCACTAAGAAATAAAAGTTTACATAATTTATGGTGTGGTTAATTTACATACTGGTTTTAAGAAGAATCTGGTTTTAAGAAGAATCTGTTTCATTTGTAAATGAAAATCAGACATTTTTTCTTTTCGTAAAAGATGAGGTTACATCTACGTGTATGTTTATTTATTAGATGAGGGCTAATATGAATGATTATGATATACAGAGACAAAGGTTACAGTGGCCTGAACAATAAAGATGAGGACAACAGTCCGATATATCATAATTAAGATTAAATCTGTGGAAATGATGCCAGACACAGAAAAAAAAGACAAGAACAATTTATCTATATGGAGGTTATTGAATGCTACGTAAACCTGGGGATGGCTGGAGATTACACCGGCTAAAATGTCCAGATGAAAATCTTTAAAATTGGGTATGATTGTTGAAAAAATGTTAACTTATTGTCTGATAAATTTCTAATCAATCACAATTCAAGAAAGAAACATAATCTAAGAGTTGGTGCTCATTGGCAGTTCCGCTTTTAGTCGCAGAACCTGTGTTATCACACCTAGTTAGCAGCTGATAAGGGCAGGGTATCGCACGTGGTATTTATTATACGTTGTATGATGAAAAAAAAACAGTTAATATTGGTTGAGATCTGGTAATATTTTAAGAGAAGGGCGAAAAAAATCCTCCATTTTTTTCTTTTTCAATGGAAGGGACTCGCTTCTGGGAGAACGGCCTAGCTGATCGCCGTTAACCCCTGGGTCTGATTCAAGGTCGTTTTAATGTGAGACCACCCACGAGCCGAAGTTCATGGGATGGTGGGTGCAAAAAATGCATAGATCCCGTCGGTATTCCCCCTCAAGGGGGCGCCTCAAGCACTGAGCAATAAACCCAGACCTGCCCCTTTAAATCAAGGTGTTCTTTTCCAGCTTCAAGTGGGGTGGGAAGGACCCAGGAAAATGAGAAATTGAAAATTTTAATTCATTTTCTTTTCTTTCTTTTTTTAATTCATTTAATCCAGAATGAATCTGAAAATAATTTTTACGAATATTGAATTAAAATAATATTAAGGGGAGGTAATTCACTATAGTTAAAAAAAATCTCAAGAAAATGAGAAACTGAAAATTTCATTTAATTTCTTTTGTTTTTTAAGTTTGTTTTTATTTAAGTTTTTTTTAATCCAGATGAAACCGGAAAAATATTTCCACTTGTGAAATAAATTTTTAATTTTCTGTTAAAAATAAACAAAAGTCACATTGTTTACCAGAAATGAAAATGTTGATTTTTCGTCTCCACTTAAAACTTTTACTTTTAATTGATTCTGACAAAAAAAAAATAGGGTCATTTCCTATAACTCCAACATAAAAGGGGAACCACTCTGAATTAATTTTATCTGTTAATTAATCTACCTATTATTTTCCATTAAACTAACCTAAACCGTAACCCTAATCTAACTAACCTAACCCAGTCTTCTTTTTTCTAGTAGATCAATAAAAATAAATAATAATTTATCAGTCGGTTGTATGTTGGAGTTATAGGAAATAACCAAAAATAGTTTGTTTGTTTTTTGTTTTGGGTTGCTTGTTTTTTTTGAGGTGGGGGGTAAATAAATTTTAAAGTTCACACGTCCATTTGATTAACTGATTATAAAGACGAAAATGATTTCAAATGAAATACAATCATAATAAAATCTCAAGCAATCAATTCATGTTTGCTTTGAATGTTTTGCTTGTGGAGTGGCAAGAGGTTTTTTTAAGTTTAAAAGGTAACTGGTTATTCTTAGTGTGTGTTCCTAGGGTTTTGCTTTTAACCCCATCTTATTTGGTTGTCGTGCTGAAAAGGAAGGAACGAAAAGGAAGAGACAAAGATAAAAGGTAGTTTTATGATTTACGCTTCATTCACGGGTCATAGCCACCACGTGACAAGGGAATTTCTCCATTGCCAGCGGTGGTGTTTTGCCCCAGATAAGGCCCTAAATTCGAATGGCCGAGAGATTATCTTCGGAAGTAGGTCCTTTTTCCCGCACATGCTCGGGGTGTTCTTCCGGTTTGAAGGCTCATGGGAGTTTTTTTTTGTTGTTTTTTTAATTTTAATCCCCACATGTTTTACATTTTTTAAATCTTTTACAAATAATTACAATGATGAATGAAAAAAAATGTATATGTAATATTATTATAATGGCGATTGTGTGTTTGTCTATTCAAGTCACAATTCCCTTAGTTATTTACGTCACATTCTCCATGATTTTATTTTTATTTAAATCGCAATTATTAATAAAATTGTTTGTCATTATCAATACTGTTGACCACATTCACATACTAACAACATGGAATTGCATTTATGTATACAACAAAATAGTGGTTTACAATGTGAATGGGAAGGCTAATTTGCATATTGATATTAAAATTTTAATTTTGATAAATATGTGCTAAGTATTATTGATTTCTAATTGTTTGGTTTTATCTTAATGAATATGAACAAACATATCGAGGATAAATCTTAAAAGAAATCCATTAACAAGAAGAAATAACTGTAATTTTATTCTTTACTTCCTATTTTAACTAAATAGTTAAATTAGGAAAATTTATCAATGAAAGACGGAAGTATGGAAGAGTAAGTTTCGGTTGTTCTATTTTTCGATTATACCCCTCTGTTTCAAATTTTTTATCTGCATTCTTATTTAGTTTCATTAGACTTTATAATTTAATATAATATTTTATTAGATTAAAATTTAAATACTTGCACCCGGAGGAGAGTGCATATATTTGCTAGTATATATATAATAGCTCTTGTGGAATGCGCAATTTGGTGCGAGACAAATCTCAGACGCCGTCGTCCTCTTGAGACGTCTCGCTGACATTCAAAATTGGTTTTACGACAACAACGCTGGCTTTAAATTGGGAAACAGGCTGTTCGTTTATAAAGACAGAAATTAAATGCGTTAAATGACTGTATTGTCACTAGTTACATGCTCTTCTCACTCTCACTCCCCCCCACATAGAGCAAGGCCAATAGAAGATACCCGGGAGAGAGGGAAGAGAACGTTAAGGGCGACTGAAATGATTTAATGACGGCAAATTACCGTTCACTTAACCGCCGCTAGATTAATACGAGAGATAAATTAGTGCACACGACCAGTTTTTGTTTTTACGTTTCTTATATCTATTTCAGCTGAGGGAAATCTGAAAACAAAATCTCAATTACGGACGACAATAATACCATCGACGATATTACAATCACAGCCGTCGCCAAATTGTGATTGTGGGGTGTTGAATAGTATAGTTGAGGGAACAGGGCAGAGAGAGAGAGGGAGAGAGGGAGAGGGAGAGACAGAGACAGAGAAGAGAGACAGATACACACCACACACACACCACACACTCTTCTCTCTGTCTCTGTCCTGTCTGCTCTCTCTGTCTCTGTCTCTCCCTCTCCCTCTGCTCCCTCTCTCTCTCTGCCCTGTTCCCTCAACTATACTATTCAACACCACAATCACAATTTGGCGACGGCTGTGATTGTAATATCGTCGATGGTATTATTGTCGTCCGTAATTGAGATTTTGTTTTCAGATTTCCTCAGCTGAAATAGATATAAAAGAAACGTAAAAACAAAAACTGGTCGTGTGCACTAATTTATCTCTCGTATTAATCTAGGGCGGTTAAGTGAACGGTAATTTGCCGTCATTAAATCATTTCAGTCGCCCTTAACGTTCTCTTCCCTCTCTCCCGGGTATCTTCTATTGGCTTGCTCTATGTGGGGGGGAGTGAGAGTGAGAAGAGCATGTAACTAGTGACAATACAGTCATTTAACGCATTTAATTTCTGTCTTTATAAACGAACAGCTGTTTCCCAATTTAAGCCAGCGTTGTTGTTCGTAAAACCAATTTTGAATGTCAGCGAGAGTCTCAAGAGGACGAGGCGTCTGAGATTTGTCTCGCACCAAATTGCGCATTCCACAAGAGCTATTATATATATCTAGCAATATATGCACTCTCCTCCGGGTGCAAGTATTTAAATTTTAATCTAAATAAAATATTATATTAAATTATAAAGTCTAATGAAACTAAATAAGAATGCCAGATAAAAAGATTTGAAACAGAGGGGGGTATAATCGAAAAATAGAACAACCGAAACTTACTCTTCCATAACTTCCGTCTTTCATTGATAAATTTTCTAATTTAACTATTTAGTTAAAATAGGAAGTAAAGAATAAAATTCAGTTATTTCTTCTTGTTAATCGATTCTTTTTAAGATTTAACCCGAGATTTTTGCTCATATTCATTAAGATAAAAACAAACAATTAGAAATCAATAATACTTAGGCACATATTTATCAAAATTAATTTTTTAATATCAATATGCAAATTAGCTTCCCATTCACACTGTAAACGCATTTTGTTGTATATATAAATGCAATTCCATGTTGTTAGTATGTGAATGTGGTCAACAGTATTGATAATGAAAAACAATTTTTATTAATAATTGCGGTTTAAATAAAAATAAAATCATGGGAGATTTGACGTAAAATAATAAGGGAATTGTGACTTGAGTAGACAAACACACAATCTCCATTAAATAATATTACATATACATTTTTTATTCATTCATCATTGTAATTATTTGTAAAAGATTTTTAAAATGTGGGGATTAAAATAAAAAAAATAACAACTCCATGAGCCTTCAAACCGGACGTACACCCCGAGCATGTGCGCGAAAAAGGACCTACTTCCGTAGCCCCGAGATCATCTCTGTCATTCGAACTTAGGCTTATCTGGGACAAAAAACACTGGCAATGGAGAAATTCCTTGTCACGTGGTGGCTATGACCCGTGAATGAAGCCGTAAATCATAAAACTACCTTTTTTATCTTTTGTCTCTTCCTTTTCGTTCCTTCCTTTTCAGCACGACAACAAATAAGATGGGGTTTAAAAGCAAAACCCTAGGAACACACATAAGAATAAACAGTTACCTTTTAAACTTAAAAAACCTCTTGCACTCACAAGCAAACATTCAAAGCAAACATGAATTGATTGCTTGAGATTTTATTATGATGTGTATTTCATTTGAAATCATTTTCGTCTTTATAATCAGTAATCAATGGACGTGTGAACTTTAAAATTTATTTACCGCCCACCTCAAAAAACAAGCAAACCCAAAACAAAAAACAAACAACTATTTTTGGTTATTTCCTATACTCCAACATACAACCGACTGATAAATTATCTATTTATTTATTTATTGATCTACTAGGAAAAAAGAAGCTGGGTTAGGGTTAGGGTTTAGGATTAGGGTTACGGTTTAGGGTTAGTTTAATGGGAAATAATAGGTAGATTAATTAACAATAAAATTAATTCAGAGTGGTTCCCTTTTTTTTATGTTGGAGTTATAGGAAATGAACCTATTTTTTTTTTGTTCAGAATCAATTAAAAGTAAAAGTTTTAAGTGGGAGACGAAAAATCAACATTTTTCATTTCTGGTAAAACAATGTGACTTTTGTTTATTTTTAACAGAAAATTAAAATTTTATTAGCAAGTGGAAATATTTTTCGCGGTTTCATCTGGATTAAAAAAAACTTAAATAAAAACAAACTTAAAAAACAAAAGAAATTAAATGAAATTTTCAGTTTCTCATTTTCTTGAGATTTTTTTTAACTATAGTGAATTACCTCCTTAATATTGTTTTAATTTCAATATTCGTAAAAATTATTTTCAGATTCATTCTGGATTAAATGAATTAAAAAAGAAAGAAAAGAAAATGAATTAAAATTTTCAATTTCTCATTTTCCTGGGTCCTTCGCCATCCCACTTGAAGCTGGAAAGACACCTTGATTTAAAGGGGCAGGTCGGGTTTATTGCTCAGTGCTTGAGGCGCCCCCTTGAGGGGGAATACCGACGGGGATCTATGCATTTTTTGCACCCACCATCCATGAACTTCGGCTGCGTGGTGGTCTCACATTAAAAACGACCTTGAATCAGACCAGGGTTAAACGGCGATCAGCTAGGCCGTTCTCCAGAAGCGAGTCCTTCCATTTGAAAAAGAAAAAATGGAGGATTTTTGCCCTTCTCTTAAAATATTACAGATTCTGCAACAATATTAACTGTTTTTTTTTCTCCATCATACAACGTATGATAAATACCACGTGCGATACCCTGCCCTTATCAGCTGCTAACTAGGTGTGATAACACAGTTTCTGCGACTAAAAGCGGAACTGCCAACCAGCACCAACTCTTAGATTATGTTTCTTGAATTGTGATTGATTAGAAATTTATCAGACAATAAGTTAACATTTTTTCAACAATCATACCAATTTTAAA
>CM042162.1:2899998-2917498 GCA_023376005.1 Doryteuthis pealeii
TCCACACATTCCCCAAACCTCCAAAACTGGAACCACACCATCAGATAGAGTTTAACGTCATTCCCAGGACATGTAGACCCGCAGCCACCGCCTTCTAGAACCCATATGATAAAAAGGGGTTGGGGCTTGCCATAAGGGCAATAGGGTTGAGAGGCAATCATATAGGTGCTAAGGCTTGACGTGACCAGCCGATTGATCGGAGGGGGCCTCTCCGACCGCCCGTCTAGCCCAAGATAGGGCCAAAGTGGAGTATTGCATATCATGATCTGCTCATCCACCTGGGCTCTATCCTTAAGCATCACGGGTCGCTACCCACGGCCAACAGGTGGCCCCATTGGGGGAGTCTTACCCCTCTGCAGAGGTGCAGTCGGTGCATTCTAACGCCCCAGCCGACAGGGCGCTATTTAAAATTTAATCTAAGGAAATGTATTGAATTAGAAAGCCCGACGAAATTAAATAAGAACGCATATAAAAAGATTACACTTATTTTAATTATATTTGAATTGGTCTCTATATAAAATCATTCATATATTTGATTTTAATTCCTTGAAGAATAAAACAATAATCTCTTAATAATGGAGATTGTCTGTATTTCTGTCTGTAACAAAAACTATGTCATAGCTCTACCTCACAGCTTACATCACAATATTCTTATGCTATATACACCCAAAATATGAGTTAGCAATTTTTAAAATTGTTTTTTACTCTCGTCCTTTTTTTTTTTTTTTTTTACAGTAACAAGAAGTTAACTAAAAAGTTTACAAATAAATAAATACCTACGATTTTGTGTAAAACTGATGTGGAAAATATTCAAAATAATTGTTTGATTATTACATGCACGCAACATTTTATTTGAGAAAATTTTTTTTTTTTTTTTTTTTTACCCCTTTAATAAATATGAGATTTTGCTTACTTATGATACAAACCCTCTGACATTGAATTTTTAACTCCCACCATCTCAGGCAATGTCTTTCAAAAATTAATTTTTACGACGCCCGGAGGGTGTTTTCTGTTGCTAGTAAGAATAAAGAAGAATAAAATAATAATATTGGAGATCAAGAGAACCGATAACAGGTGACTCCACAGGGGGAGTCTTACCCCTCTGCAGAGGTGCAGTCAGTGTATTCTAAATGCCCAGACGACAGAACTAAAGTTAACTGTTTAACACTTAACACGTTTTTAGGATGTATAGATTACAAAACAAAACTTAAACCACTGCAACTTTTGCTGACTTGTAGTAATGCATAGATAATTGGATGCGCGTGGTGTAATCGTTAGAGTCTTAGGAAGTGAACCCGTCGACCCGAGTTCAAACTCTGAAGGAGTCTATTTGCATTTCACGTAGCGTTAATACCCTTGGGAAAGGTATGAATCCATCAGTTTCTCATCAAAAAGTTTTGACTTAGATTAAAATAGGTATGGGTAAATAGTAGGGCAGACTGGGCCCTTTTACCTTGGTTAGGCAACTAGTCTAGGAGAAGGAAAACATGTTAAACTCCGCTTAAGAAATTGACCTTGTGTCCTATCCTACTCGCACGGTGGGTGGGTATGTATATGCATATCAATACTCGTGTTTCTTAATTGTACGACCTTTATCATCTTGCAATACCCTCTGGTTAAAAGTGAAACCGTGCAAATTGCCCAAACTGAAATGCAGAAATGTTCTGATTGTCTGGTGTTGCTTATTCGTCGAATTCTTATGAGTGTCGTCACCTCAGCTAAATAATGGACCATTCCGTTTTTATTATTAAGAAAGAAAGGAAAGAAAAAGGACATGCTACACAGAACAAATATAAGAAGGAAGGTAGGGGAAAGATAGAGGAAGGTGGTGAGCGCGCGGAAGCGATAACACCAATCTATTTCAATCGAACACAATGAAAAGATAAAAAGAACAAAATAAAGAAAGAGAGAGAGGGGGGAGTTAAATCAAGATTATTATACTTTTTACATATTGAACTATTTAGCAATAGCTCTTAAGTAAACATATCAAACACTATGATAATTAGATTATCATATTGTGGTATATCAACAGGCCCCGCTAGTATATTCAAGGTGTGTCATGAAAGTATCGAGATTGAAGCTGTATTTACTAAGACAGAAATGAACAATGAATGGAACGTTAATTTTTTTTCAGAATACAAGGTTTGTCAAAAAGTACAAGATATCTCGATGCTTTTAAAAAAAATTGTTTAAAAAAATTCAGTTTGAATAAAATAAATTAACATTATAAAAAATTGAATAAATAAAAAAAAACATCAAAGTACAAGAAATCTCGACACTTTTTTGACACACCTTGTATATATAATCTTGGGATGGGAAAAAAAGCCGAAGAAAATAATTCTTCATGAGTCTAATATTACCAAATGCCAAAATTTAATAGGGACCAATCCTACCAATTCCGAAGAGAAGATTTACCATTCTTTTTCAAGGAATAATGTTCAGATTCTAAACTCGTTTTCTTTTAGGCGGAAATTCTGTAAAAATTTTAAGAGACGGGTAAGCAAAAAAAAAGACAAAAAAAGGAAGGGTGGAGTCAGAAACCATCAAGCCCGACGGAAACAGGCAGTAAATATGCTTGTTTAAACGGGTGGATCAACTAGACATGCCCAAAGAGGATTGAGGGTGGGGTTTGGCTAAATCGGGTGTGATGTAAATTTATAGAACGACGTAAAGTAACAAAAAAAAGCAACAAAAAACAAAGAAAAAAGAGAGAATTCACAGGTGATTGAATGTTATATACAAGTTTTGAGATATGACGTAATATTCGACGATCAATTCCAGATGCGGGAAATCTTCGAAAAGTACCACGGGCCGATTAAATAGTCGGGCAGGGGCGGGGGTAAAGTTGGCGGGGTGTTTAGGGAATATTGCTGAAATGAAAGAGAGACGAAAGAATCTACTGTCAGTCGATATTAACAAATAATTCGTTACTTTCAAAACTCGTGATGTTTCACGATGAATTATAGTTTCTTTAATGTATATATATATATATATATATATATATATATATATATATATATATATATATATATATATGGGCATAAAATAGGGAATAAATACATAAATACGACGGTATGCAGAAAATATAGAAAAACAAAGTATTCCAAAAAGATGAATTTATTCTTGATGGAGAAGTCAGCGTTATAACGTTTCGGTTTTTGTGACTTTCGTCTGGACTTGAATTGTGTAGACTGTCTGGGCAACTTGCGAAAAAATAGAAGACCGGGTTATGTCCCTTTCGCCTCAAAGAATATATATATATATATATATATATATATATATATATATATATATATATATATATATATATATATATAAAAAAAAAACAGTATATCTATTACCCTTGACATCATATATGTGAAGCATACAAGAAACACTTAAAATTTATATATATATATATATATATATATGTGTGTGTGTGTGTGTGTGTGTGTGTGTGTGTGTGTGTAAGGTAATCCAAACGACTGGTTGTAAGGGATGATTCTATTTGGGATCTTCGAAATCTCACTGTATTATCATACTGTATGCTCTTGTAGGTGCAATCATATACTCATACAAGTTTTTTTTATAAATCCCTAAAGAGAGCTCAATGTATAATAATCAATAAATTAGATTATATATAGAGCAATATTTAACTTTGAAAGAAAGAAAAACTTAACAACCGTCATTCCGATATAATCTATTTCAACTATAAACTAAAAAAAAAATATTTTAATTCTTTTGAGCTCTAGCCCCATCAGACGGCTTTTTTCAAAATACAGGGATCCTCTGAAAAAAGAAATTTTATAACCAGAAAAAAATCTTCTCACTAAAAAATCTTCTCACTAAAAGAAAAATAAATAAATAAAAAATAAAACATCATAAAAATATATATATGTATATATAAATAAAAAATAAATAAAAAAATGTTATGTCTAGACGTTTTTTTTTGTTGTTTTTTTTTAAGTTAGAAATTATTAAAAAGGCTCTATCCTCAAATTAATCTACGATAGAATTTAATATATAAATCTAATATTTAATATCTAATATGAAATATAAAATATAACAAAATATAAAAAGTATTTTTTTATAAGGAAGTCAGTTGAACAGGAAGCTAAGATATACATTGTATCTTTTTGTTAAGTTTAGAATTTTGAATTTTATCATTGTTATCCGTCATGAATTTTGTGAATAATAAGATTTTTTTCTGGTCATAATTTCTTTTTTCATCGGATTCCTGTATTTTGTAAAAACCCGTCTGATGAGACTAGAGCTCAAAATAATATTTTTTTTTAAATTTTTGAGTTTCTGGTTGAAATAAATTATAACGGGATGACGTTTTGATAAGTTTTTCTTTCTTTGAAAGTTATATATATATATATATATATATATATATATATATATATATATATATATATATATATATATGTGTGTGTGTGTGTGTGTGTGTGTGTGTGTGCATGTATCATCATCATGTCACGCAATTAGCACGGATATCCATGACAATCTGTCACCAACCTTCTCTATCATTCATTGTCACAGGGAGGTCCTCTACGCAGCATACATAACAAAACAATAATTTTCGAAAAAGCACTAAATTCGAAAATTATTGTTTTGTTAAGTGAAATGCAATTACCATGTCCAGGATTTGAACTCGGGGTGACGAGTCGATTCTCCATGACTTTAACCATTACACCACGCGCTTCCATTTCTATAAAAAAATGGCCATTTTCTATAAGTTTGTGTGCATTCAGTCCACTAAAGACTGTCACTTTGGAATTGGCCTGCAGAGTCACTTGCGCAGATGCAGATTTTTTTTTTTTTTGGACACTACGCCATCGTCCTTAGTGGAGGGAAAGGTACCAACAATAACGTGAGTTATTAAGTTTTAAAACTGTCGCAAGACTTTATAAACATCCTTTTAATAGATAATTAGAATTTTAATATATAAGTGTATGTGTGTGTGTGTATGTATGTATGTATGTATGTGTGTGTGTGTGAGTGTGGGTGTGTGGGTGTGTGTGTGTGTACGTGTGTGTGTGTGTGAATGTGTGTGTGTTGTGTGTGTGTGTGTGTGTGTGTGTGTGTGTATGTGTGTGTATGTGTGTGTGTGTGTAGTGTGTGTGTATGTGTGTGTGTGTGTGTGTGTGTGTGTGTGTGTGTGTGTGTGTGTGTGTCGTTTTCCGCTTGCAAAATGTATCATAAACGCATTGTCTTTCGGAAAACAAAAAGATTTTCATCAATTCATTCACTGATGCAAGGAAGGACGTGATATTTAGAAACTGAGTATTTTTAACCCTTGAAGTTAATCTCACCATCCCAATAACTCACTAACCCCCCTACCCCACACACACACACACACAAATCAAATCTCTCCCTCCTCGCCCCTACTTTGACCCTTTTTTGGCCAATATGCTATTAGTCGTGCCCCTCCCCCCCCTCACACCCACACTAGATATAAACTTTGTGGCTTTTTGTTGCTCAATATCGAAAAACCACGTCAACCCCAATAAAGAAAAGACGAGGTGACAAAGTAACCAGAACCAATGGGACACAGGGATCATTGGTTTGGGGGGGTTGATTTTCCCCCCTATTTTGGGATGTCGGGTGGGGCTGGTGATTGAGACAAATGAAATGATAATTGGAGTTGTGGTGATGGTGACTTACGGCTGTAAACTGGCCATTAATTAGGCTATCGTTATTTATTATCAACAATGGAATCTACCGTATACGGGGATCGACCTCTGACACTGTTTTAATTTGACAACAAATCTAGTCCAAGTTACACACACACACACACACACACACAGGGGGTGGATAGGGGAGGGAGAGTGGTGGAGAGAGAGAATGGAGAGAAGAGGAATAGTAGGAGTGGGGTGAAGAGGGGGAACACAGGGTCTATTTCATCTTTTACCCAATATCTACGCACCCCATCCTTGTCCTTCAGTGTGCTCCTCAACCCTAAGGATAGTTTTCAAAAATCTCAGGAGTTTTCGGTATGTTCCGCCTGTTTCCGTTATCCCAAATTTTAATGCCACGTTGAGATTTGCCGTAATATCCACGCTACCATAACTTACACACACACACACACACATACAGGGATGGGGTAAAATGTAGGAGAATAGAGAGATAGAAGATATATATATATATATATATATATATATATTATATATATATATATATATATATATATGAGAGAGAGAGAGAGAGAGAGAGAGAGGGGATAATTGCGTGCTTTTCTAGGCTTGTAGATATCGCAAGACGCAAGCATTTAAAAAAATGGACTCTGAGTCTCATTAACCACCGCCGCCCCCCCCCCCGCAACCACACCCTCAAAAAAATCACTGACGTAAACACGTATATCCAAATGATCATACATTTACTTCGCACCATCATCATCATCATCATCATCATTATCATCATCATGACGCGCTATTAGCACGGATATCCATAACTGATAATTGATTAAAAATGAAAATACTATTGATAGATCCCAATAACTAGAAAACAGTCTCCCTCTGTTGCCTGGGAGAGAAGAATACATCGACTGCACTTCTGCAGAGGGGTAAAATCCTCCCAATGTGAACCGTGATGCTTAAGGACAGAATCCTTTGTGGCTAAGTAGTCTATGACATGCAACACCCCACTTAGGCTAGACAGGTGTCTGTTCTGGTATGTATGTACTGACTTATAACTAAAAAAAGAGATGTCATTGAGCATTAAAATCAGGTATGAACTTTAATGTTTATAATAAGTATTGAAGTCAGTTAGCCTACTGTTGGTTTTAATAACAGCAGCTAAGTAGAACTTATTCTTCACGATGGTGAGTATCATTGTTTCTACATCTCCCCTCTCCCTCCCCCGCGTGCAGGCAAGGCTCTACGAGGAGTGAGCTGTTCTTTAAGGCCTGCCCTGTTATGCGGGAATAACCTGGACAAGGCTCGAGGGATTTTCGATGGACGAAGGCAGGTTGATGTATCAGTGCTCACTGTGGGGTGTCGAATTGCTGTATGCGCATCATTTCTGGGAGATGTTGGGAGATTGGAATGCATAGATGAAGTATTGCTTGCAGGGCTTGTAAATTCAGGCATTGCACTTGGCATTGGGTGGGTTTTGCTTTGGCCTCCAACTTCCTCAAGAAACGGCGATTCCTGAGAGTGACTCTTCCTGATCCATCGACCCTGATTTGGTACTGACGATCTGGAAGGACAGTAACGATCCTGCCCGCAGCGCCATATTGAAGTCAGTTAGCCTACTGTTGGTTTTAATAACAGCAGCTAAGTAGAACTTTTCTTCACGATGGCGAGTATCATTGTTTCTACAATAAGGAAAAGTACAAAATTTAGTTTTTGATTTTTACTGATTAAATGTGATATATCCGGGGTAAGGGATATATTCTGAAGTTCGTATTTGGTATATTATCGCAGTAGTAATTGGTACATCGGTTAGTAATCCGTCTCTGAGCAGTCGTCTAGAGAGTAAAGTTAGCTTGTAAGGCATAAGTTACTTGGACCAACACAGTGTCGACTATTTATACATGACACTGTCCAATCAGATTATAGTGAGGGGGTACCAAGGTATTTACATATTCATTATATCAAAATGATATAATTTAATAATTAAAACTCAATCAATTTGTGGAACTTTTCTCAATTCTTCATAAGAATAAAGTATTCATTGAATAAATGAATAATTTTCATTTGAATTAGTACATGAGAAGATCACATGTAAAAGTAAAGTTGGCAGGGTGGTGTATTATCAGTATCAGCCGAACAGCGAGGGAGTCTGTCCCCTTTTCGCTAGCACTAGACCAGGGAGTTTGTTTTCGCTGAGATGAAAAGCTAAACCTATCGTCAAGTCCCAGATGCTTTAGCGTACGGATCAGAGTAAAACGGGTGGTGTCTCTCGTCCCAATAGCCAATTTCCACGCGCGTTTGACTTGATCTGGGATACTTATCATCATCATCATCATGTCGCGCAAGCAGCACGGATATCCATGACTATCTCTCGCCAACCTTCCCTATTACTCATGGTCCCTGGGAGGTCCTCCGTGCAGCATCCCGAGTCCTCGCATAGTTGGTCAATGTAGGTCCTTAGTGGACGTCCTACGTTAGCATGTCCATGTGTTGGCTTCCACGGGAGAACGTCGCTTATGAGTTCGTCCTCGCTTCTCCAGCAGTGTCCTGCATGCCTAGTCCGTCTCACCCGGATGGTTTGTGAGATGAGGGCAGGTGACCATATCGTTGCTTCTTTGTGGGGTGAAAAAATGAGCTCTAAGAAAAGCAAGGTTTGTGTCGTTAATAAAAACAAAGAAACAACACAGACATCCAAGTATCAAGCCAAGAAGAATCCCATATCAAGCTAAGATAACATCTTCCAGCACAGATTAAGAAATCCAGCCCAGCCCAGACCAGTGATAGACGGATCCAGAAGAAACCAGCTTAGAAGCAGTCAAGATCCAAGATAGAAGATGGTATAGAATTGACAGATAGCAACGACTCCGAGATGATAGAAGATGAGTATACGACTACGGATATACCCACTACAATCAATACGAATATATATATCTTAGAAAGGAAGGATAAATTCAACACCGTAATTCCATAATAAATTTATTTCGACCAAAATTGGGGCTTTTATAAATCTAAGTTGATTTAATATAGTTCCCCAAAACCAACTTAGATTTATAAAGGCCCCAATTTTGGTCGAAATAAATTTATTATGGAATTACGGTGTTGAGTTTTTCTGAAGACAAATGAATGAAATATCTTAAAAGCCGCAAAATGGTATTAGCAACAAACTAACCAATCCTTAAAACACTCCTCCTATTATTGTGGGGGACGACAACAACGTGATGCTCTACATAACAAAAAAATCAACAAGCAAGGGTTCATGTTAAATATTTAATTAAAACAGTTACGGCTGGAGATTGAAACACATTCCCCCTTGACAGAGACATACCCTTTAGATTAGGGGGGAGTGTCTCCCACGTGTTTGTCCCCGAGTGTCACGTGTTTATGATCAGCACAGTTCACGACACGACCCAGAACAATTAAAAAACCAATCCTCGTTTTAACGTATCGATATGATGCCCACGTTACTGCTTCATTTTAGGTTGTTTGTTGTTGTTGTTTGTTTATTTTTGTTTGTTGGGGGGGGGTATTTTTAGGGGTGGGGACAATGACCTAGTTGAGAACAATTAAGAATTTTAAAAAAGTAATTTTAATGAGTTATTATTCTCTCTCTCTCTCTCTCTCTCTCTCTCTCTCTCTCTCTCTCCTCTCTCTCTCTCTCTCTCTCTCTCTTTTCTCTCCCTCTCTCTCTCTCTCACACACACATTCACTCGCTCTCTATCTCTCTTTCTCTCTCCCTCTCTCTCCTCCTTCTCTCTCTCTCTCTCTCACACACACACACACACACACTCTCTCTCTCTTTCTCTCTCCCTTCCCTCCTTCTCTCTCTCTCTCACACATACACACTCACTCGCTCTCTCTCTCTCTCTCCCTCTCTCTCCCTCCTTCTCTCTCTCTCTCACACACACACACACTCACTCGCTCTCTTTCTCTCTCTCTCTCTCCCTCTCTCTCCCTCCTTCTCTCTCTCTCTCTCTCACACATACACACTCACTCGCTCTCTCTCTCTCTTCTTTCTCTCTCCCTCTCTCTCCCTCCTTCTCTCTCTCTCCTCACACATACACACTCACTCGCTCTCTCTCTCTCTCTTTCTCTCTCCCTCTCTCTCCCTCCTTCTCTCTCTCTCTCTCACACATACACACTCACTCGCTCTCTCTCTCTCTCTCTCTCTCTCTCTCTCTCTCTCTCATCATTTTTGATCATCTATCTATACATATATAAAGGGCAGTTGTGTGTGTGTGTATGTCCAGAGGAAACTACGAAGATAAAAACAATTAACGACAAAGTACACATTCACAATCACCAGATCTTGCTTTTTGAGCAAAAATAATAAAGATTTAATTTATATTTGTGAAAATAATTAAAAATAGAATTTAAATGAAAACATATTTTTTTTGCATTTAATATTTTGAATATGAAACATTAATGTATATTTTCAGAGTGGCTGGAACAATGCAAGGTCTTTTTTTTACATGGGGATTTTAATGAAGCATCCTACGGGGATCTCTACTCACGATTGATTAATAACGGATCTGCGGGACTAACTTTAAAAATTCCCCCCTCTACCCTGGGGATGCCGGGAGCTACTTCTAGTCTTATATATATATATATATATAATATATATATATATATATATAAACAAGGTTTTGTTTAGAATGGCTTTTTGCCGATAATTTTTTTTGGAAATAAGTACTTAATTGGAGTCGTACCTAATTTTGAATTAGTGTACTATTAGTGTTGGGGTTATGGGATCGGCCTGTCAGCTTGGCAGTCCGGTTTCAAATCACGCACAGGGCGGTCTTCCGATCTATAGCTCTGCTGATGAGGCCTAATAGGCCGAAATGTACATACAGAGATTGATTTTTCTCGATTTGTTTAGCCATACATTTAATAGGTATTCCCGCCTAATTCATTATTAATTAATTAATTTTCAAAATTAGGTACGACTCCAATTAAGCACTTATATATATATATATATATATATATATATATATCTGTGTGTGTCATTGTCATCGACATTGCAGTCTCAGAAGACTATATATTTCTTGTGCCTCCTGTGACTGTGAAGTCCACTGTTCGAAAAACGTTCTCGACCACAGATGTCACATGTGAAGGCTGTCCCTGAAGATGTTGATGTGCCCATGCTTTGTTACCACCTCTTCCTTCTGTTTGCTTGATGGTGTTGCGCCAGTGTGATTTCAGCCATGTACAGTCCGCTACGGAGAGACTGCCGCCACCAAAGGCAGTCCTGAGCCAAATTTTCCCAGCTGGAAGAGGTAATACCAAAGGATAACAGTCCGAAAAATCTAAATAATACAAATTATCAAGCCTCATGTCAAAAGTTCAGTCAAATAATAAAGATGAGGACATCAGACCGTAAATTTCAAACAAATAATAAAGATGAGGACAACAGACCGAAAAATTCAGACAAATAATAAAGATGAGGACAACAGACCGTAAAATTCAGACAAATAATAAAGATGAGGACAACAGACCGAAAAATTCAGACAAATAATAAAGATGAGTACAACAGACCGAAAAATTCAGACAAATAATAAAGATGAGGACAACAGACCGAAAAATTCAGACAAATAAAATTCAGACAAATAATAAAGATGAGGACAACAGACCGTAAAATCCAAATAATACAGAGTTTTGGCTGATGTATCCCTCAATTTTGTTTAGGCATCTGTTGGGGTGTAGACAGTTAAGTGCTTGTAAAATCCGCTTGACCCACGTGGTATGAACACTTGAGCTCTGATTACATTACTGCTTTCCGATTGAGACGGATTCGCGTTCTTCTAAAAGTTTGGCTGCGGTGTGGGCGGGAGAGAGAGAGAGAGGGGGGGGAGATATTTAATCGCTAAGCGTCCCAGTCGTATTTGAGTATACCCCAGAGGAAATAATTATCTATCAAACCCGAGGGGGACAAATAATGGACAAGTAGTTTGTGTTTATGATGGCCAGTTGAATCTGAATCAGAGCGACCATTTTTAAAAGCAACGCAACCCCACCCCCTCGCACCCCCTTGCACTCCTCCCCAAAAGTCCGCCGCACCCCCCACCCCACCCCCTAAAAGTGCAACACTTTACTCCATGAATCATTATGAAAAGGACGGTAATTAAGTTGGATAATTAACTTTGATAATTAATCGAGCAATAAAATTAGTACAACCGCCGAGGATGACGGGGGTGGGGTCAGAGATTCTGCGGTAAAAGTAGACTTGGGTCCCCGGGGAATCCTGTACCTCCATTAGAGTAATCGTGGGTGGGGATGGCCTGGTGAGGGTGTCATCGTAAATGTCTTCACTCTTACGAAATGGATAGTTACGCTGATTTTTATTGCAATGATTCCCACCCAAAATGGCGGGCGGGTGGGGGGGAAGAGGTCAAGAACTAAAATCCCTTCTGTCTCTGGTAACGAAAGGACTGTCTTGTTCGGGGGTGGGGGTAGTCAAAGTTTAGGTACTGGTATCTTTGCCGAAAAGAGGCTCCCCTTAAAAAAAAAAATATGATACTGTAAAAGTACCTAAAGGAGGTGACTTCATTCATAAAATAAGGTTACCAAGCGAGTACCTGGTACTATTAGTATTTTTATAATTTAACTTTCGTAGTTCTTTTTGACAATAACAAAATAAATAGAATTATTCTAATTATTATTCTGATAACTCCATTGCAATCTATTAGATTTCCATATGCCACAGTTGAATGAGTTGTATATCTTTATTAAATTATAAAATGAGTTGATTATTTAGGTTAAAAGTTAAAGTTAATAGAAACCATGACATCGTGACATGCATTTAAAAACTTGCTACAACTCAGAATAGACCTGAGAGTAATAGCGATGAAGGGGTACTCCACACTCCCCAGAGCTCCAATATTGCAACTTCACCACTAGATGCAGTTTAACATCATACCCTTTAAAAAATTGTGATATTGTAAAATGTATCTGGTACCTCTAAAGAAGGCGGTTTTATTCCTGTAATAAGGTATTGTTCTTTTTGACAATAACAAAATAAATAAAATTATTCAAATAAATTATTATTCTGATAACTCCGCTGTAATCTATTAGATTTCCATATGTCACAGTTAAATGAGTTGTTTGTCTTTATTAAATTATAAAATGACTTGATTAGTTAAGTTAAAAGTTAAAGTTAATAGAAACAATGAAATCATGACATGCAATTAAAAAAATTGAAATAGTTTATTATAGATTATTTTGATTTATTATCGAGATATATAAATGAATTATTTATATTATATCTACATCTAGATAATAAATGTTATGCTTAAATAATAGGTACCGGGTACATTTTACAATATCACAATCTTTCATTTAGGACCCCCCCCCCCGCACTTTTCTGTACCTAAACTTTAACCCCCTCCCTCTGTGAAGTCCGATTGAGAATTTAAAAGATGTCCGGTAACTGGCAGTTGTTCGGCAACTGGCTATTTCATTTCTGACCCCGCTCCCTTAAAAAAATAGTTTTGATATTTCGAACTGTTTTCGTTATCTTTATTGAATATTAAAAACAATGTTTATGCCACTGTAACCTCCGGCTCTGTTTAGGTGTTTTTCTTTTTAAATTATCTTTTCAAAAATTATCTTAAGACGATTACCCATGAATTCAAACGTGGTTTCGGAGCTGAAATCGTTATCACTAGTTCAAGGGGGACTCCAAGCAGCATAAATGCCACCATACTTATTGACAGAAATGTGAATTGGATATTGAAAAAAAAAAAAAAAATTTTGTTGATAATTCACGCAAAACAATTTTACTTGTTCGGACGTGGTTTCGGAACTGAAATCGTTATCATTTGTTCAAGGGTGAACCCCGCTCTTTCGGGATATGTGTTAGGTACCTAAACTTTGACCCCCACCCCTGAGTAGTGTCACTATAAATGTCTTCACTCTTACTAAATGGATAGTTACGTTGATTCTTTATTGCGATCATTTCCACCCAAAGTGACAGACGGGATGGGGGGGGGTCAAGAATTAAGATCTCTTCTGTCTCTTGGTAACGAAAGGACAGTCTTACTCGCTATATGCCTCCAATCACTCCTTCATCACCATTACTCCCAGGTCCACTCTGACCAAGAGTGGTAGTTTGGTTTGGTTTTGTTTGGTTTGTTTTACGGCATATCAACCTCAGTGGATCATTTAATGCCGATAAAGTTTTGAAATAAATTCATTCTTAATAAAAAAAATAATATGTTTTTTTATAAACACATTTTTCTATTTAACCCATAGATGGGACCCTAACAGGTACTACCACTCCGGGTCAGAGTGGACCAGCTATGGGTAAATAGCAGGGCAGACTGGGCTCTTTAACCATGGCTAGGTAACTAGTCTAGAAGGAAAACTCTGAATTCAAATCTGTTAAACTCCGCTTAATAAATTGACCTTGTGTCGCATCCTGCTTGTGCGGAGGGGTTGGTAGATATATATAAAAGCTTATGTGCATTTAAAATCTTGCTACGTGTCTTATAAATCACTAAGAAATAAAAGTTTACATAATTTATGGTGTGGTTAATTTACATACTGGTTTTAAGAAGAATCTGTTTTGCTAAATGAAAATCAGACATTTTTTTCTTTTCGTAAAAGATGAGGTTACATCTACGTGTATGTTTATTTATTAGATGAGGGCTAATATGAATGATTATGATATACAGAGACAAAGGTTACAGTGGCCTGAACAATAAAGATGAGGACAACAGTCCGATATATCATAATTAAGATTAAATCTGTGGAAATGATGCCAGACACAGAAAAAAAAGACAAGAACAATTTATCTATATGGAGGTTATTGAATGCTACGTAAACCTGGGGATGGCTGGAGATTATACCGGCTAAAATGTCCAGATGAAAATCTTTAAAATTGGGTATGATTGTTGAAAAAATGTTAACTTATTGTCTGATAAATTTCTAATCAATCACAATTCAAGAAACATAATCTAAGAGTTGGTGCTGGTTGGCAGTTCCGCTTTTAGTCGCAGAAACTGTGTTATCACACCTAGTTAGCAGCTGATAAGGGCAGGGTATCGCACGTGGTATTTATCATACGTTGTATGATGGAGAAAAAAAAACAGTTAATATTGGTTGAGAATCTGGTAATATTTTAAGAGAAGGGCGAAAAAAATCCTCCATTTTTTTCTTTTTCAATGGAAGGGACTCGCTTCTGGGAGAACGGCCTAGCTGATCGCCGTTAACCCCTGGGTCTGATTCAAGGTCGTTTAATGTGAGACCACCCACGAGCCGAAGTTCATGGATGGTGGGTGCAAAAAATGCATAGATCCCGTCGGTATTCCCCCTCAAGGGGGCGCCTCAAGCACTGAGCAATAAACCCAGACCTGCCCTTTAAATCAAGGTGTTCTTTTCCAGCTTCAAGTGGGATGGGAAGGACCAGGAAAATGAGAAATTGAAAATTTTAATTCATTTTCTTTTCTTTCTTTTTTAATTCATTTAATCCAGAATGAATCTGAAAATAATTTTTACGAATATTGAATTAAAACAATATTAAGGGGAGGTAATTCACTATAGTTAAAAAAAATCTCAAGAAAATGAGAAACTGAAAATTTCATTTAATTTCTTTTGTTTTTTAAGTTTGTTTTTATTTAAGTTTTTTTTAATCCAGATGAAACCGGAAAAATATTTCCACTTGTGAAATAAATTTTTAATTTTCTGTTAAAAATAAACAAAAGTCACATTGTTTACCAGAAATGAAAAATGTTGATTTTTCGTCTCCACTTAAAACTTTTACTTTTAATTGATTCTGAACAAAAAAAAATAGGGTCATTTCCTATAACTCCAACATAAAAAAGGGGAACCACTCTGAATTAATTTTATCTGTTAATTAATCTACCTATTATTTTCCCATTAAACTAACCCTAAACCGTAAACCCTAATCCTAAACCCTAACCCTAACCCAGTCTTCTTTTTTCCTAGTAGATCAATAAATAAATAAATAGATAATTTATCAGTCGGTTGTATGTTGGAGTTATAGGAAATAACCAAAAATAGTTTGTTTGTTTTTGTTTTGGGTTTGCTTGTTTTTTTGAGGGTGGGGGTAAATAAATTTTAAAGTTCACACGTCCATTTGATTACTGATTATAAAGACGAAAATGATTTCAAATGAAATACAATCATAATAAAATCTCAAGCAATCAATTCATGTTTGCTTTGAATGTTTTGCTTGTGGAGTGGCAAGAGGTTTTTTAAGTTTAAAAGGTAACTGGTTATTCTTAGTGTGTGTTCCTAGGGTTTTGCTTTTAACCCCATCTTATTTGGTTGTCGTGCTGAAAAGGAAGGAACGAAAAGGAAGAGACAAAAGATAAAAGGTAGTTTTATGATTTACGCTTCATTCACGGGTCATAGCCACCACGTGACAAGGGAATTTCTCCATTGCCAGTGTTTTTTGTCCCAGATAAGGCCTAAGTTCGAATGACCGAGAGATGATCTTCGGGGTCGGAAGTAGGTCCTTTTTCGCGCACATGCTCGGGGTGTACTTCCGGTTTGAAGGCTCATGGGAGTTTGTTATTTTTTTTTTATTTTAATCCCCACATTTTAAAAATCTTTTACAAATAATTACAATGATGAATGAATAAAAAATGTATATGTAATATTATTATAATGGAGATTGTGTGTTTGTCTACTCAAGTCACAATTCCCTTAGTTATTTACGTCAAATTCTCCATGATTTTATTTTTATTTAAACCGCAATTATTAATAAAATTGTTTGTCATTATCAATACTGTTGACCACATTCACATACTAACAACATGGAATTGCATTTATATATACAACAAAATAGCGGTTTACAGTGTGAATGGGAAGGCTAATTTGCATATTGATATTAAAATTTAATTTTGATAAATATGTGCTAAGTATTATTGATTTCTAATTGTTTGTTTTTATCTTAATGAATATGAGCAAAAATCTCGGGGATAAATCTTAAAAGAAATCGATTAACAAGAAGAAATAACTGTAATTTTATTCTTTACTTCCTATTTTAACTAAATAGTTAAATTAGGAAAATTTATCAATGAAAGACGGAAGTTATGGAAGAGTAAGTTTCGGTTGTTCTATTTTTCGATTATACCCCCTCTGTTTCAAATCTTTTTATCTGCATTCTTATTTAGTTTCATTAGACTTTATAATTTAATATAATATTTTATTAGATTAAAATTTAAATACTTGCACCCCGGAGGAGAGTGCATATATTTTGCTAGTATATATATAATAGCTCTTGTGGAATGCGCAATTTTGGTGCGAGACAAATCTCAGACGCCGTCGTCCTCTTGAGACGTCTCGCTGACATTCAAATTGGTTTTACGACAACAACGCTGGCTTTAAATTGGGAAACAGGCTGTTCGTTTATAAAGACAGAAATTAAATGCGTTAAATGACTGTATTGTCACTAGTTACATGCTCTTCTCACTCTCACTCCCCCCACATAGAGCAAGGCCAATAGAAGATACCCGGAGAGAGGGAAGAGAACGTTAAGGGCGACTGAAATGATTTAATGACGGCAAATTACCGTTCACTTAACCGCCGCTAGATTAATACGAGAGATAAATTAGTGCACACGACCAGTTTTTGTTTTTACGTTTCTTATATCTATTTCAGCTGAGGGAAATCTGAAAACAAAATCTCAATTACGGACGACAATAATACCATCGACGATATTACAATCACAGCCGTCGCCAAATTGTGATTGTGGGGTGTTGAATAGTATAGTTGAGGGAACAGGGCAGAGAGAGAGAGGGAGAGAGGGAGAGGGAGAGACAGAGACAGAGAGAGAGACAGAGACAGAGACAGAGAGAGAGAGTGTGTGTGTGTGTGTGTGTGTGTGTATCTGTCTGTCTGTTTGTGTGAGAGACAGAGAGAGA
>CM042162.1:2922498-2990765 GCA_023376005.1 Doryteuthis pealeii
GGACATACTGGGGCATCCTCCCTTTTTAAAAGGTGAGTTGGTTGGTTGTTTTGTTTTACGGCATATCAACCTCAGTGGATCATTTACTGCCGACAAAGTTTTGAAATGAATCCATTCTTAATAGATAATCAGTTTTGTTTATAAACATGTTTTACTATTAAACCCATAGATGGGACCCTAACAGGTACTACCACTCTGGGTCAGATTGGACCTGGGAACAATGGTGATGAAGGGGTGCTCCACATTCTCCAGACCTCCAGAACTGGAAGCTCACCATCAGATAGAGTTTCTGAATCATTGTGTGTGTATCAACTCCTGTGGGTCATTTAATGCCGATAAAGTTTTGAAATAAATCAATTCTTAATGGATAATACAATTTTTTTATAAATACATTTTTCTATTTAACCCATAGATGGGACCCTAACAGGTACTACCACTCCGGGTCAGAGTGGACCAGGGAGCAATGGTGATGAAGGGGTGCTCCACATTCCCCAAACCTCTAAAACTGGAACCTCACCATCAGATAGAGTTTAATGTCATTCCCAGGACATGAAGACCTTCAGCCACTGCCTTCTACCACCATATGATAAAAAGGATCGAGGCTTGCCATAAGGGCAATAGGGTTGGGCAATCATATAGGTGCCAGGGCTTGACGTGACCAGCTGATTGATTGGAGGTGGCCTTTCTGACCACCCGTCTAGCCTAAGTACAGTAGACAGTGGAGTTTAAAAGGTGAGAATGGGTGATGTGGGTATGCCCAACACGCAGTCTTGTTGTATATTGTACAAACGAAAATAGGAATTCTGGTTAAATTAAACAAAGAAAAGACGAAAAAAATGACAAAGGACTTTTTTCCTTAAAAAAAATGGAGGCAAGGCTTTCCAGTCAAAGAAGCAGGTAGAAGATAAAGAAAGATATAACAAAGGTCCGTTATCAGATCAAAAATAAAGATGCGTAGGTGTGTCGTCAATACAAAAGCCAGAGGGTCGAGTCAGTTCAACAGTCAGACAGGGAACGGCGAACAGAGCACAAGGAGCGACCGTCGACACGGTCGATCGCTGCCAGTGGGCAGTGAGGTTCGTCCACCCCTCCCACCTCACCAACGCTAGCTATATACTTTTAACATCCAATTGTATTTATATATACAACAAAATAGCGGTTTACAGTGTAAATGGAAAGGATAATTTGAATAGTGATATTAAAAATTTGATTTTAATAAATATGTGCAGAGTATTATTGATTTATAACTGTTTGGTTTTATTTTAAAGAATATAAGCAAAAATCTCTTCAATAAATATTAAAAGAAATTCATCAAAAAGAAGAAATAAATAATTTTATCCTGCACTTGCTATTTTAAATAAACAGTTAAATAAGGAAAAATTTAACAATGAAAGACAGGAGTGATGGAAGAGTAAGTTGTTCTATTTTTTCTTTGTACCCCATACTGTTTGAAATCTTTAACTTCATTCTTATTTAGTTTCATTAGCTTTTCTTATTTAATATAATATTACATTATATTAAAACTTAAATACTTAGACCCGGAGGAGAGTGCATATATTTGATAGTTCAAAAATGATGGTAGTGGATGGCAGTAATAGTCAAGGTACCATTGTATTATATAAGTATGAATTAGTTTCCTATTCAAATAAGTAATGCACAAATATTTTACTTTTTCTTTGCTCTGTCTCTACATAAAGAATATAAATGTCTAGCAATTCTTAATACTTTTAGTTATCTCGGTCTTTTAATATTACGTTTGTAACGGGTGGTCCAAAAGTATTGTCACCCCTATATATATATATATATATATATATATATATATATATATATATATATATGCTCTCTGTATATAATTAATTTATAGGTTATTATACATGGAGCTTCTTATGGGTTTATAAAAATCCTTGTATGAATATATATATATATATATATATATTTACCAACCCCTCCGCACGAGCAGAATGCGACACAAGGTCAATTTCTTAAGCGGAGTTCAACAGGTTTGAATTCAGAGTTTTCCTTCTCCTAGACCGGTTACCTAACCAAGGTTAAAGAGCCCAGTCTACCCTACTATTTATCCATAGCTGGTGGGAGAGTAGGATTCATACCTTTCCCAAGGGTATTGGCGCTAAGTGAAATGCAATTACCACGTCCAGGATTTGAACTCGGGGCGATGAGTCCATTTCCCATGACCTTAACCATTACACCATGCACTTCCTAAACTTGTATGAATATATATGTTTGCACATACAAGAGCATACAGTATGGTTGTAGAGTGAGATTTCGATGATCCCAAATAGAATCATCCCTTACCTGTCAATTGGATTATCTTACATAGACATACCTTTTTTAGAGGTAAAATAATTATATAATACAACCAGTAATTCTAAGAAATAATTCAATGCATAAAGATATATTTTTTAGAGGTAAAATAATTGCATAACATATATCTTATTATAATGGAGATTATGTGTTTGTTTGTCTGTAACCGAAACTATATCACTACTTAAGTCACTGTCCATTTAGTTATTATACATCACATTCTCCATGAATCATTTTTATTTAAGCCTCAATTATTAATAAAATTGTTTTTTATTATTAATACTGTTGGTCATATCTACGTACTAATAACATGCAATTGTATTTATATGTACAACAAAAAGTGGTTTACTGTGTGAACGGGAAGGCTAATTTGCATGTTGATATTTAAAATTTGATTTTAATAAATATGTGCTTGGTATTGTTGATTTCTAATTATTTGATTTTATCTTAATGAATATGAACAAAAATCTCGGAGATAAATCTGAAAAGAAATCAATTAACTAGAAGAAATAACTGTAATTTTATTATTTACTTTCTTATTTAACTGAATAGTTAAATTAGAAAAGTTTAGCAAGGAAAGACGGGTGGGGGGATGGAAAGGGAAGCTACAGCTGTTTTATTTTTCGATTATACCCCACTCTGTTTCAAATCATTTTATCTGCATTCTTATTTAGTTTATTTAGACTTTGTAATTTAATATGATATTTTATGACATTAATACTTGCACCCGGAGGGTGCATATATTTGCTAGTATCATTTTAACAAAAACTAGTAGTGGGTCATATCATATTGAACGATAAATCTATCTCATAGAGTTGGACACACACAGTTGGAGATTTTTTATATAACATATCCAGTGGGGTTCAAGGAACGTTTAAATAGACCTAAGGCTCGTAGAGAAATTAGAGACACTTTTTATATGGTTTGTTTGGTTTGTTTTGTTTTACGGCATATCAACCTCAGTGGGTCATTTAATGCCGATAAGGTTTTGAAATAAATCAATTCTTAATGTATAATACAATTTTTTTATAAATACATTTTTCTATTTAACCCATAGATGGGACCCTAAAAGGTACAACCACTCCAGTTCAGAGTGGACCAGGGAGCAATGGTGATGAAGGGGTGCTCCACATTCCCCAAACCTCCAAAACTGGAACCTCACCATCAGATAGAGTTTAACGTCATTCCAAGGACATGTAGATCCTCAGCCACCGCCTTCTAGCACCCATAACATTTTTATAAAACTAGAAAAACAAATCTGAGCCTACCAGTCCAGTGAGCTTCGGCCCTGCATAGGTTGTGTTTAATTAATAGCGTCGATCCCAGGTGCCCCCTTGAGGGGGAATGCCAATGGGATCGACGCAATTTTTCTACCTACCACCCCATGAGTCTCGGCTTGTGGGTGGTGCCCACATAAAATGGCCTTGTGCCACATCGTGTGAAAGTGGGACACATGTAAATACCCCTAAGCCTACAAGCTCAGTGTGTTTCGGCCACTGGACAGGTTGAGTTGGTTAATAGCGTCGATCCCAGTGACCCCGCCCCCCAGGCAATACCTGCCCCCTCGATTCAAAGGGGCAGGGCAGGGTTTATTGCCCAGCGCCTGAGGCGCCCCCTTGAGGGGGAATGCCGACGGGATCGACGCAATTTTTCTACCTACCACCTATGAGTCTCGGCTTGTGGGTGGTGCCCACATAAAACAGCCTTGTGCCATATCGTGTGAAAGTGGGACACATGTAAATACCCCTAAGCCTACCAGTCCAGTGAGCTTCGGCCCTGAACAGGTTGTGTTTAATTAATAGCGTCGATTGCAGGCGCCCCCTTGAGGGGCAATGCCAACGGGATCGACGCAATTTTTCTACAGATTTCTGTCTTAATTTCTGTGTAGGTGAGATGGGAGCAACAAATCTAAAAATGGACAAAACCGAGGCCTGAGTAGTCAAAGTATTTGATTGAGGCTTAGCCATTCGGATCACCCTGTACTTTTCTTAATATTGAAACATCAAACTTGTCATTCTCTATCCCTTTTCTTTATATACATTAGGGTAGGTTGATTTTTCACTTTTTTTTTTTAAATATCAAATTTTCAAATAGCAAAAGTTGTTTGTTGGTATAATGAATACTGATACCAAAATCTAAATGTCTTACTCGCACATTGTTCGAGGAAATAGCATCTAAGATCGTCGACTAAAATTTACCAGAAATTCTCGTTTTTGCAACATTTAGCCTTGAAATTGGTTAGAAAATTTAGCAATTTCAATATTTAAAACAGAAAAGCTTGTCATTTTAAACAAAATGAATAAAATATAACAAGAATTCAAATTGAAAATATACCCCCATCACCACTGACACATCTGATGTGTTGCTTTTTACCTAATAAATAAGCTGTAACAGAGATAACATTTTTAAAAATTGAAATTTATTTCCTCAAACGACGGCAAAGTTTTGAAGAAAAATATTTTGTGGGGTAATTCTTTATGTTAATTTGCAACTTTGGGTACATGGGTGATGTTGCAGTTCTAAAATTGACCTACCCTTATATATAGTATCCAAGGTGATTGAAAAGTAACTCCCTATTTTAAACTAAAATCTGACCAGTTAATATTTCCCAAATTCTGGTCAGATTTTAGTTTAAAATAGGGAGTTACTTTTCAATCACCTTGTATATCTCCCAATCCGGAAACTAAGCCCTAGTGTTATAATTTGGAGTGAAAATTAATATAAGTCCCATTTTATTTTTGGGGAAACATGGTATCTACTTGGTCCTAGGCCCATCTAACCTGGAATTGGTTACTCTTTCTACTATAGTTTTGTTGAATTACAGGAAGCATGGAGGTTTTGAAAGATGCAGTGTTTTGGCACATGCTGAAAAATCGTGCTAGGTCTTATTTTCAGGGAAACCTGGTACTATCCTAATTTTTTTAAAAACTGTAATTTACAAAATATGTAAACATTTTGTAAGATATCCTCTCTCGCACACATATACAGGCTAAGATATATATGTATGTATGTATGTATGTATGAGAGTGTGTGTGTGAGTGTATGTAAAGAATTACTTTTTTAGACCAATTTTTCACCTAAAAAAAAAAATAAAGGATTGTTCTTACACTCAATATATGATTAAAATTTATATTAAAAAAACCCACAAAAAACACCTTTTTACTGGTTAAAAATTAGGGGTTATTCATTCCTTGTGTAAATATGGTATGTATTTTTTTTTCTTTTTAATTGGTTTCTTCCACTTTCAACCCCTCCCTCCATCTCAATTCCTTCTTGTTAATATTATTTAAATTTCTTGGTCAGAAAGTGGAATCAGGTCACCAATAGGCACCCCAGCTGTTGGCCATTTTCAAAAGGACAGGTTTTGCTTTTCACCATCAACTTTCAGTTGTTTGTTAACAGGTGATTGCTCTACATTAGAATTTCACTGTAAGATTCTTTAAAAGATAGTTCATGTTTATTGGAGCTTGCATCACCGGTCTGGAACCCCTATCTTGCCCAGAATATTAACTCCTAGAAACTGTACAGAGACGTGCAACCAAAGAATACCCTCCATCAGGCATCTGCCATACTCTGCCGCTGGGAATGATTCAGATTTTCGCTGAAACTCGGCGTCTGCAACTGACCTGGTAAACGCTCATAAGGCTTATTATCTTAACAACAGCAACCTTGAGCACCTTTTTGATCTCCACTTTCTATCACGACACGTGGGCATGCCTACAAAGTCAGAAAACAGCAACTGCTCACATGACTTTCGGAACATTTTTCAATGCTCAGAGTTGCGGAGAAATGGAATAAACTGCCCGCATCTGTTGTAGGCTGCCGAAGCACTGAGTCTTTCAAAGCCTCCATGCTTCCTGTAGTACGCCGACACTATAACCTGATGCCACTCTCCACATACATATGCACACATACATGCATATTACTGCTGTAAACTGTTTCATGTTCCTGAAACTAATACATTATTCTGTGTACTTGACATGAGACTTTGATGAGTTGCGGTGCACCTGAGCACTGTACACAATAATTTCATTATTATTATATTATTAACAAACTAAAGGCACATTTTATATTAAAATAGTTTTTGATTTTAATTTTAAAAAAATTACTTATTTCATGTTGTTAATAATTTTCGGGGGGGGGGTAATTTGTTTGAGTCACATGAATGCTTATTTTTTTCTATTTCTCTGAATTTTTGAGATGAGGCCTGATAATTAGTATTATTTGGATTATTCAGACTATTGTCCCCATCTTTATTGTTATCTACACTATTTCTCTGAATTTTTAAGATGAGGCTTGATAATTAGTATTATTTGGATTATCAGACTATTGTCCTCATCTTTATTGTTATCTTCACTATTTCCCTGAATTTTTAAGATGAGGCTTGATAATTAGTATTATTGGATTATTCAGACTATTGTCCTCATCTTTATTGTTATCTATACTATTTCTCTGAATTTTAAGATGAGGCTTGATAATTATGTATTATTTGGATTATTCAGACTATTGTCCTCATCTTTATTGTTATCTACACTATTTCTCTGAATTTTTGAGATGAGGCCTGATAATTAGTATTATTTGGATTATTCAGACTATTGTCCTCATCTTATTGTTATCTTCACTATTTCCCTGAATTTTTAAGATGAGGCTTGATAATTAGTATTATTTGGATTATTCAGACTATTGTCCTCATCTTTATTGTTATCTTAACTATTTCTTGAATTTTAAGATGAGGCTTGATAATTAGTATTATTTGGATTATCAGACTATTGTCCTCATCTTATTGTTATCTACACTATTTCTCTGAATTTTAAGATGAGGCTTGATAATTTAGTATTATTTGGATATTCAGACTATTGTCCTCATCTTTATTGTTATCTACACTATTTCTCTGAATTTTTAAGATGAGGCTTGATAATTAGTATTATTTGGATTATTCAGACTATTGTCCTCATCTTTTTGTTATCTACCTATTTCTCTGAATTTTTAAGATGAGGCTTGATAATTAGTATTATTTGGATTATTCAGACTATTGTCCTCATCTTTATTGTTATCTACACTATTTCTTCTGAATTTTTAAGATGAGGCTTGATAATTAGTATTATTTGGATTATTCAGACTATTGTCCTCATCTTTATTGTTATCTACACTATTTCTCTGAATTTAAGATGAGGCTTGATAATTAGTATTATTTGGATATTCAGACTATTGTCCTCATCTTTATTGTTATCTACACTATTTCTCTGAATTTTTTTAGAAGAGGCTGGATAATAGTATTATATCAGACTATTGTCCTCATCTTTATTGTTATCTACACTATTTCTCTGAATTTTTAAGATGAGGCTTGATAATTAGTATTATTTGGATTATTCAGACTATTGTCCTCATCTTTATTGTTATCTACACTATTTCTCTGAATTTTTAAGATGAGGCTTGATAATTAGTATTATTTGGATTATTCAGACTATTGTCCTCATCTTTATTGTTATCTACACTATTTCTCTGAATTTTTAAGATGGAGGTTTGATAATTAGTATTATTTGGATTTTCAGACTATTGTCCCTCTTTATTGTTATCTACACTATTTCTCTGAATTTTTAAAGATGAGGCTTGATAATTAATATTATTTGGATTATTCAGACTATTGTCCTCATCTTATTTTTATCTACACTATTTCTCTGAATTTTTTAGATGAGGCTGGATAATTAGTATTATTCAGACTATTGTCCTCATCTTTTATTGTTATCTACACTATTTCTCTGAATTTTTGAGATGAGGCTTGATAATTAGTATTATTTGGATTATTCAGACTATTGTCCTCATCTTTATTTTTATCTACACTATTTCTCTGAATTTTTGAGATGAGGCTGGATAATTAGTATTATTCAGACTATTGTCCTCATCTTTATTGTTATCTACACTATTTCTCTGAATTTTTGAGATGGGCTTGATAATTAGTATTATTTGGATTATTCAGACTACTGTACTCTTTATTTTTATTAGACAATGTCTTGGCCGATCTTCCCTCCGGCCTTCTTCAGGTATTCTTTTCTAACTCGGGAAATTTCTTCTGTAAATCAGGAGCATTCACAGGACTCTGAACCCAACCTTTATTCATAATCCACCGGGGTATACTGTTCTAATCTGCTAACCATGACCGAGTACAGTTTCTTGGTTTGTTTTGTTTTACGGAATATCAACCTCGGTGGGTCATTTAATGCTGACAAAGTTTTGAAATAATTTCATTCTTAATGCATAATACAATTTTGTTTATAAACTCATGTTTTTCTATTTAACCATAGACGGGACCCTAACAAGTCTAACCACTCCAGATCAGAGTGGCCAGGGAGCAATGGTGATGAATGGGGTGCTCCATATTCCCCAAACCTCCAAAACTGGAACCTCACCATCAGATAGAGTTTAATGTCATTCCCAGGACATGTAGACCCGCAGCCACCGCCTTCTAGCACCCATATGATAAAAAGGGTTGGGGGTTGCCATAAGGGCAATAGGGTTGGGGCAATCATATAGGTGCTGGGCTTGACACGAGTACAAGTGTTAAGTTGTGTCAATTATTATTCTATGTTACTGTTACCATATATCCATTTTGACCATATGGAATAGTGGATATAGGCATTGAGTTAAGACAGGTCTAAGTGACAGTTATCTCTAGGCTGGAGGTTTAGTTCTGGTCAAAGGCTTATTTTTTTTCGTCTGTCTGTCTCTCTTAATAGGATTATTTGAGGGGAGGTGGCTTATGATAATAATGCATAATAATGTAATTTATTGTGTACAGTAATCAGGTGGCTCAGGTGCACACAACTATACACAAATAGGCGGGGCCCCTGCATGTATAGTAATAGAATAATGTACTGTCAGGAACATGAATAGCGTGCAGTAATAATATTACATGTAATGTGTACAGTGCACAGGTACACCACAACTCATCAAAGGCTCATGTATAGTACAAAGAATAATGTACAAATGTCAAAACATAAATAGCGTACAGTAATAATATATATGTGCATGCATGTGTGTCGAGGGGGGGGTATCAGGTATAAAGTCGTTAGGGCCGCCAATGTCGGTATCAGCCAGAGCGAGGGAGTCTATCCCCTTTTCATAGCGCAGACCAAGGAGATTATTTTAGCGTCTGGGTGGAGCCCACACCTACGCTCAGCTCCTCACTTTACGCACAGATCCCTGTGCTACTCATTCGCTGTTGGCGAGGGCCAGTATCGAACTAGGAACTTGTGGGTTTCCTAGCGAACGCTCTAAGCCGACTGAGCTAAGTTTTGTTAAATTACAGGAAGCATGAAGGTTTTGAAAGATGCAGTGTTTCAGCCACATCCTGAAAAATCATGCTAGGTCTTATTTTCAGAGAAACCCGGTACTACACTCTGATCCTAAGTATAAAAAAAAAAAAAAAAAAAAACGAAAAAAAAAAAACAACAACTTATAACTGTCATTTACAAAATATGTAAACATTTTGTAAGATAATCCTCTCTCACAACATATATTAGGCTAAGATATGTATATATGAAGGCTCACGCACAAAACAAACAATTAGTGGCAAAAAAGAAGCGGGGGGGGGTCACTAAGAGCAACCGCCCCCATACCACCCAACGAGGTCACAAGAGATAATACCATCAAAATTCATAAAGAGTACATATAGATGCCCATTAAGACCAGATCAGCCAGTCCCATCCGTTCCAAAGAAGGGGTTTAAACATCCCCCAAATTTAATATATATATAAGTATATATATAAGTAAAAATGGGATACGACTAGAAAGTTTGTAGAAAAAACAACAAGATGTTTAAAGTTTTTGCTGACAGAAATCTGTTTCAACCATATGCGGTCTTTATCAAAGCAACATTGTAAACGGAAAAACGAATAAATATATCATTAATCACGAGGCACAGAACGCTCTCGATCGGTACAGAGAGCGTTCTGTGCCTAGTGATTAATGATATATTTTTTTGTTTTTCCGTTTACAATGTTGCTTTGATAAAGACTCTTCATATGGTCGAAACATATTTCTGTCACGCAAAACTTTTAACATCTTGTTGTTTTTTCTACAAAACTTATATATATATATATTATATAACATACAACAAACACCAGGGTCCAAGTTCTAAGGCCTCATAAACACTAGAAAAACTAATTCAGAATTTCTATCTCCATAGAAAAGGTGATAGGTGAGCAACAAATCTAAAAATGGACAAAACAGAGGCCTCTGTTTTGTCCATTTTTAGATTTGTTGCTCACCTATCACCTTTTTCTATGGAGATAGAAATCTGAATTAGTTTTCTAGTTTTATGAGGCTTAGAACTGGACCCTGGTGTTTGTTTGTATGTGTATATATATAATATATATATATATAATATAAAAGCATCTCTCTGAGCCTTAAAACTTTTTTGAACAATCCCCTCATACCGACGAGTGGTGCTTAGGAAATTTAATCCTTCTTGGTGATTTTTGTTTAAACTTCTGAAATCATATACAATACAGGGTGATAAGATAAAAATTTTAACAATCATAAAGAGAACCTTTATGATATAATTGATATCACTGTTTAACACATTCCTAGAATCTCTCATAGGTGATTTTTTTAAATGTTAACTTTTTTGTTTATTTAAAAAAAAAAAAAAAAAAAAAAAAACACCGCTGTATATTCAGTTTTATATAAAGAAATTTTATATCAGAATTTTCTAACATTTTACTTAGTAAAGCCAGAATAATTATGACAATAGTATTAATTTTTAAGATTTGGTTGTTTGGTTTTATGCATAATCAATATATCCGGGTCATTTAATGTCAATCAAGTCAAGTGTGTGTGTATAACAAAAATTCCAATATTTTTTTTTTTTATTTTGCTTGAAAAAGCAAAAGGCAAATCAAGATTTATTCATAACAAAATAAAANGACGGTTTGGTAAATATATATATCGAGTGTTTATGTGGGTAATTTTGTTAGGTCTGTGAGCCTACATCCTCAATAGGAGGCAGTTCTTTTTAGAAAGTTCAATATGTTTTTAGATCTATTTTTCCAGATTTTGTTAACAACATTGAAAACTTTCTTTGGGTGTGGCTGAGGTTTTGTGCATTCAATCAAAATATGTTTTATTGTATATAGTTTTCATATGCATACCTTTCCCAAGGGTATTAGCAGTATGCAAAATGCAAACAGTCCTGACCAGGATTTGAAATCATGTCACAGAGTTCATTTTCTACAATGATAACCATTACACATTGAGCGCCTCCAACATCTAGTCATAGATAAACGAATTGAAAGCTCAATGGGTTGGCTTGTTAGAGAACAGAAAAGAACCAAGTTGCATGATGGGTAAGACAGAAAACAATCGGATTCGGATATTTCATGTCTCGCCTAGTGCACCTATAATCCTTCCATTAGTCCTCTTTGTATTATGGTATCATCTGTTTTTTTCTTACAGAGGGCTTATGATGTGTTTTTTCTTTTCTTTTTTTTCTTTTTAAATTTTTCGCCCTCTTAGAATGAGTGATACTTTTCTAGGTTATCAGCAGGTAAGATGCAAGCCAAAGAAAATCTTGTGTCTGTGATGGAGGTTTTGTTTTTTTAGAATGAAGTGAGGGTTTTATTAGGAAGAGTTTAAGTATGTTGTTATTCCAAAAAGAAAATTGGTGAAGAGATATCATGTTTACGACTCAAGGGGGATAACTCTTGTTAGAAAGTCTTGTGTTGATAATTCAAATATCGCGGCATAAATGATTATTTGGTATGAAAATTGGAATCTGACAGTCAAATTCTGACTGAGATTCTTACTGTTTACTTTACACTTAACTCTTTGCCTATAGGGATTAAAATTTTTTTAAATAAATAAACTCCCATGAGCCTTCAGGTTCACCAGAAGAACCTTCCACACGTGTGTGAAAAAGGACCGACTTCCGACCCCCAAAAAAATATCTCGGCCATTCGAGTTCAGGCCTGAACTGTGTCTAGTCACACTAGCGGCCAGGGAGATATTCCCTTGCCACAGGCGACTATGACCGGGAATAAAGCCTAAGTCATAAAACCCCATATGCCTATCAAATTTCCATCACGGTGGTACCAAATTTTCTAGGTATTTTTCCCAATTGCAAAAGGATGAAGTACCAGTCTCTAGGTTTGTTCACAGACAAAACGAAAGATGGCAGAGGTGTTTACAGGGATATTCACAGTGTAAGCAAGGGTTAATTCTCAGGGGAGGGGGGGGTGATTTTAATTTTAACAGCATATCAACCTGTCTGGGGTTATGTCATGTTTAGCAGTTAGGAAGTAATATATGTTGTGTATTTATATTTATACTTTTTAGTAATTGGTTTTAAAAATGTGTTAGCATTATTGGAGATTATGTTGTATGGTATTGATTTGTTTCATGTCTATATTCTATGGCATAATTTTATTTCCTTCAAAAAGGAGAGAATATCCTCCATGTTGACATTTTCAAACAGATCTTTCATTTTTGCATAACTTTAGTATTAATACATTTGAGTTTTGGTTGCTATGTTGTTTTATTCAGACCTTGTGTAAATGGAAATGCCTTTTTGTATATAACCTGTCAGTTCTTACCCTTCTGCAGAGGATACAGTGATATATTCTAAGCCTCACCAACAAGGCAGATATTGAAAAGAAAAAATACAAAGATTACATTTGTGTCTGCCAATGGGTAACAGCTTCTAATAAAAAGATTGTTTTCTTCAATAAGAATAGGAGAATTTTGCAAACCAGCTATCTATATATTAATACAGGTGTAGCGTTAGTTTGTATTTGCCTGGGAGAGTTGTCTGCCCGTTTAGTCTACTGGTGCCCGCTAGGGGGCCATTTTATATTTAAGCGGCTGGTTCAAATGCTTCTCTCTCTTTTCCTGTTCCAGTAACCACGAGACACATGGGGTAGACACGGTCTACCCCTTCTCGTTGGGGCTTTTGGTCCCCCTTACATTACTGTAAGTTATTTACAGCATGGACTATCCCTAGTCTCATGTCTGTGGCTTTTATGTATATCTTGTACCATTCATGAATGTGTATTTATCTTTCTACATGTAACTTTGTTTTACCTATGTATTATGTATCTTGTTATATCCATGTGCTGTACCATATTAAATGTTTTTGTCTATCAACCCTTGTCGGAGTCTTGTATTCAAGTATATATAACTTTGAATCTAGTTTTACACAGGTATTCCTAAATCTTCCATCCATTATCATCCTGCAACATATTTGAAGCTTGCTAATAGCTTAAATCTTAACTTGCAACACAAAGCAAAAAGAAAATATAATAAATAATATATATATATATATATATTATAATGGAGATTGTGTGTTTTTCTGTCTGTAACCGAAACTATTACTACTCAAAACACAATTCCCTTAATTATTTACGTCAAATTCTCCATGATTTCATTCTTTTAACCTTCAGTTATTAATAAAAATTGCTTTACATTATTAATACTGTTGACTATATCTACGTACTAATAACATGCAATTGTATTTATATATACAACAAATAGCGGTTTACAGTTTGAACGAGAAGGCTAATTGCATATTGATATTTAAAATTTTATTTAATAAATATGTGCTTGGTATTATTTTCTAATTGTTTTATCTTAAGAAATATAAACAACAATAAAAAAAAAAGAAAAAATAAGAAAAATATCCTTTACTTCCTATTTTAACTAAATAGTTAAATTAGGAAATTTACCAATGAAAGAGGGAGTAAAATGATGGAATAGTTAGTTTCAAAGTTGTTCTATTTTTGATTATACCCCCTCTGTTGCAGATCTTTTTATCTGCATTCTTAGTCAGTTTCATTAGCCTTTCTAATTTAATATTATATTTTATTATATCAAAACTTAAATACTTGCACCCGGAGGGTGCATATATTTGCGAGTATATATATATATAAGATTTTTGGATGTTTGTTTATTTTAGAAGCATTGTTGGATAAAGTATATATTAATATTTATATTTTTGCTTGAAGGCAATTACAATGCGCATATCGCATAAAATTCGATAATTACAGAAGATAATAATGACAAGTGAATTTCGCAAAGAATTATTCGGTGTGTAGAACATCGTACAGACTGTTTCAACTTTATTAAGTCTCATCAGCGATGTATACTAACGATTTCCCTCCGACAGAAATCGAAACCGGGACTTCAGCAGGATAGTCAGAAACTATTTCTGTCGGAGGGAAATCGTTAGCATACATCGCTGATGAGACTAAATAAAGTTGAAACAGTCTGTACGATATTCTACACACCGAATAATTCTTTGCGAAATTCACTTATCATTATTATCTTCTATAATTATCGAATTTTATGCAATATACGCATTGTAATTGCCTTCAAGCAAAAATATAAATATTAATATAATATATATATTGTTATAGGTGATACACCCTATAAGACTAATGGAATGCACCGACAGGCTACTATAAGTAACAGGGACAATTGTGGCTTGGCAGTAAGCCAATGCGAGTAAGCAGATATCGACGGCGATGGTGGAATAGAAGGCGCCGTGGTGCTGCCATGGAGGAAGGTAAAGAAGGCCAAAGGCACACCTACTGAAACACAAGCAGCCCTCAACAATGCCATTCTTCAAGGAAGAAGAGTTTATCAATATAAAGACTCCTGTGGAGTGAAATCTTAGGAGGGGTGTTATAGGTGATACACCCTATAAGACTAATGGAATGCGCCGACAGGTTACTATAAGTAACAGGGATAATTGTGGCTTGCGAGTAAGCCAATAACTATTTGTCGGACGTAATTTCCACTTATCTGTATTGTATTTGTCTACTTTCTGTTAATACATTTTCCTACATTTGCTACCTGTCGTTTGTTCTTATTTGACCCCTTAAAACCTCACAACATATATATATTTTTGAAAAAGCAAAAAAATAAAATTAAAAATTTTTTTTTACAAAATCAACTAAATGACAGTTTATAACTCTAAAAATTCATAAATTGAAGCCCTCATAAGTGAAGGTATGACTGTAAATAAAATCCATTTTTATAGAAACAAATTTACAATAAGAGGATTAGCGACCAAATACTATAAAAAAATTTAAAAATACAGAAATTTTAAAAGAAATATTTTAAATTAATTTACCTCTTTATATGTTGGATCTCGGTTTATCGAAGTTTCATACTTTTCACATAATACGGTGAAGACACTAACTTTACCACTGAAAATATAAAACACAAAAACAGAAGATTTTTAAAAATGGGTAAATTATTTCAGATGAAATACAAGAATTTTTTTTTTTTTTTTTTTTAAAAAAAATTGTGAAAGCATATTGAACAAAAAAAAAAAAAAAAAAAAAAAAAAAAAGGACAAATTCACGGGAAATAACACCCGGCCTATGTCATCTGCTGAAATTGTCATTGCAATCTGGTTATGTGGCCAAAGAAACACCTGCACAAAAATCAATGTTGTAATTGATTCCGGACTGGTGGGAAGTCAGGAAAATATTTACTTATTTCTGTTGAGATTTTTTTGGATATAAGGCGTGTGGTAAATGCCCACTTTTACTTAGAGACTCGCCAAGAACCATGTGACCAACCTATTGGCCAACCACTGGCAGTACTCTGCTGCTGATATTGTTATTTATATCAGCTGTTCTGATCTTAGCCACTCAATTGCCTTCAACCTTCGTGCATGACGGAGCATAGGATTATATCACTGGACCTTTGACACTACATAGGATTACATAACCCAGGACTTATTCACTTACCAAAGGATTCTATAGCTCAGGACTTACTTACTTTAAGTCCTTTGCAACTTGCCACGGATGGCAGTCAGAAACTTAACAATTTCAAGTTCAAGATTACCCCAAGATAAAAGGTTAACATTGATAGTATATTGAAACTAGAGGAGATTTACGATTTCATTTCCAAATAAAATTCTACCAGAGACAAAAACAATCTTTTAAATAAATATTCTGGTTTCAGATAGTTAAAAAAAAAATAACTTTAAATTTTGTAAATCTTATTATAATGGAGATTGTGTGTTTTTCTGTCTGTAACCGAAACTACATTACTACTTAAGTTATAATTCCCTTAAGTTATTGACATCACATTCTCAATGATTTAATTTTTATTTAAACCTCAATGATTAATAAAATTGTTTTACATTATTAATACTGTTAACCATATCTACATACTAATAACATGTAATTATATTTATATATACAACAAAATAGCGGTTTACAGTGTGGACGGGAATGCTAATTTGCATATTGATATTAAAAATGTGATTTTAATAAATATGTGCTTAGTATTATTGATTTCTAATTGTTTGGTTTTATTTTAATGAATATGAACAAAAATCTCTTCAATGAATCTTAAATGAAATCCATTAACAAGAAAAGATAACGGTCATTTTATTCTTTACTTCCTCTTTTAACTAAATACTTAAATTAGAAAAAATAACAATGAAAGACGAGAGTGATGGAAGAGTAAGTTTCAGTTGTTCTATTTTTCGATTTCAAATCTTTTTAACTGCATTCTTATTTAGTTTCATTAGCCTTTCTAATTTAATATAATATTCTATTACATTAAAACTTAAATACTTGCAGCCGGAGGGTGCATATATTTGCTAGTATAAATAATTAATCGGACAATGTTGAAGATTGCCTTAATCTTCATTCAATTAATCTCACTCAAGTAAGAAAAAAATCGCCATTTTGTTTATAAATATTGTTAATGATGCAAGGGAGATCACTCTGGTATACAAAATATCAACCACAAGATTTAGTGAGAGTTACCCATTTAGATTTAGAATAATTCATATTAATGGCATGTCAACCCATTGTGGTTTATTTTATACCTAGGAGGTTAGGGAATGGTGTTCATTGTACATTTATATTTGTGCAGTTGTTTCTTAAATTTATGCCTACAATTATATATCAAGTATTCCTATCTAATAAAAATAGTTTGCATACAGATGTATGGCTTCAAGTATTCCTATCAAATATTACTAATAATATGGTTACAAATAATCATTTCTATTCAGTAATTTGTGTTTGTACAAAGTTATATGATTTCAAGTAGGTATTATTTGGACTATTTTCCTCATCTTCATTGTTATCTGTACAAAGTTTCGACTGATGTGTCCTCCGGGCTTCTTCAGGTATTTCTTATCGAACTCGGGAACTTTCTTGTCGTTATCAGGAGCCATCACGGAACTTTGAACCTAACCCTTTATTCAGTCCACGGGGGTATCCTGTTCTCATTCCACTAACCATAACTGGGGTACAGGTGTTAAGCTGTGTTAATTATCATTCTACGTTACTGCTACCCCTGACTAGGATTGAATCTGCAATCTAGAGATAACTGTCATTTAGAACTGTCTTAACATAACTCCTTTATCCAATAGGCTGTGTCCAATTGGATTTCAAGTAACTAATAATAATTTACAATGCTATAGAAGAGAAAAAAATCTTACCACCTGTAATTTTTTTTTTTTTTTCTTTTTTTTTTTTTTTCAAATTTAAAAAAAAATAAAAAAGGTGCAGGAATTTGTTGGTTGGTTGATTTTAACAGCATATCAACCCACCGGGGGTTATGTCATGCCTAACGGTTAGGAAGTAATATGTTGCGCATCCACATTTATACTTTTGTAGTAATTGGTTTTAACAATGTAATAGCATCATTGGGGATCATGTTGTATGGTATTGATTAAGTTCATGTCTATATTCTATGGTATAATTTTATTTCCTTTAAAAAGGACAGAACGTCTTCTATGTTGACATTTCCAAATAGATCTTTCATATTGTTTGCATTAAAATAACAGTTTTGATGTGAGCAAAAAAACCTGCATTCCCTGAATAAGTGTTTGACGTTTCACACTGTGGTTGTTGTTCTTGTTCGAGTATATAGGGGTGCGTTAGTTTGTGTGAAAAATGCGTAATCGGGAAACAACGACTTGATCCTTTCTAGACTTTCTTAAAGTTGGTCTCCAGTCTCCCAAAGTGGGTTTGATTAGGAAAGTTTATTGTGGATGTTTTTTATTTTTTTTTTATTCCAGCGTTGTTGCCATTTTCTATGAAGAAATCTATTAATTTTAGATTTCAAGTCAGTGTATGAAATGTGAATACTTACGTTTCAAGTGCCAATAGAAGAAACCATATGAAATTGAGTAAAGGTTTCAAAAAGGGAGGATTTTCTTTGAGGTCTGGATGTTCTTTGATGTACTTCAAAAAGACAAAATTGGCAGTGTCTTTATTCTGGAGGCATAAGAACCTTCAAGAAAAAAAATGACAAAGAAATTATTAAAATTTTTATAAATTTTTACACAAAAAAAAAAAAAAATAAAATTCTTTTGTTTCACTTTTATTTTTGTGTGTGTGTGTGTGTGTGTGTGTGTGTATAATAATAAAAAAAAAATGAAGAATCCGATCGAAACATGTGTCACAAACGTAAAATAATAATAAAAAAAATTTTCAAACATTCCATTTTGCCGACTTTCTTTTTTATTATATATATATATATATATATATATATATATATATATATAGGTTGGTCTTCTTTATTCTAACTTTTAACGTAACTAATTCTATTCGTGACCCAATTCATTCTACAATAATCCATCCACCATGAAATAAATTGGCACTACAATCACCAGTCTCTCTATGAAAACCTACACCTAATCCCATATCTAATAAAGAGTTTGTATAACTGATCAATTCTTGTTCAAATGATCTTAAATTTTAGCATGTTCAGAAATTACTCAAATTTTTATGTTTTTTTTTTTTTCTTTTCAAAATAAAAATTCCATTCACTTGAAAAGAAAAAGGTGTTTAAATATCAAACATAAAAGGTTGAGTTGATTCTACACCTGCTGTTATAATTTGAGATCATTTGAACGAGGATTAGTCAAGTTATTAGATTACAAAATGGTATCAATTTTAAAACACCCTGTATTTTTAATTTTTTAATTTTTTTTTTTATGGTGGAAAGCAAGATATGATATATGATCAATATGTTTGTGTCCAAATGTACAAGGACATGAGTTATAGAATTCTGGTTTGGTTTATATGTTTAACGGCATGTCATTTCCTTATGGGTTATTTAATGCTGAAATTTGATTCATTTGTAAATGTTTGACTAATTCTTACTATATAAAATGAGATTTGAAACATTTAAAATTTGTCAAACTATTTCTTAATTTATGCAAATCTAGCATTTTTAAAGGTGTGTGTGTGTGTGTGGGGGGTTGAAGCCATTTCTAAAATCTTTAATAATTGTTAGACATTTTTAACTTTCAAACCCCATATAAAATTCAAGACAAAATAATCTAACAAATATCAAAATAATATCACGACTTTCAGACTGCTCACGCATCACGGGTTGCTACTCATGACCACCAGGTGGTCCCATTGGGGGTGGGGGGGGTTTACTCCTGTGTAGAGGTGTAGTTGGTGTATTCTTAGGGCCGAGTTAGCTCAGTCAGTAGAGCGTTCGGCTAGAAACCACAAGGTGCCTAGTTCGATACCGGTCCTCTCAGCGTATGAGTAGCACAGGGATATGTGCGGTAAAGTAAGGAGCTGACGGTAGGTGTGGCACTCCACCCAAGACGCTAAAATAATCTCCTTGGTCTAGTGCAAGTGAAAAGGGGATAGACTCCCTCGCTGACTGGCTGATACTGACTTTAAGCCGCCCCAACGACTTTACTTAACAGCCACAGCTTGACAGGGCAAACACGAAAATGGGGATGGAGGCCAAAGGAAGAAAATGGGGTGGAGAATAACTGATGGGGGGAAAATGATGGGGATTGAAAAAGAGATGAATTGTTACTTACTGCAACACAGCTTGGGCAATAAATAAATCCACTTCTGAAGCAAATCCTTGTGAGACATGATACTCTATAAGAAAAGCCGCAGTACTGGTAGCATCAGTTGAGTGGAGGAAATGGTACCTAGCCTGTGCATAGTTATTTTCTGTAACAGAAAACAGAAAGAGAGAAATTAGGAAACACATTTAATAAAAAAAAAAAAAAGATAAATAAATACACTTTACACATTACAAAAAAAGAAAATACTTCCCCCTCCCCCAACTCCATATATACAAGTGTTTCGTGTGTGATCGCTAGAGTCGCAGGAAATGGACTCATCGACCCAAGTTCAAATCCTTGATGAGGTTGTCTACATTTCACATAGTGCTAATACCCTTGGGAAAGGTATGCATCCACTTGCTCTCCCTCCAGCTATGGGTAAATAGCAGTACAGACTGGGCTCTTTAACCTTTGTTAGGCAACCAGTCTAGGAGAAGGAAAACTGAATTCAAACCAAATCTATTAATAATGGAGATTCACTTCTGGTTTTTGTCTGTAACAAAAACTGTGTCACTGCTTACGTCACATTACCCAATACATAATCCAACGTCATAACAGAATAAATATACTCAAAAGTATGCAACGTTAGACAATCCTCATTGTTTCAATAAATAGATGCCCGGCGTTATATATTTATATATAGATTGTTTTATTCTAATATAATATTTAAAGTTATCAGAACTGTTTCCATTTCAAATTGTCTTTCTTTTTACTCCTTTAATAAATTTGATGATTTTACATACATACTCTATGACATTGAATTTTCAGCTCCCATCCCCTCAGGCAATATCTTTTAAAAAATTATTTTTACATCGCCCGGAGGGTGTCTTTTTATTTTGCTAGTGGTAATAAAGGGTACACCACATTTCCCAGAGCTCCAGAACTGGAACCAAGATTTAGTATCATATCCAGGATATTTCTTGAATGTATCCAATCTTGATAGAATCTAAGATATTCCTTCCTTTAAATTGAGTGATTTTAACATGTCAACCCTTTTATTATCTATTATTTTATAACCAGTAAATTATGTTCCTCATCTATACATATATAAAGGGCAGTTGTGTGTATATGTATGTCTGAAGGAAACTTCAAAAGTAAAACAAATAATGACAAAGTAAATTTATATACACATTAAATATCACCAGGGCTTGGTTTTTGAGTAAAAATAATAGAGATTTGATTTATATTCATGAAGATAATAAAAGATAAAATTTAAATAACAGCATGGATTTTTTTTTTCATTTAATATTTTAGGTAGTAGACATTAACATTTCTTTTCAGAGTAGCTGGATTAATGCAAGGTCTATTTTTTTTTTTTGCATAGGGATTTAAATAGGGCATCCCACGAGGATTCAACTCACGAATTAGTAATAATGATCTGCGGGACTAACTTTAAAAAATTCCACTCTACCCAGGTACGCCGGGTAGCCGCTGCTAGTACATTTATACAGGACAATTGAAAAGTAACTCCCTATTTTAAACTATAATGAAGAAATCTGACCAGTTGTCAATACTTGAGAGAATATTGAAGACTTCATTTTTATGCAAGATGGTGCTCCTCCACATTTTGCCATGAATGGCTGAATTATCATTTTCCTGGGATGGATGGGTAGACGTGTCTTCATGAGAGGCTGGTCACAAGCCCTGATTCAACACCCTGCAACTTTTCTCTGAGTTTGGTTGAAGGGTAAAGTAAAGAGCTGATGGTAGTTGTATCGCTCCACCTCAGACACATAAACAATCTCCTTGGTCTAGCGCTAGTGAAAAGGGGATAAACTCCCTCGCTGATTGGCTGATACCGACTTTAGGCCACCACTTTTTTTTTTTTACTTATACCACTAGACTTCCTGGGAAGATCAATTGATGTGATTCCCGAGCAGCTTGAGAGGCTGGAGGCGAAATCTGGTGTCCATATAGGATCTAAATAAAACTCCATGTTATGTGTGTTCTTATCTTATTCATTTTTTGTAAGAAAAATTGGTTATTTCCTATAAGTCTAACATAAACAAGGGGAACCACTCTTGATTGATAAATTATTTATTTATTTATTGATCTACTAGGAAAAAAGAAGACGGGGTTAGGGTTAGTTTAATGGGAAAATAAATAAATTTATTAGTCAAGAGTGGTTCCCCTTTGATCATGTTAGACTTATAGGAAAGAACCGAATAATGATTCAGAAATAAATTATAAGATTTTTAAAATAGGGAGTTATTTTACAATAACCCTGTAGAATTTTAAATAAAACTCCATATTATGTGTGTTCTCTCATATTCATTTTTTGGAAATATAATGATTCAGAAATAAATAAGATTTTTTAAAATAGGTCCTTACTTTACAATCACCCTGTATCTACGTTTTTATGTAGTTGTTTCTTGAAAGTGTTTTTTACACAACCTTTAAGATGTTAAGCAGAAAGGTTTAATGATGCAAGGGAGATCACTCTGTCATAGGCGATATCAACCACACACGATTTGGTAAGAATTAATCCATTTTAACATCCCCGGACAGATTTAGATTACACAAAACAATCATCTAAGAAGCAGCATCTGCAAGCCAACCGGGTGCTGGTCTAAGCAACAATAATCTACCCTCATGAAATGAATAAAGGGTTCTCCGTTCAAAATTCCAACAGAGTGTGTATTAACTAAGAGAGGCTATAATTTTCAGGAACTGAAATATAACTAGAACAACAACTAAGATAAAGATTATCATCTAAATAGATTATTGTCTAATGAAGATTGTCCTTTTCTTGAATATTGATATTAAAATGGCTACACATGGATAAGACAATATATATAATATGTCAAAAAAGTATCAAGATTTTTTGTACTTTTTGAGACATTGTATTCTGAAAAAAAAAATAACGTTCCATTCCTTGTTCATTTCTATCTTTGTAAATATAGCTTAAAACTCGGCACTTTTATGAAACACCTTGTGTGTGTGTGTGTGTGTGTGTGTGTATATATATATATATATATACATACACACACAAATTTGTCACCAAATAAATAGATATGTAAAACCTTTATATATTTATTTATTATATAACAGCTCTATTTTATATTGAGCACTCTACCAATAATACTGCGTTTGGCACACCGTTCCAGTAAAAGCTGAAACAGTGACAATCCCATATATATATATATATATATATATATAAAGTGTTGTTCTGGTTCCAACGGGAGAAAATTAAATATTTTATAAAAAAAAAAGAAGGTCCGCAAAATGGATTATGTTTTAAAAAAAAAAAATTTTTATTATCATTTTACATTTGCAACACGTGTTTTAGATCTTTTGATATCTTCTTCAGGCATTAATAATGGTTAATAATTAGAGTTAGACAGAATATGGTTAATTAATGCCTGAAAAAGATATCAGAAGATCTGAAACACGTGTTGCAAACATAAAATAATAATAATAATTTTTTTTTTTTTTTTTTTAAACAATCCATTTTGCTGACTTTCTTTTATATAAAATATATATATATATATATATATATATATATATATTACAAATACAGCATTCATATTTTATTGGTTTAAATGCAAATCAGTGATTATGTTGATAAATAGTTATGTAGCTGAAAACTAGCTCTAACAACTGGTGTTATTGTGCTCCTTGTATGTATTTCCCCAGCCCCTCTCTGCCAAGAACCTCCTGGTTTGAATTTAGAGTTTTTAGAATATATCTGTAAATGATGCATCTTGTATATATACCTCTGAAAAGGGTAATTCTTACCTGTCCAAAAAATGAGCCCAAACTTTTGATGTAAAAAAGGATGTCCTGATTTGTACATAGGGTCGACTTTAATTGACCAATTGATACATTCCAATAGATACGTCTGTCGTTCAGGATTATCTACTTCCATACTTTGAAAGAGTTTAGCTATTTTGTCTGGAAAAAGAAAACAAGAAAACTGGTTTAGCTGAATAGCAACAAATTATGTATAATCAAATAAGTTAAATTCACAATATTTTGATTTTTTTCAAAGAATAATTTAAGAACTATTATTTTCTAAACAAATTAAAAATTTTATGCAAAGATTTGGGTAATCTGATCATTAGCTACAAAATGAGAGTAACTTCCTCTTGTTTATTTCACTTTGAGGAAGCCATTTGTTTTGTTTGGCCATTTTCATTTCACCATAAGTCTACACTGAAAATTGTGTTTGCACATTATTTTAAATGAACTTAATTGTTATTAAGAACACATTTTATGATATTTTCATGTTAAAACATGCAGTTGTATGGATTCGAACAAATTCGTATTTTCAGTGTAGATTAACGGTGAAATGAAAATGGCCGACCAAAACAAACGGCTTCCTCAAAGTGAAACAAACAAGGAGAAGTTACTCTCATTTATGTAACTAACGTTCAGATTACCAAGATTTGAAACAGCCTTGTCTAGGATTTGAACTTGGTTCGCCATGTTTATTTTCTACAATGATAACCATTACACCACAAGTGCCTCAATGTAAACCATCTTCCAATTGGCTGCTGCTAATTTGTATTTAAAGTGAAACTTTTTAACACTACTTAATATTACAACTACTATCATCATCATATAAAGTTAAAATTGAAAATAAATATTTTTTATACTTAACCCTTTACAGACATTTTTGTTGCCAATAGTACACAAGAAGAGCTACATTTTTGTCATTTTTATCAGTAGCTTAATGTAAGGCATTTTTTCTATTTGCTTCCCACTGATCAATTCAATGTTAATGTATAGAAACATCACTAGGAGGTGCCACTGTGGTATAGAATCGTGTAAAGGTTATTTTGCAAAATGATTGGCATCTGTCCGTCTACTGAAGACGATGGCATAATGTCACTTTTTTTTCTCATTATTATTTATCTGCAACTGTGAGTGGCTGATCAGACCAATTTTTGAATGGCAATCTCTGGTGCAGTGACCACAAACAGAATTGTGTAAAGGTTATTTTGAAAAATACCATAATTAAAATCAGTCCTTTATGGTTTTCATGATATTCTACTATCACAAAAAATTACTGATCAAATTGTTTGTTTTTTTTATATATAAGATTAACTCTTTGCCTATCAAATTTTCCCACGGTTTCACAAAATTTCCTTGGTAATTTTTACCTCTATGATGGGAGATTTCAAAGTTCACTATCTATTCATCTCATTCTATTCAAATAAACTTATTTTTGTAATCTCAGTCCTTCTGCTCAATTATAATGGACTAATCATCAGTGGCTTACAGTGGGGGAGAGCCACTGTGAGCAGCTTAAAGTAGGCAAAGAGTTAATTGACTTGTTTTGAACATACCCTCTAATTTGAAAATTTTCTTAAAATAATTTGCTCCCCACTCTAAAAAGATGACAAAAATTATCTGCCTCTGTTAAATGACCAAAGTTTCAGTTTTAACCTTGCCTAATTTTTTTAAAAACTCCAATTGGCCGATTCCAAGAGAAAATTTATGGAAATCTAAACAAAATAGTAAACTTACTGACAGGATCTTCGGACACAGGAGAACCTGAAGTTTGTAATGTGTTTATATAAAGTGAGGCTAAGTCTGTTCCACTGCTTTGCTGAAAATAGAAAAGAAAAAAAACACAAATCTCTCAATGAATGCAGTTGAAAAAAATAATACAATAAATAAGGTTATTTCCTATAAGTCTAACATGATCAAAGGGGAACCACTCTTGACTGATAAATTATTTATTTATTTATTGATCTACTAGGAAAAAGAAGAGGGTTTAGGTTAGTTTAATGGGAAAATGAATAATAGTCAAGAGTGGTTACCCTTTGTTCATGTTGGACTTATAGGAAATAACCAAATAAATAAATACACAAAATGGGAGGCAAAGTGACAAAACTGACTTCTTAATTGTATTATTTGTGTTGGAATATTTTGGTACATATAAGGTGTGCTCTAATTCCCCACTTGGATTTATAGACTAGCCTAGGTCATATGGTTTATTACTTCGCCAATCACCAACCATACTGAGTGGCTGATACACTAAACCCCCCACACAGGCCATAATTCTAATTGCACTCGTTGAGGAGGGACTTCCAATACCAGAAGATTACCAATACTCAGGACTCTTTACCAAGGATCCAATTCCACTGGACAAGCGCTCGGGCTTAAGGCCTACAGGATGGCAAAACACATTGTAACATTTGAATTTTTCGGACTATTGTCCTTATCTTTATTATATACACTAGCCAAATAAAAAACGCCCTCTGGTGATGTAAATAAATATATCCTGACAGAGTTTGTATCATAACATCAAATTTATTAAAGGAGTCTTATTCTGATAACTTTAAATATATATTAAAATTTTAAAACAAACTATATATAGATAGATAATACCAGGTATGTATTTATTAAAACTTGTTTAAAAAACCAATGAGGACTGTCTAACATTGCATGCTCAAATTTTGAGTGTATTCTATTTATGACGATTTTAGGCAGTGTGACGTAAGCAGTGACGTAGTTTTTGTTACAGACAAAAACCCGGAAGCGAATCTCCATTATTAATAAACATTTTGGTCAATGTGCCCTTCGGCCTTCTTCAAACAATTTTTTAATAGTTTGGTGGTTGGTTTTGAAGGCTATCTCAATGCAAGTGTTAAAAAAAATGTGGTAACTATAATGTTGTTTGTTTACCTTTGATTTATTCTTAATATTGCGAGATAAAATCACTTCATCAGAAGATTTCTGAAAGTCTGGAGTTGTTGCTAGGGATCGTTCATTCTGTTTTGTCTTATATCTTCCAAATTCTCTGTGGGCGTATGTTTATGTGTGTGCATCTGTCTGTCCAGCAATGTCTTATCATTCCAGGTTTGGCCTACCCTTTTTTGTTTTATTATTAAGCAGTAGTAGTTGTTTATTTATTTGTGTGTGTGTGTTGTTCTCCAGGCACATCTGATTTTTTTCTTTATTTCATTACTTTCATCTGTTAGCTTCTGTTAACTTGGTCTGTAGGAGATTTTGCATGTGTGTGTGTGTGTGTGCGTGTTTCAGACACAGCTGATAGCCTTGAAAACCAACCACCAAACCAATATAAACACAATGCTTCAAGCAAATTATAAAACACTTTTGACTTTGTTAATGTTTGTAATGGATCAGTGTGTTGGAAAATGAAATGCAATATCAATAAAACTTTAGGGTGAGAGATGAAGAGGAAATGATTGTGATAATCTCTTTTCAGGGTCAGACATTCACATCCTGAGGCACAAAACTAGATGAAATTTTAATGTCATTCCCAGGACATGTAGACCCTCAGTCACCGCCTTCTAGCACTCATATGATTGTTAAGTTTCTGGCCGCCATCCTTGACCAGTTGTAAAGAACTTAAAGTAAGTAAGTAAGTCCTAAGCTATAGAATCCTTTGGAAAGTGAATAAGTCCTAGGTTATGGAATCTTACGTAGTGTCAAAGGTCCAGTGATATAATCCTATGTTCCGTCGTCCATGAAGGTTCAAAGCATTGTCAGCAGGTATGAACAGAACAGCCAGTATAAATAATAATATCAGCAGCAGAATACTGCCAGTGGTTGATCAATAGTTTGGTCACATGGTTATCGGCGAGTCTATAAGTAGAAGTGGACATCTAGCATACACCTTATATCCAAAATTCTCAACAATGATAAAAAGGGTTGGGGCTTGCCATAAGGGCAATAGGGTTGGGGCAATTATATAGGTGCTAGGGCTTGACGTGACCAGCCGATTGATTGGAGGGGGCCTCTCTGACCGACCGTCTAGCCTAAGGGTCTAAGTGGAGTGTTGCAGGTCATGGACTGCTCATCCACCAAGACTACATCCTTAAGCATGACGGGTCACCACCCACGGCCAACAGGTGGCCCCATTTGGAGGAGTCTTACCCCTCTGCAGAGGTGCATTCCTCAGCTGACAGGGCGGGTAACGAGAATTGACATATCTTCCCATCCCAACAAGAAGAACATACTGTTACACCATTAAACAAAATGGCCAAATAAGTTAACGTAGTGAAATGTAGATGTATTGCAATACTGTAAAGAATTGACAGAACTGCCTGTGTTAATCTAATAATGTGGGGGTTGGGAAAAAAAAAATATCTAAAGTTTCTGTAGACCAGATAAAATTTTGGTAGAAGCCAGATGTAACCCAGGGGCCAAAGTTTGGCTATCCTAGATCTCTAGGGCGACTGAATAAACATAAACCTATCAGATAGCTCAACTTCACATTTTAGACTGGGGGGGGGGGGGTCTTCCTTTTTTTAAAGCCTTATTTTGATGGTGAAAAAAAAAAAAAAAAAAAAAAAAAAAAAGATGATGTCATACATGCCAACAAATACAAGGAATGGCCTATTTTTTATATAAAACGTGTTGTTATGGGTCCAATGGGAGAAAAATAGATATTTTATTAAAACAAAGTTTGCAAAAAGGATTATGTTTTTAAAAAAAATTTTTTATTAACTTACATATGCGACACGTGTTTCAGATCAGGCATTAAATTATTATTTTGGCAGAATATGTCCGATATTTGATAGGTTGTGTGTGCTTTTGTAACTTACTTTTTGATTATAATTTTTTATATTTTTTATATACACGGTGCATCAAAAAAATCAAGATTTTTTGTACTTTTTTGACACACCTTGTATTCTGAAAAAAAAACAAAAAAACCTTCCATTCATTAATTTTTTTCAGAATACAAGGTCTGTCAAAAAAGTACCAAGTTTAAAGCTGTATTTACCAAGATAGAAATGAAGAATGAATGGAAGGTTTTTTTTTTTCTTTCTTTTTTCAGAATATGAGGTGTCAAAAAGTACAAAAAAATCTTGATACTTTTTTGACACACCTTGAATATTGATACGTATGTTCTTTAATTGTATGACCATTATCATCTTGCAACACCCTATCCTTAAAAATGAGACCATCCAAATTGTCCAAGATGAAATGCAAAAATGTAAATCCTGATTATCTGGCATTGCTTATTCGCTAAATTCTTATGAGTGTCATCACCTCAGATAAATAATGGACCATATTTTTATTATAAAGAAATGAAGGGAAAAAAAAGGATATGCTACACAGAAAAAAATATAAGAAAGAAGGAGAGTTGTGGAAAGATATAGAGAGTTGTTGAGCACACAGAAGCAATAACATTAATCTATTTCAATTAAAAATTAAAAAAAAAAAAAAAAGAAAGAGAGAGAGAGAGAGAGAGAGAGAGAGAGAGAGAGAGAGAGAGAGAGAGAGAGAGAGAGAGAGAGAGAGCTCAGTCAGTAGAGCATTCGGCTAGAAACCACAAGGTTCCTAGTTCGATAGCAGCCCTCGCCAACTCAGCGTATGAGTAGCACAGGGATCTGTGCGGTAAAGTACGGAGCTGAGGTAGGTGTGGCGCTCCACCTCAGACACAAAAATATTCTCCTTGGTCTAGCGCTAGTGAAAAGGGGATAGACTCCATAGCTAATTGGATGATACTGACTTTAGGCCACCCCGACTACTTTTACTTACATATTGAAGTATTTTGCAATAGCTCGTAGGTAAACATACCAAATGTTGTAATAATTAAATTATCATACTGTGGTATATCCAAAGGTACTGTTTTTCATTTTTTTAAATAAAAATTTAAAAAAAAAGAAGAAAAAGCACATGACAATTTAGTTTTTGTGGACTAGCCTATCATACCTTTTCTGTGAGTAAATGAACTGGTCCATGACTACTTGAGAAAAGAGTCCTTTATGAAAATCATCTATGTACTACCAATTCTTAACACTTTGCTGTGAACTACTAATCTGTATGTTTTAGTATACAGCATCCCTGGGGATTTAAAATTGCTGTTATAATACATTTCACAAGCTTATAATCCATAATCAATAATTATTTCAAGCTGATTAATTGATAAGATTTTTATTTTGAATTCCTTTTGCAGGCAGAGAAATTTGTGTCATTTTATTGGTAGCTCAATGTAAGGCATTTTCCAATTAGCTGCTAATTGATCTGTAAATATCAATGCATATAAACATTGTGAGGAGGCCACACTTAAGTAGGATTGTGTAAAGGTACATATTTATCCAACCCACTTGCCACAGGTAGGATGCGACACAAGGTCACAAGTATGGGGGCATCCAGTGAGGATCGAATTCGCTAATGAGTAGTAATGGATCCGAGGATAGCTTGCAAAGCATTTCACCACAATCGGATGCCCTGGTAATTACACAACCATTCACCATGGGTAGGATGTGATAGGTCGCAAGTGTGAGGCATTCAGCGAAGATCCGAACTCGCAATTCACCAGTAATGGATCCGTGATGCTAGCTTGCTAATCATTACATCACGATGGAATACCCTTAGGATTGTGTAAAGGTTTTATTGTTATCTACACTATTTCTCTGAATTTTTGAGATGAGGCTTGATAATTTGTATTATTTGGATTATTGTCTTCATCTTTATTGTTATCTATACAGATAACAATAAAGATGAGGACAATAGTCTGAACAATCCGAATAATACTAGATTTCTCTTTAACAAATCATTCTCCAATTTGCTTTCTTTTTTTTTTTAATTTTTTTTTTTTTTTTTTTTTTTACAAGTTTTTCACAGGAAGATGATTTTAAATATGTGTAGAGTGGGCAAATTATTTTCAGAAACTTTGCAAAAATACGAGGTTTGGCTTGAAAAGTTTATAGGTGGACCAAGATACTTTCATCAAGCTTCATCTCAAAAATAGACAATTTGCAACTGGAGATCAGACTTTTTTTTTCTTGTCTCTTAATTAATCTTTTATTAAAAAAAAATAATAATAACAACATTTTTACATTGGGGTATGTAAATACACTAACAGACCATCCATGTTTGAATGACAAAGCAGACTAACATCTTATTATAATGGAGATTTGTTATCTATCTGTAACCGAAACTATGCCACTGCATACATCACAATACCCTCAGGAATCGCATAAGTTTTTCAATAAGTATTTAATTTATAGTCAAAATCATTAATACATAGAATAGAATAAATCTTATTAATGATGTCTCTATGAAAAGACTGAGTTAGACTTGCTTCAAAACAGCCCATGTTATTAGTCCATTTAAAATCCTGCAATATGTCTTATATATCTTTTAAATCAGAAAAACTAATGAAATTGAATAAGAATGCATAAAAAGATTACACTAATTTTAATTATATTTTATTTAGTTTCTATATGAAATCATTCATAGCATTGATTTTAATACATTGGAGAATAAAACAATAATATTAGAGATCAATAACACCAAGTAATTATCTATTAAACCTGGTTTTGTTTAAACCAGTATGCAAATTAACCACACTATGTATTATGTAAACCTTTATTTCTTAGTGATATATAATTTTTGAAATACGCCAGACTTAGCGCAGGGTGGCATCATCAGTTATATTATAGGCTGACCTCATAGGGGGGTTTCGGGTCTTCCAACATAATACCCCCCTCAGCCAGCCAGACCCCCGTTGGAGACGATCAAACTCCAACACGCCACCCTTGTGCAACGCTAACAGAAAACTGAAATATACGTCGCGATCCTCGGACTCTTTATATCCGATTGGCCACTTCCGCAACCAATCATCAATAAGGGAAGTTGTTACAAACAAGATCGCGCAACTCAGACATTTTCTTTTTAATAAATGCATTGGCTTATAAGATACATTGCAAGATTTTTAACACACAAATAACATGGGCTGTTTTGAGGCAAATCTAACTCGTGAGACAATGTGAATAAATAAAATTTATTCTATGTATTAATTAATGATTTTTGACTTAAATCCTCATTGATAAACTTAACACAATTTCTGAGGTGATGTAAACAGTGATGTATTTTCAGATCCAGATATACACCAAAACTCCATTAAAATAAGATATCAAATAAATATTTAGCTATTCAGGTTGTAAAAACTAGAAACTGTTTTGTAAGTTTAGCAATGAAACTGTTTTTAGAAAATAGATGGAAAAAGGATTTTTAAAAATAGAAGAAGAAAAGGGAGTTATTCTTAAAGCAATGTAGGTAAAGAAAAGTGGGGGGAGAGGTAGAATGGGTGTGGTGCCATACTAACCTGGTTGTGTTTTAACAATGTCAGGGAACCAGTGTATAAAAGTTCAAGAGCATCTTCATATTTCTTTTGGGCATTGTACCTGCGGGGAGAAAATAGAGAAATGAATTAGATTTTGCAGTCAGAAAATACAACAACACATATCTTGAGTGAAAAGAAAGAAAAAGAAAATAATTTTTTACCTGTACTAGAAAAATTATGTGCCCCCCTGGGTGCAAATATTTAAGTTTTAATGTAATAAAATATTATATTAAATTAGAAAGACTAACGGAATTAAATAAGAACAAATATAAAATTATTACACTTATTTTAATGTTATTTTAATGAATTACTATTTGAAATTATATATAGGATTGGTATTAATACATTTGAGAATAATAGGATAGTATTAGAAATCAATAACAGCAAGTAATTATTCATTAAACCCAGTTTTGTTAAAATTATTATGCAAATTATTCCCATCATATACTATGTAAATCTTAATTTCTTAGAGATATATAAAACATATTTCAGGACTTTAAATGCATTAATAATATGGGCAGTTTTGTGGCAAATCTAACTTAGCTAGACTTTACTAGAGACATCATTAATAAATAAGATGCTAATTCAGATTAAATAATGACTATTTCATAAATGTTAACTTAAATACCTAAGTGGTGACATAGTTTCGATTACAGACAGATAGCTACATAATCTCCATATTTCAGAGTTGACTATCTATTCAGCTCAGAAACTCATTCTATTCAAATAAAATCCTATTATTACTGTAATCAGAGACATTCTGCTCAATTATGTTTTTGTAGTTTGGTGGGAGAGCCATTGTAAGCAATTGAAAGTAGGCAAAGAGTTAAAAAATGAAAATATTTAGATTTTGATAGAGATGCTATTAAAAAAAGGGAAAAATCTAAAAAAAGAAATGAAGTCTGTGATAATTTCTATTATGTGTACTAGTACGAAATAAACAACACCCTCCGGGCGATGTAAACATAGATTTTTTGAAACATATTGCCTGAGGGGTGGGAGTAAAAAATTCAATGTCAGCGAGTTTGTACCCTAAGTAAGTAAAATCATCAAATTCATTAAAGGATTAAAAAATAAAACAATTTGAAATGTAAACTTTAAATATGTATTAAAATAAAACAAACTATATATATACATATATAATACCAGTCATGTATTTATTAAAACTTGTTTTAAAAAATAATGAGGACTGTCTAATGTTGCATGTTCAAATTTTGAGTGTATCTATTCTGTTATGACAATTTTGTTACAGACAAAAACCGGAAGTGAATCTCCATTATTAATAGATGCATGTGTAAGACATACTATCTGTCCAGGGACGGATTGATAAGAGGGCAGAGAGGACCATTGCTCTGGGTAGGGGAACACCTAAACTTCTTTTTAAAAAACCTTTAATAATTATAAAATTAGTTTTATTATTGAGAAGATATGGTAATTTGCTGCAAGCTGTAAAGAATTATATCACTTTGTCGTATAATACAAACTAAAAAATATAATAAAGGTTATTCTTACAGTCAATATAATTGAGAAAAATATAAACAAGTAAAATTGTCTAATATGAATCATTTTTATTTCTTGGAATTTTTTAGATGAGCTGATAATTAGTATTAATTGGATTATTCTGACTTCACTGTTATCTGTACAAGGTGAATCATTTTTAAACTGATCTATAGATGGTATCCTAACAGGTACTACCACTCTGGGTTAGAGTGGACAAGTGAATAATGGCAATGAAGAGGTACTCTATATTCCCCAGATCTCCAGAACTGGAGTTTTATCATTAAAGGCAGTTTAGTGTCATACTCAAGCCACCCCTTTCATTTTGAGAGGGGGAGGGGTCTTACCCTTCTGCAGGAGATATAGTCATCATATTCTAATTTTGACAGGGAGGTTATGACCTTTTAAGAAGGAAGGGATAATGTTTATGATCAGTTTTACATAACTTAAAATCCCACCTGTAGGGCAGGTTTTTCAACTCACATAATTCACAAAAAAAATAAAAATAAAAAAAAAATTTTTAAAATAAGAAACTCGTTTAGAAATGACCCAAATAAGATGGATAAAGTTCCTGTTCAACATCATCCAACATTTTAATCTTACTATAATGGTGATTCAGTGTCTGTATATTTGTAATCGAAACTATGTCACTGCTTACATTACAATACCCTCAGGAATTGTATAAGTTTATCAAAAGCCAAAATCATTAATATCAATACATACAATAAGTCTTATCTATTAACGATGTCTCTATGAAAATCTGAGTTAGATTTACCTCAAAACAGTCCATGTTATGAGTGCGTTTAAAATCCTCTATGTGTCTTATATATCACTAAGAAATAAAGTCTTACATAATATATGGTGTGGTTATTTTGCATACAGGTTTTAACAAAACTGGGTTTAATAAATAATCATTTTGTGTCATTGATCTCTAATATCATGGTTTTATTTTCCAACGTATTAAAATCAGTCCTATGAATGATTCTATATAGAAACCAATTAAAATATAATAAAAATAAGTAATCTTTTTACATGTGTTCATATTTAATTTCGTTAGTCTTTCTAATCTATTTTATTACATTAAAACTTGAATGGCACATATTCTTGCTAGTGTTCTTAATGTTAATTGGTGAAATAAGATGGATGGGGTCAGGTATGCCATTAAATAAGGTCATCACATATGCCATTAAATAAGGTCATTAGATGACCTTTATGTAACAATAAGAACAATGGTCAAAATCTCAAATTATTTTGTATTGATTATGGAAGAAAATGAATTTAATATTTTTTTGTGCTACTAATATGTATTTAACATGATCTTTAATCTTTTATTTAAAAAATTAAACAGCTTAATAGGATTACCATAAATAAAATTATCTCTCTCTCATATATATATATATATATATATATATATATATATATTCACCAGAAGTTTCTACCACGTTTTCATTGTAGTAGCATTAGTAGTTAATCCATAAGGGCTCAATATATTTCATAAAATATAGACCATTTCCTCAGGAGAACTAAAGTTTTAGTTCTCCTGAGGAAGGTGTACCTTAAACACTGAAACCATGGTAGAGAGAGAAACCTTTTTCTACAACTCCTATATATATTTTGTAGAAGTGGTCTTCTTCTGTGAAGAAGTGGCAATCACCATTATATAATATAATATATATATATATATATATATATATATATATATATATATATATATAAAAATCATGCATGTGTTTATGAGTGTTGTAATTCTATGTATCTGCATATTAGTTTAGTCTGACACAGCTGTGAGGTTTAGACGCATTTCATTACAAAATAATCTGTAAGATTAACTCATAAATCAATAAAACATAAGAGGGATTCTTGAGTAAGGATGTAATCCATAATATATATATATATATATATATATATTATATATATATATATGAGGTAGGTAGAAGGATGGCAAGAAATGAGAACTGGGATGCAAGGATTTGATTTGAATGAGTCCCCCGGGAAATTTGGTGGGCCCAAACAAAAGTTTTTTAATAAATTGTAGGGTTTTTATCTATGAACAACTAGAGCCATCTAACCCCTACCTTGTACTCCATTCAGAGTAATTCATTTCCAAGAAAATATCGAAATCTATTTACAGTTAGATGGAAATGGGGGGGGGGAAAGAAAAAAAAAATAAAATAAAATAAAAACACTGGGACATATGGAAAGATTTTTCTGCGTCCTTTTAGTTTTTTTATGCAGCAATGATGCAGGACGCATACCTATCAGCATCTCTGATAATATCACAATTTTTCCTTAAGGGGAAGCCCCTTTTCAGCATGCTCACGTGACTTTTGGGAACATTTCTCCACGCTCAGAGTTGCGGAGACATGGAATAAACTGCCCGCGTCTGTTGTAGGCTGCCGAAGCACTGAATCTTTCAAAGCCTCCATGCTTCCTGTAGTCTGCCGACACTATACCTGATGCCACTCTCCACATACATATGCGCACACATACATGCATATTACTACTGTAAACTGTTCATGTTCCTGACACTAATACATTATTCTGTGTACTTGACATGAGACTTTGATGAGTTGTGGTGCACCTGAGCACTGTACACAATAAATTTCATTACTATGTATGGTACCTAAACTTTGACCCCACCCCACCCCTCCTGTTTGAAATGGATCCGTATTAAAAACAAGAAAATATACAAAATGAACCAATTATCATCAAGTATTTTCTCAGACCAATTTGTTAATAAGAGAAAATCCAATCCTCACTGGATGCCCCACACAGTCAACACAACCTTTCTTATTTGACAGAACATTAATACAGTAATGAGTTTGGTTCCCATTGCTTCTCCCCCTGGATTTGTGCCAGACTAATTGAAACTGACTGCCTATAATCAACCAATCAATCCATCCATTTTGCTTTTATATAATAGCACAATGCTTAATCAAAAATTACATCTTCCGCTTTTATTCTTTGGGTAGAGTTTTCAATCTTCTATTGATATTACTAAAATTATCATTGTTTGTGTGTATATATCATTATCTATGTTGGAGGTGTGTGGTGTATTGGTTAGAGTCATAGGAAACGGACTTGTCAACCAGAGTTCAAATCCTGGACAAAGCTGTTTACATTTCACATAATGCTAATACTTTTGGGAAAGGTATGCATTCAACTACTCTCCTTCCAGCTATGGATGAATAGTAGAGCAGACTGGGTTTTGTAACCATGGCTAGGTAACCAATCTAGAAGAAGAAAAACTGAATTTAAACCTGTTATACTCCACTCCAAGAAATTGACCTTGTGCTACATCCCGCTTGTGCAGAGGGGTTGATAAGTGATATACATATATAAATATATAACTTTCAAAGAAAGAAAAACTTAGTTAAGTTTTTCTTTCTTTGAAAATTTCAGAAAAATTGAAGCGGGTGGGTGACAATTTTACTTTTTTCTGGATGATTTGACATGGAATTATATATATATATATATATATATATATATAAAAAAAAATGGAAAAAAAAAAAAAAAAAAAGAAAAAAAAAAAAGGACTCTCCCGTCGATTATCGACGTATGAGGGTTCGTACACACAATGAACTCCCACACCGGGATTTGTTTATAGTGGTGAAGGCTTGTGTTGGACCATCCGCACTTTTTGGCACAGTCGATAGGAAAGAATTGGTGCATCAAAGGTTACCACAAACCCAATCAACGACCGACCTCAGGAATTTTGAATTCAGAGTTATCCCTCTCCTAGACTGGTTACCTACCCATATATATATATATATATATTACACACACAATATTTATGAAGTATTGAGCACTACTGGATAAATTATTAATACCACTAGAACACTAACGTTGAAGCAGCACTTGGACACTAATATATATATATATATATATATACATATGGGAATTTTTTGTGACCCCAGGTTACATGCTTTAACACATTTGTAAGACATATACATATATATATATATATATATATATATAGTCCAGCAAAAATGGCACATCAGATTGTTATCATATACAGCCAACTATAAACTCAAAAATGGCACATCATAGTGCGATTTTTATCAGTGCAACACACTAAAAATGTACTAAATTAAAGAATTAAGAAATTTTTAATAAAGCAAACTCTAGTTAACCTTTTCACTATTTTAGAAATAGCTATGAATTACTAATTAGAATCTCACTACTTCCTAAATATAAGTACCAATATCATCATGGACAGTAGTTACTATGGGAACCAAACAGGTTTAGTAATTCTGAACTATGTTCTTTCACAAAAATTTTTCAGAATGTAATAACACTGAGATGAAGCAATATCATAATTATACTAATTATTTAGAACTACTGTAATTACTTGTGTATAACACATTCTTCATGTATAATACGCACTTTTAGCTAGAAAATTCTGGGGGAGAGGAAAAAAAAAAAATCTCATGTATAACACGCATGTACTTGTTAGAATTTGTAGCAGCTAAACTGAACATTTGTTCTCTTTTTCATCTATTGTCTGCATTGACTAAAAGTAAGAATTTATATAGTTTTTATATATTTTTAAAACAAAATTCCACAGTATTCAGAGCACAGGCAACAACATGTTCAGACTAAAATATAAAAAAGCTTTTGGCGAAAATCAGTTCACAATAGAAGAAAGAGATTATAAACAAACACATATTCCAGTGGCAATTTTTCTGTAATAATAATGATAAAGTCGTCGGGGTGGCCTAAAGTCGGTATCAGCCAATCAGCGAGAAAGTCTATCTCCTTTTTAATAGCGCTAGACCAAGGAGATTGTCTTTGCTTCTGAGCTGTGGAGTGCCACAACTACCATCAGCTCCTTACATTACCGCACAGATCCCTGTGCTACTCATATGCTGAGTTGGCGAGGGCCGCTATCGAACTAGGAACATTGTGGTTTCCAAATCCATGCTATTTTGAATATGGTGATGCACATGGTCGAGTGAAGATTTAGTTCTCGTGTATAATACACACCTCTACCTTTTGGGCTAAAAAAAACTTATGTTTTTACATACAGATAAAATACGGACGACTGAATGATAATGCAAGACAATGTTGTTGGAAAATTAACAAGGTTTTATTTAACACCGGGTAGAGAATGCTTCTACCCTAAAAGTGACTTAACTAGCTCACACGTGTTGTAAGCTGTGTCCACTCAGTCCAAACCCCAATCCAAAAGTGACATAGCGGAAACCCCACTTCCGGGTTCCCATCAGTCCCCTACTGATCAAAGGGGAGCAACTCTATTTTTTTAGGTCTTCCCAACAAAAACTTTTGGCAAAAATAAGTTTACAATAGAAGAAACAGATTATAAACAAACACACATTCCAGTGGTAATTTTTCTGTAGTGCTATAAGATAGAAGTGTTTGTTAGACAGGAGTGAGTTTGGACTATAGATATAACTTACTTTTGGTTATACCATCCCAAATATGGTGACACATGTGACCGAGGAAAAACAAAAAGTTAACATTTAATTCTTGTGTACAATATGCACCCCTAGTTTTTAGGCTTAAAAATATGAAAATAAAAGCGTGTTTTATATACAAACTAGCAGCGGCTACCTGGCGTCGCCTGGGTATGTTACATAATTATTAGATCCCTAATACTTACATAAGGTAGTATAGAAACATAATGGCGATTAGTGCAGCTGATGGCCTTGAGAGTGAGTGACGGCGCTTGACCTCACTCTCACCTTGCCTTCCGGGGATAAATCGTGAGAACCAGAAGGCATAGAAGACCCTGTCTTCCAGTTTAAGGATAGTAAATAAGTCTCAGTCAGTTAGAAGGTAGGAGCTGAGCTCGTAGGATGTAAGTCACACCTGCGCAGATGTCTGGTTTGGGGATTTAAAAATAAAGGAAGATCAGAGTAAATCGAAGTCTTGTGTTATTACCTAAAAAACTAACAATGACACAGGGCTTCTGATAAAGAGAAATCCCCAATAGAAGACCAGACCCGAAGTCCCCAAGAAAGTCCAGACCTTAGAAGATTCCAGACCAAGTCAAGATAGATGATAGAAATACCAAAGACGATCAGAATAGCAGCCGGCCAGAATAGAAAATACGACAAGAAGTAAGTGAAGTGAAGAAGGGTATGCAACAGGTAGAGGGGAATTTTTTAAGTTAGTCCCGCAGATCCATTATTACTGAATCGTGAGTTGAATTCTTGTGGGATGTCCCATTTAAATCCCTATGTAAAAAAAATAGACCTTGCATTGATCCAGCTACTCTGAAAAAAATATTAATGTCAACTTGCTAGTGTCAGAGCTTTGCCATCAGGAAATTAAGTTCCTGGTAGAGTCACCCAACCCAGGAAGGTCTGGCACTGAGTGTTATTAGGACCACAACCTGGCCAAAGGGGCTCTGGCAAAAATCCAAAGGGTATCTCCAACATTGTCAAGAATCAACAGCTTTTGGTGTACATGTCCCTGCATCTGTGGAAAATCTGCAGCAAACAAGGGCATCTCGTTCCCCTGACAGGGATATACATGCGGGTTTGGAGACAGCTTGTGAATTTCATATTCCCTAGTTACTCCTTCCATGAATTCACCACAGGTGAATTCGTTGGACGGAGCCAGCTCAACTGATCCAAGGTAAATGCCATAACAGAACATAAGAATAAGTATTATTTGGATTATTCGGACTATTGTCCTCAACTGTACAACATTTCAGCTGATGTGCCCTCTAGCCTTTTTCAGGTATTTCTTGTCAGACTCGGGAACCTTCTTTTCAGACTCTGGAACTTTGTCGTAATTGGGAGCCAGCATGGAATTTTGAACCTAACCCTTTATTCAGTCCACAGGGGTATCTGCTAACCATAGCTGGGGTACAGGTGTTAAGTTGTGTTAATTATTTTTCTATGTTACTGCTGCCCCTAACCAGGATTGAACCTGCAGACTAGAGATAACTGTCACTTAGAACTGTCTTAACCTAACTCTTTTATCCACTAAGCTGTGTGTTCAAATAATACTAATTATCAAGCCTCATCTCAAAAATTCCGATAAAAAGCTAAGAATAGTTAAGAAAAAAGAAAAAAAAATGAAAAAAAAAAAAAAGTAATTCACAAATTTCTTTGTATTTTTAAAATTTTAAAAATAAAAAAATAATAGTTTCCATTGAACTGTTAACTAATTGGCAGAAGAATCTGAAGAAACACACATGACCCTATTCAGAGATTAAGCACAGACGATGAGTGGCAAAGGACAAAGACAGACATTGAATGTAGAAAGATAATTTTGAGACTGATGGATTTTGAAAAGGGAGTTTTTGTTTTTTGGCAGATGAGACTGGAAAGGAACCGACAAATTTTGAAATTCGAAAGGAACCGACAAATTTTGAAATTCGAAAGGAACCGACAAATTTTGAAATTCAAAAGGAACCGACAAATTTTGAAATTCAAAAGGAACCGACAAATTTTGAAATTCAAAAGGAACCGACAAATTTGAAATTCGAAAGGAACCGACAAATTTTGAAATTCGAAAGGAACCGACAAATTTGAAATTCGAAAGGAACCGACAAATTTGAAATTCGAAAGGATTTAAAGTTAACAATTTCTTGAAGGACCAATTTGCACAATATCCAATTCCAAAATTTAAATGTAGACTTAATTTCAATTTCATTAACTTTTTGAGCATATAATTTTCAGGCCAGTCTTGACCCCATGTGGCTTTACTACAGCCATTATCCCAGGGAGAACTATCCAGTGCCCTCCACACACCCATCTTCCCAAGACAATTGCCGTTCACTCCTTTGGCAAATGTTATCTGTTCTTCATCAATCTTTCATCCAATGTAAAAATACTTTCACATGTGGCACATTTTGATGGGTTACCACTTCTATCAGGATGCCGCCTCAGAATCACAAGGTTCCAAGTTTGATACGGAACCTTGCCAACTCAGACATCTTGTTGGGAATGTAAAATCATCAGATGCTCTCTCCTCAATAGCTATACGGCCATTCTTTCATGTGACATGAAGACTTTTTAACTTAGAAAATGAAGTTGCATAAAAATAAATTCCGTGTTGGAGGTCTATGAGACTTATTGCTCAAAATCGTGACGTGACATAACAAGTGGATTTGCAATTTTTAATTGCATATAACTTCAAACCCAGGTTCATTTGGCAGTAAAAAAAAATGGAAAGAATAGTTGCATTTAACAAGGAACTACATTAGTAAATTGTTACCAATATATATAATTCTCTACTGTTGTGTAAACCTCACTTAGCAGTGGGGGATTAAATCCAGGGACAGTATAGCTCGTAAAGTGCCTTTATGGTCCACCAACATTACTGTAGTAACAAAAGTGTTTTTTTATAAAAGCTGCAGCTAGTTTTTTAAACTAGAGGGATTCATTTTCTGAAAAAAGTGACTTTTTAAACTTTCAATTCAAATTTTTAAAAACATTTTAAGAGCTGTTAAACTCCGCTTTATAAATTGACCTTATATCACATCCTGCTCGAGCGGAGGGGTCTATATATATATATATATATATATATATATGGTTTCTTTGTTTAATGGCATATCAACCTCTATGGGTTATTTAATGCCAAAGTCATTCTTGTAAAAGAACAGTAGTGGTACTATTTAACCCATTTGTTATACAGAGTGTTCATAGTCTTACAGCAGTTTTAAAACTTGATAACACACGTTGTACAAATGATAGAATAATTTCATATAAACGATATGGAGACGCGTGGTCTAATGGTTAGAGTCGTAGGAAATGGACACATCGATCAGAGTTCAATTCCTGGATTAAGTTGTTTGCAATTTCTCATGGTGCTGATACCCTTAGGAAAGGTATGAATCCACTTCTCCCTCCAGCTATAGGTAAATAGTGGGGCAGACTGGGCTCTTTAACCATGGCTAGGTAACCAGTCTAGAAGAAGGAAAACTGAATCCAAACCTGTTACACTCCGCTTTATAAATTGACCTTGTGTTGCATCTGCTCATGTTGAGGAGTTGCTAAATATATATATATATATATTCCAGATATGAAGTAGGTATATAACACTGGAACCCCATCAGTTACGACCCAGCTTGTCTAAAAACAAGAGCTGTCAAAGGGTGGATGAGCTTCAGGGGAGCCAACGGCCATCCACATCAATTGTAGTAGGATTGATTACTTACTACTCATATAAATCCCCAAATGAGGTAGATGGAGCTCCTTAGCCTTGGATGGCAATCCATCTAGACAAGGAAAAGTCTGTTATAAAACCTCCACTGCCTAGTGGCTATACCTCATCCCAAGGAAAGGCTAGGGGAGTAAACCCAGAAATCAAATCCAGAGCTGGAGTCCCTAAAGTGGTGTGATGCTGAATTTCAGCACTATCCAGCAACTATCGTTACCAAACTGTATTGTTTTTTTTCCCCTTTCTTTTGGACCACAACAGCAGTGTGGAGAGGGGATACCTGCTGCTTGGGCAACAGTTTATCCCCTATATCAACCCACCCAGCCTACATAGTTCCACATTTTTTAGACACTATATCATCATCTCCATTAGACAGATAAATGCCAAGAATCTTAACAAAAAGTATTTATATTCATGGGATCCAACATGTTGATTCGACTTTTCATGCTTTGTCATTCTGTCCGTGTGGATGTATTTCGATAGTTTGTCTCATTAAATATTTGTTTTAGTTATTCACAATCATATTCTTAAATGTCAGCTAACAAACTGTGGCTCTGGTTATTGGTTGCTCAGTTATTTCTAATATTGTTTCTTTTGTTTATGGCATATCAACCTCCATGGGTTATTTAATGCAAAAGCCATCTTTGTAAAAGAACAGTAGTGGTACTATTTAACCCATTTGTTATACAGAGTGTTCATAAAGTCTTACAGCAGTTTTAAAACTTGATGAATAATTTCATATAAACCATATGGAGGCACGTGGTCTAATAGTTAGAGTCATAGGAAAGGGACACGTCGATCAGAGTTCAATTCCTGGATTAAGTTGTTTGCAATTTCACATGGTGCTGATACCCTTGGGAAAGGTATGAATTTAAAAAAAAAAAATGGATTCTCTCATCGATTTTCGACGCATGAGTGTTCATCCAGTGAACAACCAACACAGTGATTTGTTTATAGTGGTGAAGGCTTGTGTAGGACCATTCCACACTTTTTGGCAGTCGATAGGAAAGGATTGGTGCATCAAGGAATGCCACGAACCCAATCAACAACTGATCTCAGGAATTTTGAATTCAGAGTTATCCCTCTCCTAAACTGGTTACCTATCCAAGGTTAAAGAGCCCAGTCTGCCCTACTATTTAACCCACAGCTGGAGGGAGAATATATGGATTCATACCTTTCCCAAGGGTATTAGCGCAATGTGAAATGCCAACAGCTTCGTCTAGGAATTGAACTCGAATCGACGAGTCCATTTTCCATGACTAACCACTAGCCCACGCGCCTCCATATATAAACCATATGAAAGTCCAACTACTGTAGTTTTATCTTTTCTGTACATTTTGATTATTGCATTTCAACAAAACTGCCATCTTTGTAGTAAATCTGTTGCAGGACTTTATCAACACCCTTTATTAGAAATGCTCATGGTATATTAAAATGAAATATCTCCCTAGTCCCAATGGAAAAAGGTAATGGCTAGAGAGAATCCAAGGTCTGCTGATTTTTTAATGTAAAATGTTTGAGAAGTTTTCAAAAATGAATTACATCTCAGCAAAATCTGAATTAAAGAAAATTTGGTCAATAATTAAGTAACCCTTATTAAAATAAAAACACCAAATTTTCTTTAATTTTAACTAGCAACAAAATGCACCCTCTGGTGTAAGTATTTAAGTTTTAATGTAATGAAATATATTAAATTAGAAAGACTAACAAAATTAAATAAGAGCACATATATAAAAAGATAACTTATTTTAATTATATTTTAATTGGTTTCTACATAAAATCATTCATAGGATTGATTTTAATACATTGGAGAATAAAACAATTATATCAGAGATTAATAACACTAGCATTACAAGCATTTAGCTGAAAAACGCTGACATTTTCAAATTTGCGACCATAATCAGTTAAATTTGCAATTTCTCAAGTATTTCTTAACCAATCTTAAACATGTTTATATGGTTGGAAAGAGAATAGAATAATCTTTCTAAATATGTAATTTTTATCGGTTTTCATCAATTGAATTATTTTTTACAGCGATTTAAAACCGTATTTTCGGTCGAACAGCTGAAAACAAAAATATGATCTTTTTTTTTTTTAAGGATAAATTTTACATGCTGTTTTGTTTTTCAAAATCAAAGTGGCTAATCTTTATCAATATTCTTGAAATTTTGCACTCAATTAGAAGTATGAACGGGGCCTTTTTTTTTTTGTTTCTAGGACCCGATATTTGATATATAATTTGTAAAATGCAAAGATTGATATACCATTCAGGATTTGCTCCAAAAGTTTGTATTTTGAAAAAAAAAAAACTCAAATTTATTTGTCCGACAGGCGTACGGCGTAACGTAAACTCTCAGCTAGGCATCGTTTATGCAGACAATAAAGTTTAAATTCATCACTTATTTCTCGTCCAATTTTTTAAATATTTATATCATTGAAAATAAAATAACAATCTTTCTAAATATTTAACTTTTATGTGTTTTTAACAATTGAATTATTTTTTACGTCCGTTTCAATTTTGGAAAAAAAAAATATAACTTGAAATTACAAGAAATGTAAACAAAACACAGCACACACTGACTGGGTTTGTGTGAAAACATGTAAATAGGTAATCTATTTCTTTTATGTAATTCAACATAAGCATTTAGAAATGTATTTTTAAATTCAAAGTGATGTTATATATTTAAATTAATACTATATATGTGTATACATGCAGTATGAAAATAAAAATGTTGAATAATCTTGTGGTAAACTTTAAAAAATAAAAATAATCTTGACATTCCTACTTTTTATTCCCTATATAATGGGTTCTAGCATGGAGATACATAAAATCTAAGACCAGAATCAGAAAGAATATAGCATTTTACATAAGAATGCAAAGTTTTATCAAAATTGCTTCAAAAATAAAGAAATGGTGAAGAAATTACTGAATTTCTTGTTTTGAAATGGTCCATGAGTTGACAGATTTTTTTTTATCAAAATCATGTCCACTTTTTTACCTCAATTTCGGGGCTTTAAATTCTCATAACTTTTGAACCACTGGGGATATTTGTATAATTCAAACAGTTTTGAACTCTATTTACAAAGCTCTATATAACTAACGTGATTAAATAACAATAACCCCAAATTAAAAAAAATCAACTGGGAATGCTAATAACACCAAGTAATTATTTGTTAAAACTAGTATGAAAATTAACCACACCATACATTATGTAAACCTTTATTTCTTAGAGATATATAAGACACTTTGCAGGATTTTAAACGCACTAACATGGGCCGTTTTGATGTAAATCTAACTCAGATTTTCATAGAGACATCATTAATGAATAAAATTTATTCTATATGTTAATGATTTTGATTATAAATTAAATACTCATTGATAAACTTATGCAATTCCTGAGGATATTGTGATGTAGTTACAGATGCTGAATCTCCATTATAATAAGATGTAAATTTTGGTGTTTTTAAACAGTCTCTAATCACTTAAATAAAATTAAAAAACTTTGAAGTAAAGAAAATGTTCCTTGATTTTAAATCCAAGTTTTGACATAACTGTTAAAGAGTATCTTTATTTACATTTATATTTTAACTTTGTTTTGAAAAGTCAGGGAAAAAATGTTATTGTTTGACAATTTTTCAAAAATAAATTTAAATGAATAAATCAAATTAAAAACAACAAATAGTTATTTCCTATAAGGCTAACATAAACAAAGGGGAACCATTCTTGATTGATAAATTATTTATTTATTAATCTACTAGGAAAAAAGAAGACGTGTTTAAGGTTAGTTTAATGGGAAAATAAATAAATAATTTATCAGTCAAGAGTGGTTCCCCTTTATGTTAGATTTATAGGAAATAACCCAACAAATGTTATTTAATTCAAGTTATGGTGATTTATTCTAATTTATTCTTGAAAAATTCTCAAACAATTTTTTCTCTTTCAAACTTTTCAAAAAAAAAAAAAAAAAAAAAAAAAAAAATTGTTCCCAAAGTTAAAATGTAAACAAATAAACACTCATTTTATATGTTTTGTAAAATCAATGATTTTTCTTTGATGCTTAGAGACTATTTGTTCATAATATCAAAAGATTTATTTAGCTATTCCCTTAGAATTATAAAAAGCATTATTTCTTCCTCTACAAAATAAAAGGTTTGACCTTATGTTTATAAGTTGGAAATATAATCCCAATAAAAGTTCAGCATAAAATAACCCATGGGGTTGGCATGTCGTAAAACCCAACCAACCAACCAACCCAATAAAAGTAGTGGCTTGAGAGAATGACAGATTTGCTGATTTTTTTAAAAGATAAATCAATTTTAGATGATGAAGGCTTTTTATGATGATTTTGACAAATTTATTTTAAAAAATTATGAAAAATTGATAAAAATTTATTTCATCAATTCATGATTGAGACTAATTTTTACAATTAAAAGTTCCTTTGCCATTATTGAGGTCAGTTAGTCTACTGTTGGTTTTAATAACAGCAGCTAAGTAGAACTCAAGCAGTGTCCAAGACAGCTGGTATAAATAGGAATCAAGAATGATCCATTCATGAATCAGGGTGATTTGGGTCATTCCATTCCTTGAGTTCTGATTGGTTGCTTGACTGCTTGATTTGAATGACATTGTGGAGTCTTATATATACTTTGTCATTTTGCAGTGGACCTTGTAGCATTTCGAGTTTGTATTTAAGTTACAATCGCTTGCTGCCTTGTCTTCCCAGTTCGACGGTAATTGGAACTTATTCTTCAGCCACAGAAGATGAACTTTGAGAACAGTTTACGACAAAAGGAAAGCAAAACCAGAGATGCTGATAGCTTTTTAATTTAGTGTGTGCTGGGATGCACAGATTTGATTTGAATGAGTCAACGGGAAATTTTATGGGTCCTATCTAAAGATTCTTAAAAATTACAGAGGTTTTTATCTATAAACAACTAAACCCATCGGACCATATGACCCCTTTTTCGATCTCGTTTTATAAGGACATTTTTTTTCATTACACCGTCAAATTCTGGTTGTTTATTAACAGACGATTTTTAGAGTTTTTTTTTAAATTATAAAACTAACCCCTAACAAACAACCGGATTTTGACAGTGTAAATGAAAAAAATGTCCTTATGAAACGAGATCGCAAAAGGGGTGCCTAAAATTTATATGGTCCAACCCATCTAACCCCTACTTTGTACCTCATACAGTGTAATTCGTTTCCAAGAAAATATTGAAATGTATTTACGGTTAGCTTGAGGGAGAGAAAAATATTGCAACACATGGATATGATTTGTCAGCATCCTATTAGATTTTTATGCATCAGTGACACAGGATGCTTACCTATCAGCATCTCTGCAAGACACACATCTAAGCAATCTTGATAAACTTGTAAATAAATCAATTTCCTTTCATTTGTTGTGTAATTTGACAGGATATATATATATATATATTGGGGAGAATATGTGCTTAATTGAAGTCGTCCCTGCCTGTCAGCTTGACAGTCAAGGTTCGAATCACACACAAAGCAGTCTTCCTGTCTATAGCTCTGCTGATGAGGCCTAATAGGCCGAAATGTACATACAGATATTGATTTTTCTCAATTTGTTTAGCCTTACATTTGAATAGGTATGCCCGCCTATTTCATTAATTATTAATTAATTTTCAAAATTAGGTACAAATTCAATTAAGCACATATTCTCCCTAAAATTGTTGGCTAAAAAAGCCATATCAAAACACATTGTTTGTTTACTTCTCATATATATATAGGAAAGACATGGACTGCTATTAACAGATTATTTATCATACAGAAATCTGATCTTTCTGATGTAAGATTTAAAAGGTATTACAGTTAGTTATTGTTGGTTGGTTGGCTTAGAGGCCTCCCAACGTGGGTACATATAAGTACAAACAATATTCCGACGAAGGTGTGAAATGTAACAACGGAATCTAATGAGCACATGGAGAAAATACATATAACAGGAATACATATATGAGACAAGATACATAAGTAACACATATATGAATAGAAGGTACAATATAGAAGTTAGAAGCATACAGAAAGTAGGACTGTGCCCTGTAGAAGTAATGGTATATGAGGAAGAATATGGAGAGTCCAGAAAGTAATGTCACTTACTAAAGACAGGATGGGTGGCAAAGCCACCCACCTAAAAAGTGTAAACGTAAACATCTAACCCATCTGTGTTGGTTGCAGTGCCGGAGACAAAGAGAGTTCAAACTTGGCGCTTACCACATTAAATAGTCCACACCCCTAGTGGTCAAAAACCCAGAAATAAGGGAAGATAACTCTTCCAGACCAAACAAGGGCAGACGATCGCTACACTGATAAAGCAAAAATTATTCCAATCTGTAGCCATGTCTACTTGTAACGAAACACTTTCCAAAAAGATCGAGACTACACAAGGATGCTATCTTGAACAAATCCTGAAATCAGCACGCCATGAAAAACAGCTGTATGGCCACTTACTCCCAATCACACAAACCATCAAAGTAAGATGAACATGACATGCTGGAGAACTAAGAATAAAATCATGTGGCATTCTCCTGTGGACAACTACAGATGGACACACCAATGTTGGTTGACCAGTAAAAACTTGCATTGATCAGCTTATATTGGACACAGGATGCCATGTGAAGGACTTGCCAGGAGCAATGACCAATAGGGATGGTTGGTTGATTGGTTTGGTTTGTTTTACGGCATATCAACCTCAGTGGGTCATTTAATGCCGATAAAGTTGTGAAATAAATTCAATTCTTAATGGATAATACAATTTTTTTTTAAATGCATTTTTCTATTTAACCCATACATGGGGGTTGGTTGATTGGGTTTTATGGCATGTCAACCCTTGTTGGGTAATTTTATACCGAAGACATTTTTGTTATATTCATTCTTGATGGGTACACATTTTTTTTAAACTCATTTTTAAAGACATTTATGAAACTAATTTTTTTCTATTTAACCCTTAGATGAGACCCTAACAGGTACTACCACTCCAGGTCAGAGTGGACCAGGGGGTTGTGGTGATGAAGGTGTACTCCACATTCCTCAGAGTTCTAAAATTGGAACTTCACCATCAGCTCGAGTTTAATGGCATACCCAGGAGATTAAGGCCCTCAGCCACCGCCTTCTAGCACATAAAGGCCATAGGGTTGGGACAATCATATAGGTGCTAGGGCTTGACGTGACCAGCTGATTGATTGAAGAGGAAGTTTGATGGAAACTACTCAAGGATGCAATCTTGAACAAATCCTTGAATCAGGACCCCACGAAAAGCAGCTGTATGGCCACTTACCTCCTATCACACAATTACCATTCGAGTAAGATGAACAAGACATGCTGGACACTGATGGAGAAGTAAGGACAAACTAATAAGTGACATTCTCCAGTGGACACACCAATGTTAGCCAATGACCAAAAAGTTTGTTGGTTGGGGTTTATGGTAAGTCAACCCTTTTTGGGTTATTTCATGCCAAAGACATTTTATTTTATTCATTCTTAATGGGTATTCAAAATCTTTTTTAAAACTCATTTTTTCTATTTAGCCCATAGATGGAACCCTAATAGATACTACCACTCTGTATCAGAGTGGACCTGGGAGTAATGGCAATGAAGTGTTACTCCACACTTTCCAGAGCTCCAAAATGAAAACTTCACCATTAGATGCAGTTTAACACCATACCAAGGACACTGATAGGGATGGGTGGTGAGAGAGTCATGGTAATCAGTGCAGTCAGCATGACTTGATGATGATAATAAGACAGGATTTAATGGATTTATAACAATTTTACAAGCATTTTTTTTTAGATGGGACCCACTGAAAATGCAAATGTTTACAGCATTTTAGGGTGCCATAAGAATCTCTCAAGTAAAGAGCAGTGATGCTGATAGCTTTTTGATATAGTGCATCCTGGGATGCACACATTTGCTTTGAAAGAGTCCAGGGAACATTTTTGGGTCCAAACTAAAGCCGTCTAACTCCTACCTTGTAACCTATCCTGTGTAATTCATTTCTAAGAAACTATTGAAATGTATTTACAGTTAGCTTGAAATGGTGAGGGAAGAAAAAAGAAAAACACTGGGACATATGGTTATTATTTTACTGCATCCTTTTAGATTTTTGTGCATCAGGGACACGTACCTAGTACCAGCATCTCTGAAAGAGTTATGTTTTTTTAAGGGTTCCAAGGGCCGGTTTAGCTCAATCGGTAGAGCACTTGCTTAAAAACTGCAAGATTTCTTGTTCAATACCAGCCCTCGCCAACTCAGCATATAAGTAACACAGGGATCTGTGCGGTAAAGTGAGGAGCTGATGTACGGCATATCAACCTCGGTGGGTCATTTAATGCCGACAAAGTTTTCAAACAAATTCTTAATGGATACTTGATCTTTTTTATAAATATTTTACTATTTAATGGTGATGAAGGGTGCTCCACATTCTCCAGAATCTAGAATTGGAACCTCACCATCAGTAGAGTTTAATGTCATTCCCAGGACATGAGACCCTCAGCACTGCCTTCTAGCACCCATATGATAAAAGGGTTGGGGCTTGCCATAAGGGCAATAGGGTTGAGACAATCATAGTTGCTAGGGCTTGACATGGCAGCTGATTTATCAGAGGCGCTGTCTAGCGCTAGGGAAAAGGGGATAGACTCCCTCACTGTCTGGCAGATACGCATTAGGCCACTCCACCGAAGGGTTCCATGATATTCACTAGCAAATTTTACATATCCATGCCAAATTTCATTGTTTTATTTTGAATAGTTTTTTTATATAAATGGAAATTATCAATGAAAACACAATGTTGTCCAAGATTTTTCAGGAAAATTCATATATATATTTACCAACCCCTCCACACGAGCAGGATGTGACACAAGGTCAATTTCTTAAGCGGAGTTCAACAGGTTTGAATTCAAAGTTTTCCTTCTCCTAGACCGGTTGCCTAACCAAGTTTAAAGAGCCCAGTCTGCCCTACTATTTATCCATAGCTGGAGGGAGAGTAGGATTCATACCTTTCCCAAGGGTATTAGCGCTAAGTGAAATGCAATAACCACATCCAGGATTTGAATTCGGAGCGACGAGTCCATTTCCCATCACTTTAACCATTACACCACGCACTTCCCTTCAGGAAAATAGGGACCTTTTTTGTTGAGTTTTTCTACCTTTAAGTACTTATATTTTTTTTTAAAGTTTGCATTTCTTATTGCGCTAATACCCTTGGGAAAGGTATGCATCCAACTACTCTCCCTCCAGCTATGGATAAATAGTAGGCCAGACTGAGCTCTTTAACCTTGACTAGGTAACCGGTCTAGGAGAAGGAAAAATGAATTCAACCCTGTTAAACTGCTAAATAAATTGACTTTACAAAAAGTAATTAAAGAAAAAATAACAGAAAAAAAAACACTAATATCACCATCCAATAACTAAACCATTGAAAATGTTTATCAAAATAGAATAAAATGGTATGTACTTTAACATTAGTAACTTAAAATCCTGAAAAAGTCAGCTAAAAGATTTGGTATTCATACAAATACTTTTATTTTTTTTATCTGTAAAGTTTAAATAAACGTAATGACGAAAAAATATCTTCTTTGCAATATGACAATAATCAAGTATTAACCTAAATTTATAGGCCGTCCAATAACCAGTGTTACAATAACATGTGCGTAGTTAGTCTGTCTACACATTCAGTTGTTTTTTTGATTTTTTGTTTTTCTTTCGGGTGGATGGGTGTGGTGGGGTGAGCTCTCTCTCTCTCTCTCTCTCTCTCTCTCTCTCTCTCTCTCTCTCTCTCTCTCTTCTCTCTCTCTCTCTCTCTCTCTCTCTCGTTTCCTATGTTTTTCTACACAGGTCGACGTCATATTGATCTCATTGATTTTTTTTCCCTTACAACTCGTACAAGCTATTTTTGTTTTTGTTTTTTATTTTTCAAGGTGAGAGGAAAGTAGCCGTTTATTTAACAAATAACAATCAGCAAATAATTTTGTTGTTGTTTTTTGTTTTGTTTTTTTTGCTGGACGAATAATGAAGACGACAACAATGTTACCAAAGTTTGTTTTTTGTCACCGTTTTTTCTTTAGTCATGTATTTAAAGAAAAGAAAAGAGAAGAGAAAGAAAAAGAAAAGAGAGAAAAGAGAAAGAGAGAGAAAGAAAAAGAGAGAGAGAAAGAAAAGAGAGAGAGAAAGAAAAAGAGAGAGAGAAGAAAAGAGAGAGAGAAAGGAAAGGAGAGAAGAAGAAGAGAGAAAGAAAGAGAGAAAGAAGAAGAGAGAGAAGAAGAAAGAGAGAGAGAAGAAAGAGAGAGAGAGAGAAAGAAAGAGAGAGAGAAGAGGAGAGAGAGAAGAAAGAGAGAGAGAGAGAAAGAAGAGAGAGAGAGAGAAAGAGAAGAGAGAGAGAAAGAAAGAGAGAGAGAGAGAAGAGAGAGAGAGAGAGAAAGAGAGGAGAGAAAGAAGAGAAGAGAAAAGAGAGAGAGAGAGAGAAAGAGAGAAGAGAGAGAAAGAGAGAGAGAAAAAGAGAGAAAGAGGAGAGAAAAGAGAGAGAGAAAGAGAGAGAAGAGAGAGAGAGAAAGAAAGAGAGAGAGAGAAGAAGAGAGAGAGAGAAGAAAGAGAGAGAGAGAGAGAAGAGAGAGAGAAGAAAGAGAGAGAGAGAGAGAGAGGAGAAGAGAGAGAGAAAGAGAAGAGAAGGAAAAAGAGAAAGAAAAGAAAATTATTCCTACAGAGTACAAATTCACACGTGGGTGGTTGAGATTTGAGGTAGTTACGTATTTCCCCTCCCTCACCAACTAGCCAGGGGAATCGGTGATGTTCGAAGCTAACTAAAAACTAATACGGATTTTTCAAAGGAAACAAGTCCTCTTCAATTGACGCACACAATCTTCATCCCTTAATAAATACTTAATGATTCGAAAGTGGATTTTTTTACAGTCGAGGACGAGGATTTTCACAGCTCATGACAAAATAATGCACGTGTAATTTTTTTTTTAAGTGATTAAATTACAAATGAAATATCAATTTCCTTTTCAACGTAAAATTGCATATACCAATTATTCATTTAACCTTTGGGGTCACATTTACTTCAAATATACCCAAATTTATTTTAGATATCACAAATATAAGAACCGAAAAATCCCCCCCCCTCTCCCGAATTAAGACCAAAACTTCCCACACGTCTTCTTACAAGACTTTTTGGCCATGAGAAACTACGAACTAGGAATGGTTTTAATTTTACTTGTAAATTCCTGGACATATGAACAACTATTTTCCCCATGTTAACATAAACGAAAGTGTCTTCAATCCAATATTTTTATTGCATCATCATTTAAAAAAATGATCGGGTAGGACCGGACATGGTAGTGTTTGCTCTCTACCCACCATTTTTTACGAGAGAAAAAAAGGGGGGGGGTAATAAAAATAAAAATCGAAAAGTTTTTTAATGGATTTTCTTCATGTGACAACAAATACTGACCGACCAAATTTGGTAAAAAGAGAACATTTTTTTAAACCCTTCTTTCTAACGAAGAATGCCACCCGCCACCCCCAACCATATTCAAAGGATTTGGGGGGGGGGTGAGGGTGTCAATTCTTTCTTGGAAGAATTTCTAATGAATCAAATTCCAACAGTCATAATTTCTACTACTCTCTGGGTTCTTTGTTTTTGCTTGGGGGGGGGGTTAAGGTTGCTTCTCTAACAATCTTAGATGTCCTTCTAACTCGACTTCAATTACAAAACCCACACAAACAGCTGGCTTCTTCTTTACAACACTACCCACCCACCACAACGCAATTCTTTTTTTACAAGGACTCATATTACAGAGAAATATTTTTTTTCCACTTTTTGTTACTTTTTTAAAATCGTAATTTTCAATAATAGATTATTTTCAAAACAAATAAAACTTTAACTGATACTGTATTTTTAGTATAATATAATAAATCTAGATTGAAAAAAAATATATATATTTATTTATTTTATTCCTTTGTGTGTTTATTTTTGTGTGACGATTGCATAAGTGTATTATTGATTTTGTAATATTTGCAATATGAAATAAGGTAAATAATATCATATATATAAAAACATGACCTTTAAAGCTTTTATCAAAAAATAAATAAAATCTTACATCATAAATTTAGAATTAAATAAAAACACAGAACAAACTAGAAATCCTGTTTTGTTTTGTTTGATAGTCTCATATAAATCATACCAGCCAATTCAGAAATATTTTATCACTAAATCACCTTGGTATCTTTGTAAAATAAAACTATTAAAAAAAATAAAAAAGGGAATTTTTAAAACTTTGAAAATTGCTTAAAAATAGCTAAATAAATAGATAAAATAAATACATATAGATAGATCAATTTCAACAGTCACGTGACAGTCCACATTTTTCGTTTTGTATTGCATGCAAAAATTATAGTATTTATATCTCTTTATTCTTATTGCTGTAAAAAGATAGATAAAAGCTACAAACGATAAAACCCCTAATAAATTTCAGGAGTAATACATTCGATTTAAATAAATAAACAGTACACCACTTTGCAGCACTACCCACCCATAGAATAAAAAAAAATGTTTTTGCAAAGTGGTCTATTAAACTTGGGCCACGTCGTTCAATTAGAAAAACAAAAAAAACAAAAAAAAACCTGAGTACATTTTGTTCGGTCAACGTTAACCAAAATATATTTCAACTTTTTAAAGTATCCCGCCCCCCCCCAAAAAAATATACATTTCATGCTATTACTAACATAACCAAAAAAGTTCAATGTAGTTGGTAAGAAGTTTCTACACCTTAAAATTATACATAGGTATCACCAAAATACGTCACGTGATCAGTTTAGGCCATATTGAAAGAAGAAACGTAAATATTTTTTTAAACTTTTTTTTAAAATCTCGCAAAAAAGAAATATCGAACATAAAGAGTTGTTACAAAGAAAAATATCAAATTATCCGATTGGGGAAAAATTACTCACCGTTATCTTGAACAAATAAGTAAACAGTCCGTTTTTATTATAATAGTGTCAGTTTCTTTATTGATATTTTTTAGATCTCGCATTGAAACTTATAAAGATCTGATATAATTATTCAGACTATTATCTTTATAGAAAAAAAGTAAAAATCGTTTTTGTCGGTTCATTTTTTCATATTTCATAAAATAAAATTGGGGGGGGTGTAGACCTCGTAAAATATTTCCCCAAATATATTTAGAAAAAAACTATTTCAGACATATTTTCATCAAAATGAAAGTAATTATGGAAATTTTCGTGCAAATTGGACCAGTAATTGATTTTTCATAGAATTTTTTTTAAAGCCTCTAGTCATAACTTGTTTTTGGCTACGTTAAATGTCAATTGATTTAACGGTGCAAAAATGTAAACATTGTTTTTCGTTCATAATTTTCATTATTTCTATGAGCCGACATTTTTTAAAAACAAGCAGGAGTTTTTTTTATGTTTCTTCTTTCGAATGGACACAAAATTTCAAGATAATATTAACCTTTATGCAAGTTTAATCGTGTTAAATATGGGGGGGGGGGGAAATTTCACATGGAACATTGGTGGTACATCATTTTTGACAAGTTCTGCAGAAACAAATTTTTTTTCATTTATTCTATTTTTTTGTTTTGTTTTTTTATCAGTTAATTAATTTTAAGAATTTGTCTTCTTTCAGCTGAAATTTTATTCCAAGAAACTTAAATATTAAGTGCCAAATTCTAATATTACTTTTCTTTACAATTTAATCATTTTTATTTAATCTTATGAAATTAATAAAATGTCATTATTCCAAGTTGAATTAATGAAGAAATTAATCACAACAAATAGTTTAAATTATTTTTGTTTCCCTTCAAATGTAACAAGGGAAAAAGGATTTCATTTGGAAAATAATCAATTTCTGATTTTTTTGTATCAAAATTTATTTGTACAAACAAAAACATTTAAAATAAATCTTCAATCTTTGTGATTAATTTAGTCAGGCCGAAAATGTAACTTTTAATTAAAAGTTTATTACATTTTTAATAAACTGTTACTTTTACACAAATTGTATATTAAGTTGATATACAATATGTGTAAAAATAAGTTTATTAAAATTCCAATAAACTTGTGATTCAAAGTTAGATTTACGGCGGGACTAAACTAGGAGTTTAAATAAACCCTAATATTATTAAGGTTTATTTTTAAACACTTAAAATAAACCTCTCGACTAAATTACAGTGGTAATCTTTTTTGTCAACCAACTGGAATTTTATTCATTTGGAAATTTTGGAAATATTTAAATATTTATAATATATATATATATATATATATATATATAATTCAAAAAGGTACTTAAATACGTGTCATTCATTTTTCAATATATTGAATTAAAATTAACTTATTTTTGGTAAACCGCCATATTTACCTTGCATGTATATTTCGATGTTGTTTTAAGAATAACCAGGTGTGTATTTATTAAGGTTCAGGGATTTATCTATTCATTTATTTCCAGCATAGATAAATAATAAATAAATTTCTAAAATATAATTCAGATAAATAAATAAATAAAAGGGGACTTAGAAAATAATAGTTATGAAAGGTTTTAAGATAATTTTTACCTGGTTTTATTTGTTTACATATATTATATAGTGACACAAGATGGTTATTGAGTTTTACTTACATATTTTTAAATAATTGACAATATTTTTGTAATGTTAATTTGAGCTTAAAATATATTCTTTTTTTTTTTTTAATCACCAAGAGACTAAAACGAGTAATCGGCATTTTTTTTTCAATCAACATTTTTTCTTTTCTGTTCTTGGGAGAGAGACACACAGAAACAGAAAAAAAAAATATTAAAAGATAATAAAATTAATAAAATAAAAGTATTAAAATATTGATAAATTAATAAAATAAAAGTATTAAATGTATTAATAAATAAATAAAATAAAAGTATTAAATGTATTAATAAATAAAATAAAAGTATAAGAATAATATATTAATTAATAAAATAAAAGTAATATATTTAAAAGGTAATAGAATCCCCACCCAAAAATATAAAGACAATATTTAACATTTTTAAAATCATTGATTTTAAATTATTTTTATTTAAATCTTTTCTTTATAAATTGGTGATTTTTAAAAGCAACGTGTTAAAAAAAAATATTGTGTCAGTGTCAGTCGAAGACTTACCTGAAATACAATGTCCGGTACATTTGATGAGCTTCATAGAAATTATTTTCGTCCACACAGGCCTGACATTTGGCCAAAACACGACTCACACCCGGTCGCATGGTGATTTCTTTAAAATCTTTTTTTAAATTTGTTTTTTTGTTGTTTTTTTTTAATATCTAAAAAAATCCTTCGATTTTTAATCAACAAACAAAAATATCCAACCTTTTTTCTTATTAGTACTTTCTCGTATCACAACCACCAATAACACTGATTGATGAAAAGAAAAAGAAATAATAAACAGGGTTTTAAACAATCCAGGTAAAAAATCCGGTGGGGTGAGGAAAAATCTTCTTTTTTTTTTCTTTTTATAAATAATTTAATGTTTTTCCTCAAATATTTTCTTCCCTTTTTTTTTCTCTCGGGTTGAAATAAATGGAGTAACTTCGAATTAAGTTGTTAAGATTCTTTCACTTTCTGTGTGGGTTAGATTATCTTTGCTTCACTCGGACGAGTCGTGTTCTATCCAACTGGAGCAATTAATTAGATGTCCAGTTTCACCTAATTTTCTAATTTTCCGACCAACAATCGACACAACTTAGAAGAAACCATTACTTCCTCATCTAAAATGTCCGACATGATATTCTCTGACAGTGCGCATGCGCAACCGTAGCAGCCACTTCCGCTTTTGCTTAGGACAAAATTTTTTACTTTTTTTTCTCATGCCTTTTCCAAAATTTGCTGGTTTTTTTTTTTTTTTTTTTAAAGACAAAATTTAGAAAAAAATTTTTTATTTGATTCAAAAGTACTTTGAAACTATAAAATATTTTCTAAAAATTAAAAACAAAATATAGAAATAATGAAGCATAAATTAAAACAATTTTAATCATTTCTTTTATAAAATTTTTAAAAAATTAAAAATTATTTCTTTTATAGAATTTTTCAAAAAATTTAAAATTATTTCTTTTATAAAATTTTTCAAAAATTAAAAATTATTTCTTTTATAAAATTTTTCAAAAATTAAAAATTATTTCTTTTTTAAAATTTAAAAAAATATAAAAATTATTTCTTTTATAAAATTTTTCAAAAAATTAAAAATCATATCTTTTATAAAATTGAAAAAAAACTTTCTTTTATGAAATAAAAAAATTTGAATCAAAAATTTAAAAAAAGTTTTTTTGAATTAAAGATTTTTAAAAATCAAAATTAAAAAAAATATCAAAAAATTGTTTATTTGATTCAAATGTACTTTTGTATTTATAATTTTTTTTCTAAAAATTAAAAACAAAATATCAAAATAATGAAGAATGCATGATAACAATTTTAATCATTTCTTTTACAAAATTAGAAAAATCATTTCTTTTATGAAATTAATTTTTTTAAATATCAAAGAATAGAAAACATTAAAGAAATTTATTTTATGAATATTAAAAATCAGGCAAAAAATACAATTAAACTTTTGAAATAAATAGAAAAAAAGAAGAAAAAAAATTGGACACTACGCCATTGTCTTTAGCAGACAGAAGGATGCCAACCCAATTTTTATTCCCCAAAAAAATTTTTTGAAGAAATGATTAAAAATTTTAAAAAGTGAATAAATATTAAGGATTAGGTTGTGGTTTTGTGTGGAATTAGACTTTAAGGTTATTTTTGGTGGGTGTTCGCTTCTTGTAACCCTATTATATGTTGTTATTCCTTCTAGTGGATAGTGAGGCTGAAAAGGAATTAAGGAAGAGAAACTGTACAGAGACGTGCAACCAAACGAATACCCTCCATCAGGCATCTACTTTTTGGTTCAATACCGGCCCTTGCCAACTCAGCATATGAGTAGTACGGGAATCTGTGCAGTAAAGTTGGGAGCTGATGGTAGGAGTGGTGCTCCACCTCAGATGCCAAAAACAATCTCCTTGGTCTAGCACTAGTAAAAATAGGACAGACTGTCTGGCTGATACCAATTTAGGCCACCCCGACAACTTTTTTGGTAAAGAATGGCATAGTGGGTAATCATTTGATTGGCACTGTTTAGTTCCAAAAACTTTGGTTTTTAATACATCCATCTATATTACGCCACAAAAAGTTAAGCTTGAATGCAGCACGCATCTACTTAAGGTCATTAATCCTCTTAACAACATCAATCTTGAGCACCTTTTTGATCTCCATCTTTCTAACACACGTGGGCATGCCTACAAAGTCAGAAAACAGCACTGCTCACATGACTTTCGGAAACATTTTTTCACGCTCAGAATTGCTGAGACATGGAATAAACTGCCCACGTCTGTTGTAGGCTGACGAAGCACTGAATCTAGAAGGTGGTGACTGAGGGTCTACATGTCCTGAGAATGACGTTAAACTCTATCTGATGGTGAGGTTCCAGTTTTGGAGGTTTGGGGAATGTGGAGCACCCCTTCATCACCATTGCTCCCTGGTCCACTCTGACCCGGAGTGGTAGTATCTGTTAGGGTCCCATCTATGGGTTGAATAGAAAAACATGAGTTTATAAACAAAATTGAATTATGCATTAAGAATGAATTTATTTCACAACTTTGTCGGCATTAAATGACCTACCGAGGTTGATATGCCGTAAAACAAAACAAACCAAACAGAAAGTGATGTCAATATACACATAGGAAATGCATGGACTGATATAGACAGATTATCGATCATATGGAAGTCTGATCGCTGATAAGATAAACCAAGAATTCGTCCGAGCTGTAACAATGTTAGTGCTACTGAATGGTTGCACAACTTGGACTTTAATGAAATGCTAAGAAAAAAAGCTAGATGGGAACTCCCCAAGGATGCTTGCTGTGAGCTCTCTAGTACAAATCCTGGAAGCAGCAACATCCCATAAAAAGCAGCTGCATGGTCACTTACCTCCTATCACACAAACTATTCATGTAAGACCAACAAGACCTGCTGGAGAAGCAAGGACAAACTCATTTGATGTTCTCCTGTGGGTAATTTATGAGGAAGAGCGTCCCGGTCTCCTACCTCAAAAATTGTTACCTGGTGACTATCAAAATAACGACCCCAGCTCGTCGTAATTCTTGTTTATTTATCGTAATTTGTCGTAATTCTTGTTTAGATATGAAGATGGATATATAGTTTGGAATAGACTGAGATAGATAGATAAACAAACAAAATAATATAGATAGATACGAACAAATAGAGATAGATAGATATTTTCGACAAGTAAATGTATTTGGGGAGGGGGGCGTTTCATTTTTTGTCGTAATTCTTGTTTATTTAAACTAAAAACAAGACAAACAAACATGAATAAAAGAAAATCTTAGTATTTAAAGTAATATAGATAAATATGAACAAATTGAGATAGATAGATAGATAGATAGATATGAAGATGGATAGTTTTGAATAGACTGAGCTGGGTCGTTATTTTAATAGTCACTGGGTAGCAATTTTTGAGGCAGGAGACCAGGACGCACTTCCTCATAAATTACCCTCCTGTGGACACATACACATGGACCCACTAGTATAGGCCAACCGGCAAAAACTTACATCAATCTGCTCGGTGAGGATTTTGAATGCTGTGTGGAAGACCTGCCAGGAGCGATGACTGATAGGTACAGGTGGTGAGAAAGAGCCATGACAATCCATGCTCTCAGCACAACCTGATGCTGATGATGATGATGATGATGATGATGATTCATAAGTCGTATTAAACACACACACACAATGAATAAACATAAGCATAAGAATCAAATGGTTGGTTGGTTGGATTTTATGGCATGTCAACCCATGCTGCATTATTTTATGCCGAAGACGTTTTATTTTATTCATACCTGAATTTATTCGTTTAAACTCATCTTTTTTCTATTCAATCCATACATGGGACCCTAACAGGTACTATCACTCCATGTCAGGATAGACCTGGGAGTAATGGCAATGAAGGGGTACTCCACACTCCCCAGACCTCCAGAATTGGAACTTCACCATTAGATGCAGTTTAACGTCATACCTAGGACATTAAGACCCTCAAAGTGGATCTGGGAGTAATGGCAATGAAGGGGTACTCCACACTCCCCAGACCTCCAGAATTGGAACTTCACCATTAGATGCAGTTTAACGTCATACCTAGGACATTAAGACCCTCAGCCACCACCTTCTATCACCCATATGATAAAAAGGTTTGGGTGGTTGCCAAAAGGGCGATAGTCAGGACAATCATATAGGTGTTTGGGCTTGATGGGATCAGCCAATTGATCAGAAGGGGCTTCTCTGACCACCTCTCTAGCCTAAGTAACGGCCGAACAGGAATGTTGCATATCATGGACTGCTCAGTCACCAGGATTCAGTCCTTAAGCATCACTGGTCACCATCTACGAGCAACAGGTGGCCCCATTGGGAAGAATTTTCATAATTTCTTTATATATGTATATAAATATTTATATTTCCTTGTAGAAGAACAGTAGTCTTACTATTTAACCGACAGCTGAGGTTGAGAGGGTTCATTATTGAATTAGTCCGAAAGAGAACGCAATAGCTCGATTGGAGTTCGAACTTGCTTCCTACGATGTCATAGTTCAGCACGTGATCCACTATGCCACAGAAATCCCTCTCCCATTTGTACATCTAAAGACCAAGTAATATTTTTGTTACTACTTGCGAGTTTTTCATACCAGCTCTAACTGTTGGTTTTTCACTGACGTCTGAGTAATAGCAAGTCTACTCAGATCCCCGAAACTCCCTGGTAGTGCAAACATCATTCCAAGGAGTGCAAGAAGCATGTGAGTAGTAACTAACCCGATCCTACTATTATCTATGTGGATTGCCATTGGCCCCCTGGAGCTTGTGGGGTTTTAAGGTTTTAATGTTGGTTTAAATGTCACTGGTTATTTCTGGTGTATGTTCACAGGTTTTCCTTTTAACCCCAATATATTTGGTGGTTGAGCTGAAAAAGAATTAAAAGAAGTAAAAGGAAGAGACAAAGAAAAGGTAGTTTTAGGATTTAGGCTTTATTCGTGAGTCATAGCTACCTCATGGAAGGAAATTTCTTCCCATCCAGTAATAGTTTCTGATCCCAGTTGAGGCCTGAGTCCGAATGGCCAATGGATTATCTTGGTTGTAGGAAGTGAATCCTTTTTACCTGTGCATTCCTATAGGTTTTTTCCTGTTTGAGGGCTCATGGGAGATTGTTATTTTTTATTTTAATCTTATTCTAATCCTCACAAGCTCATCTGTCCTTTGACAGTCAAGTCAGGACAAGACAGGTCTTCTTTCTTACCTGCTTCTAGTAACATTTAAGGTAGTACTACCTGTTCCATGGTCGGGTTGTCGGCAACTAAACTGGCACCTCCATCTGGTGGGGTGGGGTGGGTGTGTAGACACCCAGCATCACTAAATACACATATGTACTTTGAAAATCTATTGGAAATTGGGTTATCTGCCCTCTACCGGAAGTCCGGATAATAGGGGGCAGAGATAGAACCCTGACTCAACAGAACAGAGTCCGTACCTGTGAGAGAAACACGAACAACTCCGACAGGCTGACATCATGAAGTAGCGACCTTATCTGACGACTTTGCGACATTGCTGAGACAGATACAACAAAGTTAAGTTTCTTAAACCTCTATGCATACTTATATATATCCCACCAAGAGAAATTCTCTGGCAACCTCTTACAGACATTTAAAGCACCAATTATATAAACCCCCCCTCCCCTGAGGATGACAAGGGACATGGTTTAAAGTAATTGGGTAAAAAATATCAGACACTTTCTCTACCATCTAGATCCTGATATACGGAAAACAAAAAGAAGACTTGAACGTCTACACTTAAAGAACTTAAAGAAAAAATATTTTGTGGTCTTTAACAAAAGCTGCTTAAATAATGACTTCCTGTCAACAATATATATATATGACGGACTCTCCCATCGATTTCAACGTATGAGGATCCATCGACTTACATTGTCAAATTTTTTATTTCTTTTTTATTTTATTTTTTTATTTTTTTATTTTTTTAATTTCATTAAAAATTTTATTTTCTATTTTTATGTTTGTTTATTTATTTTATTTATTTATTTAATTTTTTACTTTTACTATTGTTTGTGACACTTCAATCCAGTCAATGACTTGCAAACAATACCTCAACCAATAAATTGTTAATCCAATTATATACTATATAATTGCCTTGTCTCCTTTCCTTTACGACAGAGATACTAATTCAACCCCCAGTATTTCTGTTAAATCAGCATTTTCTAATCCAAGCTTTTATCTAAACTTGAACTAGTATGAAATATGCAACAATTTCACCCACTAACCAGGCCTGGTTTTAGTTTAAGCTTTACACAGTCTGGCACAAGGACACAGGGTTGACATACTGTAAAATCTAACCAACCAACCAACCAACCAACCAACCGGAACAAAATATACAATTGCCTCGATCATCAGTTTTGACTCATGATTAAGCAAAAAGCTTTAATTCTTGCCAGATCACAGAAGTTAAGCAGTGATTACCATGTTCAGTACTTAAATGGGTGACCACATAGAAACAGAAGTTACTGGATGCAGCTTGTGTGTGCCTCAATAATAAGTAAAGAAAGAGTATTTACGGGGATTCGTTGGAGCCCTTATTCTCCATTAGTGGTTATTGTTCAGACGAAATAAGGAAACAAACACGAATATAAAATACAGACACTTGTATTATCAAAAAGTACAGAAATGTTGTTGCAAATTTTAATGGCATTTGCTACGAGACTTATCTGTGAGGTGAAATACTGTTCGTTGGAGAAGTGGCACTAACAGGAGTATTCTGGTCGCTGTGGTTGTAGAGTTTCTGTAGAGACGCGTCCGTCTTGGTCAGTTCTCGTACGATAGGTAAAAAAAGTGTAGGGAATGCCTTTTGGAAGCTACTTGCCTAAGTAACAATCTTTAAATGACGGTGGATGGGACCTTTTTAAGTTGACTATTTAGGTCCTCAGCCTTCTGATAAGTATGCTGTTGAAACGGCCTTCAGAAAGTATGCTGTTAAAAAAACGCCTCCGTCCAGGTCGACGGCCTACAGACAAGTATGCTGATAAAAAACGCCTCCGCCCAGGTTGACAGCCTACAGACAAGTGCCGGGTTTGATTCTGGCGCCAACATCGTATTGGCGATTCGCCCTCTAGCGGCAGGGAAGATAATTCTCTATCAAATTTCCGATAAAAGTAAGAAAAGTTGGCGGAGTGGCCTTTTGTCGGTATTAGTTAGACAGTGAGGGAGTCTAACCCCTTTGTGCTAGAGCTAGACCAGGTAGATTTTTTTTTTCTGAGGTGGAGCGCCACATCTAACTTCAGCTCTCCACTTTATCGTATAGATCACATAAGCCAATCTGTGCTAATCATGTGCTGAGTTAGCGAGGACCGTTATCAAACCCAGAACCTTGTGATTCCGAGGTGGGTGTTCTACCAACCGAGCTAGACTGATCCCTAGTTATTTATTAAGCTTGTGCTTAGTTGTGGCACAAGGTCGAAAGTATGTGGCACCCAGTGAGAATCGAACTCCTGAACAACTTGCTAACCATTACTCTATGTGAGTTGCCCACTTGTCACACAGTTTAAAGTTAAAGTTTAGTAAATAACAAGTCACAGTGGTTTGTAGCTATTCACTAAGCTTTCCTTAGTTATGGCACAAGGTCAGATGAGTGGAGCGCCCAGTGAGACTCAAATTCACTGGCAATGTTCTGATAATCAAGTTTTGATAACGATGACACTACACAGGTAGTACATTCGGCTAGAAACCACAAGGTTCCTAGTTCGATACCAGTCCTCGCCAACTCAGCGTATGAGTAGCACAGGGATCTGTGCGGTAAAGTAAGGAGCTGGTGGTAAGTGTGGCGCTCCGCCTCAGATGTTAAAAAACAATCTCCTTGGTCTAGCGCTTTTGAAAGGGGGATAGGCCCCCTCGCTGACTGGCTGATACCGACTTTAGGCTGCTCCGTTGACTACTTTTTTTTACACGAACAGTGGTTTCTCAGTCGAATGTCAAATTTTACCAAGGGAAGTAAATCATGAAGCCTTAATATAGAGTTATCTTTCCTTACAACTTTTTTGGGTGCTCCGAAATTAATGCCTCCTATTTATTTCCACAGAAAATTCGGACCATATGACCTTTAGGCACCCCTTTTGCGATCTCGATTCATAAGGACATGTTTTTCATTTACACCGTCAAAATCCGGTTGTTTGTTAACAGACGATTTTGAGAGTTTTTTTTAGATTATAAAACTTACCCCTAACCCTAACCCTAACCCCTAACCCTAACCCCTAACAAACAACCGGATTTTGACTGTGTAAATGAAAAACATGTCCTTATGAATCGAGATCGCAAAAGGGGTGCCTAAAGGTCATATGGTCCGAAATTTCAACAGATTCAAGGAACAAAATAAAATTGGATAGAGCCAGTTTTCAGCTACAAAACACTTATTTTCTCTTAAAACTCTTAAAATCCTATACCACCTCATTCCACCCGGCCAGAAGTCTCATTTATTTTCCTAATCCACCCCAAATAATATCCTTTGTTTAAATGTAATAGTAAACATATTTACAAGTCTTTGATTTAAGGGAAATAACAGGTGACTTTAGATGCAAAGGTCATTTTTAGCCATTTTTTTATATATCCTTATAGGAATGGGGCTCTGGACTTAGAAAATTCTCAACAGGATGTTAAGAGTTAAAGTCACAACCATTATTTTCGGAAAGCCCCTTGTATTTTCCCAGAAAATTGGATTTTTAACATTTCACTTAAATTGTACGAGTTAAAGAAAAGATAATTATTCATGTTTCCAGTAATCCGGGCTGGAGGTCGGGATGACATTACAAATTTTCAGTTAATAATCAGCATAGTTTGTAAATAAATATCTTTGGATTGGTTTTATAAACTGTCCTGGAGTGGTAGTACCTGTTAGGATACCATCTATTGGTTAAATAGAAAAAAATGAGTAAAAAAGTGTGCTTAAAAAAGAAAATTGAGTTTAAATAAAATAACCGGTTATTTCCTATAACTCCAACATAAACAAAGGGAACCACTCTTGACAGATAAATTATTTATTTATTTTCCCATTAAACTAACATAACCCTAAACCCTAACCCTAACCCTAACTCTGTCTTCTTTTTTCCTAGTAGATCAATAAATAAATAAATAATGTATCAGTCAAGAGTGGTTCCCATTTGTTTATGTTGGAGTTATAGGAAATAACCAAATAACCTTTGAATACTCATCTAGAACGAATAAAACAAAACGTCTTTAGTATGAAATAACCCAGCAAGGGTTGACATGCTGTAAAATCCAACCAACCAACCAGCCAACCAACCTAAATAGAAGCCAGTCTTCTTTTTTCCTAGTAGATTAATAAATAGATAAATAATTTATCAGTCAAGAGTGGTTCCCCTTTGTTTATGTTAGAGTTATAGGAAATAACCAAATAACCTTTGAATACTCATCTAGAACGAATAAAACAAAATGTCTTTAGTATAAAATAACCCTGCAAGGGTTGACATGCTGTAAAAAAACCAACACCAACCTAAATAGAAGCATTAATACAGCGTGTGGCAGATATACCTCCAAGCTTTCAAACTGTCACCAGGGTGATGCAAGTGAACTTAGGTAATTGGCAATGGTAGCTCCATCTAGCTAATCTCTTCCCATTTTTTCTGATACTATCAGTTTTGATTAGTATTGATTTTCTGATCCACATTTGGTCAATTTACTATTTTGCAATCATAAATCCCTTTATAACAGGAGAACAAAAATTATTGGATTATAATAATAATGAAATTTATTGTGTACACCACCACTCATCAAAGTCTCATGTCAAGTACACAGAATAATGTATTAGTGTCAGGAACATGAACAGTTTACAGTAGTAATATGCATGTATGTGTGCACGTGTGTGCATATGTATGTGGAGAGTGGCATCAGGTATAGTGTCGGTGGACTACAGGAAGCATGGAGGCTTTAAAAGATTCAGTGCTTCGGCAGCCTACAACAGACCGCGGCAGTTTGTTCCATGTCTCCGCAATTCTGAGTGTGAAGAAATGTTTTCCGAAAGTCATGTGAGCAGTGCTGTTTTCTGACTTGTAGGCATGCCCACATGTGTTAGAAAGATGGAGATCAAAAAGGTGCTCAAGGTTGCTGTTGTTAAGATGATTAATGACCTTATGAGCATTTACCAGGTCAGTTGCCAGTTTGTTTGTTAACAGACGATTTTTAGTGTTTTTTTTTTTTAATTATAAAAATAACTAACCTCTAACCCTAACCCAAACCATTCTCTCTCTT